>CM023452.1:171706816-172083240 GCA_013339765.2 Haemaphysalis longicornis | reverse complement strand
CAATAGTATATCAATGCTTAGTTTCTGAAAAATACAACCCGACGTGTTTACAGTGTTTTATTTATGCCATACAGGATGTCATACTGTGACCAAACTGGATTCTTTTAACTTGTATCAAGCGACGCAGGGTGTGCCCCTATTTTCAATGATCACCCAAGAGTGGTGGCACGGGTTCTATTTGATGGGGCGCACGCATACGACTGAACCTTAGTGCGTCATCGTGATCGGTGCAACGTGATCGACGAAAATAAAAATGAAAAGTGCCCTATCTTTGAGCATACTGAATAAATTTGAGGCGCTAAACAACGGGGACCAGAAGAAAACAGGTAGACACAGACAAGGCGCCTTCCAACTAAACTTTAATAGTGAAAAACCCTGGATTAAATACACTGTTTTGACGTCATGAAAACGTCACACCAACAACGTGTGCAAACCTGCACGTGTCCATCTAAAAACTGGAGTTCTTTGAATGATAATGTAACTGATGGTGTACTGATGCACTTATCTCCCGCCTTGTGAATGAAGTACGCCTCCACAATTTCTCTTTCTTGCCTATCTCTCACCCATTTTAAAAACGTGGCCTGTTGAAGAGCGGAGTGCATTTAGTTCCCTGCTGAGTGCACCTTTTGCAGTGCTCAGCCATGTGGCCCCCTGCGTTGTTTTTTACAGCCCAACAATGCTCGCGCGCTCTGTCGTTGAAACATCTGCCTGTTTGGCCGATATAACTCTTATTACATCTCATGGGAATCTCGTATACAACTCCCATGGTGCATTCCGTGTATAAATCGCCGTGCTTCTTGGAGCACGATTGCCGCTTCCTTTCCTTCATCATAGGAAACAAACCTTCGCCAATTTGCAGGGCGCGCTAACACCACATTTATGTCGTACCTTTGAGCAACTTTTTTGAGGTTATGCGAGATCCTGTGCCAATATGGGAATAACAGGCCACGTTTTTAAAATGGGTGAGAGAAAGGCAAGAAAGAGAAATTGTGGAGGCGTACTTCATCACAAGGCGGGAGATAAGTGCATCAGTACACCATCGGTCACATTATCATTCAAAGAACTCAGTTTTTAGACGGGACACGTGTAGGTTGGCACACGTTGTTGGTGTGACGTTTTTGCATGACGTCAAAACAGTGTATTTAATCCAGGGTTTCTACTATTAAAGTTTAGTTGGAAGTGGCGCCTTGTCTGTGTCTACGTGTTTCTTCTGGTCCCCGTTGTTTAGCGCCTCAAATTAATTCAGTATGTTCAACCAACTAGCCCTGATTAAGCTTTTGTTACCTATCTTTGAGGCCTTCATTCAACAGGGGCAGAAACTATGCTCACACCATCTCATTCTGTTTTTGCAGGCAATCATGAAGTGGTCGACTATGTGCGTAGTACTATTGCTGCTTCTCATCATCGCCCTGATATTCATCCCACCCTTCAGCATGAGCTACAAGATGAAGGTGGAGCCGAACAAGTTCGTACGCGGGTGGTTGACCGAGGGCAAGCGCAAGAAGCTAAAATGGTCCCGAGTCATCACTACTATTGAGGACCTGCTCCAACCCACAACAATCCCCACTACAATCACATCGTTCCTGGCAGATGCGCTCGGGCTTCCTCCTCCCGCAAAGAAGAAATAAAGCAAAAATATCTGTGGTGCGTCAGATTTTTCCACCATGCTTCGCCGGCGATCCACGAGTTGAAAAGCAAAGCGACCGACACTTTTATCAATGAAAACAATTTTTTTTTTAAAATACAGTTAGACCTGGGTATAACGAAGTTCGCAAAAGTTCGCAATTTTTTGTTAAATGTTGGTTTCGGTTAGATGCAGGTTTCGAGTTAAGGGTCACGTGCATGAAGGACAAACGGAACCAAAATGCTAAATATCAGTGACGGTGAACTCGCCCTTCAAAACTTTATTTCGGAGTGAAAAACTACGTGATTTTCACCTGCTGCTTTCCCACGATTTTAGTCACTACACGGCACTTTCCAGAAGCACTCACTCACCTCCTTAAAGGAGCCATGAAGAGAAAACACAAGTTTGGTTCATTCGAAAGATTGCCTCGTTAGAACCATACGACACCACTTATAACACAAACGTCGCTCAAATAAGCTACATAATTAGGAAAAAACAGGGAATGGTCAGTGCGACCCACCAGCTCATTTCCCGCCACAGAACCTATCGTAACATGGGCTAAGCTCTGCGATTGGCGGAGGCCGGCAAAAGCAAACGCATGTTAGGCAGGGCTTACAGTTGCATAGCGAGCAGAAATGCCCGTGAAACATACTGCACATTCTTTTTATACAAAGAACGGTGGAGTAAACGGTTGAAGTTCCGAACGAACACGCAAGCGTGTGCGCCAATGCGTACGAAAACAACCGCCGGCCGAGCTCGACATCTCGCCGTCGCGCAGACGAATTTCGGTATAGTGCCTGGGAATAGGCACTGTATTTTCGGGTTCGAGGCGCTCTGACCTTGGAGGAAAAAGGCCGTAAACACCGCGCATTGACGCTCGAATCTTTCTGGTCGGAGAAGAGAGCTCGCGCGAACGGCATTCCATACACGACAACGGCCAACTGGCATAAGCGATACTGCTACTGAAGTTGAACTATTATTAACCGAATAAAAAAAGGCACATACGTACCAGTCTGTAGTCGTCCGTGGCGACGGCGCGACGAGGCAAGCGGTGCCGACGGCAGGGCGTCGTCTGTGTGGTATCGCGGGAATGGTCGCTTTCACGTCCACCGCGTATCCCACAACTCTTTCCGCTCGTGCACTTAGAAGCGTTGAGCGTTCAAGTGGTGTGTGAGGTTGTTAAATGCAAGCCCGAGCTCTCGGCGAGAGTTTTGTTCATCGGATCAGGCGATTCCATGACTAGGGCTGCGGGGTGCACTAGGTTTACTAGCATTTTTAAAATGGCCGCCGTCTCGGTCGACTCCCGGGTGTGGGTGCTATATGGAGTCGAAATACTAAGTATCTGTTTCATGGACCGGCCCGTTGTGACACCATTGCTCAAGTCACCAAATGTTGCAATTTTAGCGGGAGATTAAAATTTGGCTTAAATTGCCTTATTTCTCAGTGAATAAAGCATCATTTGCTTCCGGGAAAGCGCTTGGGGTACTAGAAACACCTAATCTTTCGAATAAAACACAATTTTGTTTTCTCTTCATGCTCCTTAATCACAAACGTAACTGAAGTATCACTTTTTTTATTTCGACACTTCTCGGTCCCTTAACGCGTTTCAAGGACCCAACTTTTGCTTAAATAGCACCTTTTCGCGAAGTGTGGTGAGTGTGTGTGTGTGTGTGTGTGTGTGTGAGTGGTGTGTTTTCGTGTGTGTGTGTGTTGATGTGTGTGATGCGAATTGTGTGTGTGTGTGTGTGTGTGTGTGTGTGTGTGTGTGTGTGTGTGTGTGTGTGTGTGTGCGTGTGTGTGTGTGTGGTGCGTGTGCGTGCGCGCGCGTGCGTTTGTGTGCGTGTGTGTGTCGGCGTCACTCTCAGCGCCATGGATTCTGGGATTGCTGCGTTCCGGACAAAAGCAGAGAGAAAGGGAAAATGGGACGACCTCACTAGTTTATTTAATCTCGCGCCCGCAGTAGCGCGCTGAATGTTGAGATCGCAATGTAAATACTTGTACATAAAGTTTTATTCTCCTTCAAATTCATCATCTTGACTGACCCGGCACGGCACCAACCACGGTCCACTTCGACCACGCTACCCTGGTTCGCAACAGCGCCAAACACAGCTATGATGACGAAGCCGTATACAGCTTCTACGACGACGTCGAATTGCCAATGAAAAATGAAACAACGCGGTTTCTGCCGACCCGGACACTGAAATTTTCTTAGCCGGTAAAGGCATGCGGCTTCGTAGTAATAATGAAGACCACTCTCCAATACACGCTGTGAAGGGGGTTGGACTTCGACGTCACTTGACATAACTTTTATTCAGACAGGTGGCCCTACAAGAGTAAAATCAGATCCTCTGGTAGCCGTTATCTGGGTTTCGCTGGGGCGGATTCCGCGTAACCGAGAAAGCGAACGCAGCAGCCACGGGAGAAAGAAAAAAATTATCCCAGCTCCCCTCGCGGGAACCCCTGTGTAGATGCGACGCATAGGGGGTTCCGTTGTTTCCGTTAGGCTGATTCTCCCATCGCGTGAAACGTGCCGTGAACCCCCTGCTGCGGCTATGACGCAACGTGGCGCGGCTATGACGCAACACAATCCAACACAATCCACTTTAATCCAATCCAAAATCCAACCAATCCAATCCAATCCAATCCAAACCAAGCCAATCGAATCCAATCCAATGCCCCTCGTGAGTGAGTGTTCGCTATCGGAGGGGAGAGGGGGTGAGCGGCGGAGAGCGCGGCGAGGAGAGTGGGGGAGGGGTGTGGACGGACAACAACAACGCCGTATGGAGGGACAAGGCGAGTGAATGAGATGCAGTCGCATCTAAAAGAAAACGGAGAGGAGCGTCTGGCGAAGGGTGAGAAGGAGGGTGGCACGGGCGGATCTGGCGTCATTCCTCTCACTGCGTGCCCCTCACTCTTAGTTACATGCGTCGCCGCCAATGAGCGCCCTCCTCGCCCTCGTCCTCCCCAGAGTAATAATGAAGACCGCTCTTTTGAAAGGGCGGGAAACGGTGCGGTTCAGCCTCACTGTGGCGCCAAACTAGCTGAGTGAGTTGTGTGACATAGTTTCCAGCTGGTCCAACCCCCGTGTCTCTTCGTTTTATTTTAGGGACACCCCCGCCAGTCGCAAAAGAAAGGAATAAGCTCGCGCACGCCAAAAATAGCAACCCAAGCAAATAATTTTGTTGGATATTGTGGCTTCTTTTGCCCCGTTGCGCTTTGTCCAGTCCACCTTTGGGAACTTCACACAGGCTGGCAACGGCAGGACAAGTCTTCAGCTGAGCTAGCGGGGAAGTTAGAATAGCTGGTTGTGACAAATTGCTTTTGCTACTTTTGAAGCCAGCGTAGAAACTTGTAACTAGCCTGGACGGAAACAAGTGAGACGTTTTTTTCGAGATGAGACAGATCCACGTAACCCGAACTTGAAAACAAGCGGAAGGTTGTTACCAGACCTAAATGCTATGCTGTCAGAGGTATTATATATATTTTACAAGTCAGCTAGGGAAAGTTTATGGCCACAAGTAATTAAAAATTACACGGTGAATATCAAAAAAAATATTGGGGTGATAAGTTTGGATTTGTCTCTTATTGAATTTAAACACTCAAGTTGGTGCGGTATTCGTAAGAAAACTTTAAATTGACTTTCAAGAATGGTGCGATAGAGCTTGGGCGGAAAAGGCATTAAAAATATGCAAAGGGCTTCAAGAACGGTAGAAGTACACATGGAGAGCAGATGAGTTCTCTTGGCACGATTAGCAGCTCCTTTCGAATTCTTCCCTAATTTTCGTAGGCACGCCTGAAGGCACTCACAAAGTAAGCAAGCTCTTCATTGCTCTGCCATGAATTTCCGAAACGCTTCACAAGAAGGCTGCTCATATATTCTTCACCTTAATGAAGTGGTTCGCTCTCTCAGAGGGGATTTGCCAAGGTTTGTAAACAGCGGCTATTTAGTTAAAAATGGCAAATATGGGAGTAAAAAATGTAACCAGAGTTACTTCGTAGGGACGGTAGAGACGAGATGAATTCATTGTTTCACATCTCTCAGTTTCATTTCGTTCACTTCTTCCGTTCACTTCGTCGTTGAAATCCGGGGCAAATATTTTGCCGATAATTGCCGTCTGAAGTCATAATAAGCCAGCTCCTAAAAGCAAGAAATAATTCTGAAAACGCCCACGAAACAGTCTGAACAGTCAAGCCAAAAGCAAACTGCCATTGGGCAAATGGATTTGGCTCATTTTTGATAGGAACTACGATCTGCGTAAACGTTTGCAGGACATTGTTTTACCTATTTGCTTGCCACCCGTTTTTTAGGGGATAGTTGCCGAGCTTTTCTTGTCACTGCAGTTTTATCCGAGTTAGTTTCGGTTTCTAAATATGGCTTATTTCGAAAAAAAAAAAGCACCTCAAGTGACAAAAACTGAGCCCTAGGGCTTCTGCATCTGTTTCTAGGCTCGAAGCGGCTGAAAGCGAAAGTGAGGCTATGAATGGCATTTTAAAGCAAATATTTATTTTTTTCGTCCAGCGGTGTTCCCGCGGATACGCAAGTTCACCTTTTGACCACTTCCTGAGACACACCCCTCGAAGCGCAATAAGTGATTCGCGGGGCTCTCTTTCGGCGCTGCGGACAAGGCCCCGTTTTCAGTCGTTCTGCTCAGCTAGCGGCGGCCGCCGCAGTTGCAGGCGCTCAGCTGATCGGGAGCCGACCAACTCCGCCGCCTTCCACGCATGCGCCGCTGGGTCGTGTCGGGCTACGTGACTCGTCTTGCGCCCGGCGTTCCTTTTCGCCGGCTTTGAGCCAGCATCGGCAACACAGGCAGCCGCTGATGTTGATCAGCGGCTGCCTTGTTGTGGCATTGATGATGTGGGCCTTCAGTTCTCGGGTTCTTGGAGACTCGCTGAAATAGCTAGGCCCCTCTGGTGTAACTATTGGAACTGAAAGCTCCACATGTTTTTCCTCCCACTCCCAGCATCAGTCAGCTCCCTACCACATTCGTCTCAGTTTTTGGTTTATTTGGAATATGCTACAAAGGAAACCCTGGGTGCCTTGTCATTAACACTGCCATGATGAAAAGATGTCGTCTGTCACAGACAATACTGCAAAAGACAACACTACAGGTATTCTTGTTAAGAGCTTTCTACAGGACTAGCTATGGCTGTATTATTCCCACAGAAATAACAATTTCTACAAGTTTTTCAGTGAGAACGCATTTTTTGCGACTGCAAAGCATTTCGCTGGTAATGCAGCAACTGTTCTCCGACTATACCCCTTGTATACGCATTAGGAAAATATTTTTTTACGATTAGACCTTCAAGGAACCACCTCACAAATTGTTTTATTTCTGCTGGCGTATACACACCATGTTGGGAGAGAAATACGCCTTCAAATAATACTGTTGAAAAGGCGACGAATGCGGTATATAGCCCCGCATGTTTTGCAAACGTAGATGCGCAAAGGTGTGCTTGTCGGAGCTCAAAACCCAGTACACAATTATTTCGAATTGATTTTACATCAGAATACTCGCCCGAATTACTTCGTAGCAGGTAAATCGCAACACACATTTTAGCTCCCCGTTACTGAATACGCGTGATCGAACCGAGAAGAAGGACGGTGTCCGGATTGCGGAAGACGACCAGGAAGAGGAGCGGTCTATCGGCCGTGACCGTCTTCACGGGGGACTTCGCGAAAGCCCGCACGGCGTTCCTGGCAGCCGCTTGCGCCTCGGCTGGCTTCGCGGCCCTGTCTCCCACTCGAAAAACGGCAATCTGCTTGGCCGCCGACACTCTCAGTCCCCTGTGTCGAGCCATGTTGCTCAGGTCGGACGTGTTGTTGAATACGTTTACCGCGCCCAGGGGCTGCAAGTGACGCTTGAGGTCAGTGACGCAGTGCACGGTCACCCTTGGGAGGACCACCTCCACGAGCTTGTTGTGCTCCAGCCGCCTGAAGCAGGTGAGTACGTTGGCCGCCGTCAGCTTACTCTCCAGGGAAACGAGGTTCGACGTCGGCGCCGGAAGGAAGATGGCGGGGAAACGGCGAGGGTCCTGGTACGGGATTTCCAGGACAGTCGCCTTGAGGCCGTCGAAATCCGTGAACTCGCCGACGCCAGAGTTGCCCGTCAGGCACACCGTGGGCACGACCTTTTCGGCAGCGCCGGCATTGATCGATTCGCTGCGGAAGGGGCCCGTCGATCTGTGAGCGTTGCTGGCGGAGAACCATCGGGAGTCGAAAGAGAAAACGCAGGCGAGGACCAGCATCGCGTCGGCGTCCATGCAGTCTCCGGTGAAGACGTCTGCTTCGAAAGCGAAGCCGGTCAGAGCGCGCAGGAGACCGTTGAGTGCATTGCGGCACTGAGAGGGGCTGCGAGCGAAGTCCCGCTTTTGGAGCGACAAGTCGATACTCGGCAGGGGTTCCAGGAAATAGCAGGACAGTTTCACCCGCGAGTCGTAATACAGGCCGGAGTGTGACGTCAAGGACAGACCTGGGTGGGAAGATTCACAAAACGAAGTGCCTTAAGATGTCAGAAGTTGCGAACGTGTGTTTTACTGTATCGCTTGTAGCAGGTTAGGCCAAAAATATCAAGTCACCATTAGGTAGTGTTGAACACAGATTCCCCTCCTGCTGTGCAAGAGTATTTATAAGGTCATAGTTCATAAGGCCATTACATTGCAAGTAGTTCATAACGCCATTGCAAATACGAGATATTGGGATTGCGAGAGAGCTAGAGGCTGGTGTCTAACGCATACTTGTAACAACGCATAGTTCCCTGCCATTCTGATATTCATTACGTACATACCCGAAAGCAACAAGCAATGTGAATCTTCATTACCGAGTATATTAGGAGCTTGATCTGCATTATCACGTGATCCCCTTTGCTAAACGTTTCAGGGACGGAATGTGAGGTCCCTGTGTAACACTTGTACGCTCATTATGAATGCACCTTAGGTTATCACACACTAAACCTACCCGGCTTGACGGAATTCAATTTCTTATTGAACCGTTCTTGCGCAAACTTTGTGAGATACATTTTTACCAGAACCTCAATGCAGCATTCGTAGAACCGACATGTTCTGCGAATACCTAAACTGTTCCCATTGTCGACGCCGTCTTCATCGACACGTTTGGAATGTAAGGCGAAAAATTTGCTTATGCATGTATGTCAAAGTAACACTCTTAACAATCCGCAAAGAAACCTGAGCGCTCGGAGATGGTTACGCTGGTTTGGACTTTTTATTTTGCAGATGGGTCCTAGACGAATTCGGAATGTCCACCAGGCACTATATATTTTTTCCATACTACCCTCTTTACCTCACAAGTGCAGGGTAGTTATCGAGGCCTCAAGAAGGGCACAAACGTATCCATCTTTATTCGGTCTCGTAAAAAGCCGCTGTTTCGTGTAACGTAAACAACTAATGCGCGTACACAACTTCCGATCTGTGAGCCCGCCTTTCCAACCGCATATCGGCATATCATTAAGGAACGACGATCAAGGCGTAATTTCTATGCAACGATACAGTGCTCCACACTAAATAAGCGAGGCTTTTCTTGGGAATGGGTACTTAGTCCTCAATACTTCTTTACTGCTTTTACCACATATGTCGGCAGTGTCCTTTCCGCGCTTTGCGGGGCAGATTAACATCCCCGAGTCGCGGCGTAGCTTTGTTTAGGGGCCGCGCACATCGTCATCCCGAACGAGTCGTCAACATTGGCGTCCACGCTGAGCTCTTCACACCGCCTAGGCCTGCTGATTCCCCAGCTCGAGTAGATCGGAGCCGCTAGGGTAACATGCGTCCACACGGAAGCCACCAGACAATTTGCAGAGGGAGCTTCTAACATTGCGCCTGGTGGGACTAGGCTACCAACATCAATCAATGATTCAACTAATCCACTAGCATAAGTACAATTTACATTAGTATTTCATTATTCGCATGCCTGACCCTTTCTTATACCGAAACGTGCGCGCGCCGAAACGTCCGCGTACTTAGATCCGTTTACCGAACCGACCGAAAACCACGGAGCCGAGCTCGGGGCCTGTTTATGTGGCTTCTTAGGCCCGGTCAAGCTGTGTACCCAAGACTTTTGGTCAAAGCCGTATTCTCATAAACCTCGGGAAAACAAGAAAGAGGAGTAGGAAAAGAAGCTCAAACGTATAGTTCTGGTATATTTTTTATATGGTATGAAACCATCCGGTGGGCCCGGGGCTGACCTTAATTACGATCAAACGAAAGCCACACTAAATAAGCGAGGCTTTTCTTGGGAATACTTATGAAATACTTCTTTACTGCTACCACATATGTCAGTGTCCTTCTTTGCTTTGCCTTCGTATTTATCGGATGCCAGACAACATAACATTAGGGACTACATAACATTAAGCCACCAGAATTGATTTGGAGCTTCTAAAGAAGCTCCAAATTGATTCTGGTGGCTTGATAGAACCAACAAGATATACACGCGACGTCGCTGTAAAGCATCGACAGGGTAGTGTGATTTCGCTTTCAAACCACGCAAGCGGACTTATTTGAAGCAAGATATTTTTAGGGAAGATAGTCTTTTTGAATGAAACCAGGCGCAAACGTAACAGGACGCAGAAAGGAGTACACAGGACCAGCGCTTGTCCTGTGTACTCCTTTCTGCGTCCTGTTACGTTTGCGCCTGGTTTCATTCAAGATGCATTTCCAACTCCCCCAGCTTGCAACTCTTCTGCAAGATAGTCTTTCTTGGGCTACTTAAACACGAAAATTTTAGTGTGCATATATGTCTGTATCTCTGCCCCTTGTTCTTATAAATTACATGTTTCCTGAATAAAAAATGTGCCTCTTTCTATGTCCTCGTGTTAGTAGTGCGCAGTTATATTATGGATCAATACCAACTCTCGCAATTCACTGTACTCCTAGGTAAATGTAGTCTTGAACGGGAAGATTGTATAGGCAAAGCATTTCTAAACAACTAAATCTGAGGTGGCAATGTTCATACCTAACAAAATTGTTGAGCAAAAAGAAATCAATTGGGCATATTGGATGCCAAACATCAATACAGAAGTAATTTTTGTTATTCTTTTTTGCATGGCTGCTTACCTTTCGCAATGGTAAATAAGAAATATGCTCGGATAGAACTACTTTGACCTCAAAATACAGGAAGCGCGAGCGGCGACCCCTCGTGGCAGTGTTCAAGGATCAAGGGTAACAGAATCTTCCAGTAGATGGCGCGAAGAGAAAGACGCGGCGAAATTGAATTGACTTGAGCAGACGCCTGCTGTCTTTATCGTGGGAGTAGCGAAACGGGGGGACAAGTGCATCAGAGGTGGGCGGGCGAGAGATGACAGGCATTTACATTTTTGCGCGGCAGTCGACTACCATCTTCCGATCACATTTCCAGCGAAGCGAGGAGATACGCGGCCAATTTTTTAAACCGAAGCTTTCAGTCTGTCACTGCTGTTGTCAGTAGTCTAGGGAAAAAGCACTGCAGAAAAGCCAACTTTCTCTGACGCTGATAATGATCGAGGGTGATGGGAAGTAAAAAATTGACCGCGTATCTGCTCCCTTCGTTGCAAATGTCGTCAAAAGACCATAGCCTTTGTAGACATTTGCCAAGGAAATGCCCCCTTTAGCTTTCTCGCTCACCTCTCATGCTGTTCCTGTTCCGTCGGGCTCATCCCAAGGTAAACACACTAAAGGTTTGCTCAAGGCGATTTGAATTTACCGCATTCCACTGCTACAGGCGGGGACCTTAGGGGTTCCTCGATGCCAGCGCTGCAGTACGGCGGAGACGCGCGTGAATCGAGGCGGCCGACTTCAAAGTTTATAGAACCGCGTTGCCGGGCTCCACGTGCGTTCCAAGCAGAACGTATAGCTATGGAACCTTTCGTTGCTGTTGACGCGTGATTTCTCATATGCCACCCGGAGGTGGCGCGGGCAACAGCAGGCGGTACGCGTTGTTCTGCCGTAGATGTAGCATATCATTTGCTATCAGAAAATCAAGCACCCAGGAATTTTTTAGTAAAGGAACACTGTCAATATCCCTTGTGTACTAATTTCCTGTCTTATATTTGCGCAATGTCTTGTTCTTGTTCAACAAGTTGACAAGTATGAACATATAAACCGGGCTTAGACGTTTACATTTGGCTGTGAGTATATAAGACTATTTCGCAGTAAGCAATTTACTTTGGCCGGGTGGCTGAATGGAGTTACAGACAGACAGACGGACAGACAGTCAGAAAGACAGACATACAGACAGACCAAAATTTCGGAGTTTACCGCAATGGACCTCTCCCTGTATGTAAACCCGTGACGTCACGAAGCGCACGTGCGCGACGGGTGGCGCCTGCTGGCGGCCGCGAAGTGCGGCGGCGGTTGGCAGAACGCGCCTGCGCCGACGGCCCGGCCCGGCCGCGCGGCGCTCGAGAGGAACGATTTGCCGTTGGTTCGGGCCGCCACTGGCCTTCTACATTGCAGCTGGGGGTATAGCTATCCTAGCTGCGGCCGTCGCACCTCCATGTAGCTTTCCGCATATACAACCTCCGCAACACTTCCGTATACCGTACGGTCAACTGCGGGTGACGCTTTCGGATAATCAATGCGCGACAGAACAGCCTAAACGAGTCATTCTGAAGGTTGGTGCTGTTGCGACGCATTCCCAGAATGTTTTAATGACGTTTTGTGTTCGGACACACACCAAAGAAAGCTCATTCATTGTTGCTTTGGAGGTCCGCTTAAGCTGAGCGCGGTGCCTCAGGCAGCGTATACGCTCCTTGTTCTTAGCCCCTTTGCGTCGCCCGGAGGGCGTACGCACGATTTCATGTCGAGGGGAAAAAGGAAATGTAAAGCTGAAAGGAATAAAAAGTAAAATAAGCAGCAACGAAACAAAAATATAAGAGAAGCAAAAATTATTCCAACAAAAATATCGCGATGATGTCGTGCTCTACGTAATCGACCGATTGTTTTGTTACCTTTTTCTCCAGTGAAATCGCGACACGGTTCATCGTCATTGTGAGAGTAACATAGCAGCCACATATGGTTAGTGCGTATAGCTTGCGACAGTGGCACTGAAATAATTATCGGTAGTCATTATTTCATGATAGTTAAAGTTAGTGTCCTTGTACGCCCGCTGCATACGCCAGCGTCAGGAGGCCGCAGCAAAAGAATACATTCACTGAGTCCGTTCGCTTAGGGAAAACAGATTTTTCGAGTTTTTTTTTAGTTGCGTGAGCGGCCCATCTCGCGCCGAAAGCACGATGCTATATGTGAGCACGGCAAGCATCTCTGTTTTGTCGCATCCTCAAGGCATAATATAATTCATCAAGGTAAAAATTTATCGCACTTACAAGCAATGAATTTCGTTCGTCTTCAACAGATTTCCCCATACGACCAAACTTGTCGTGGTCGATCTGGCGGCAGGCGGCAATCGCGGATCCCTCGTCGAAACATTTATTTCGCGTCGCCTAAGCAGGTTAGACATTCATTGTCTTTTTAATACAATACTCTACCTCGACAAAACATGACAATATTTCGTAGCAAGCCCCTGCCCCTTACCGAGCGAGGCACTATTTCACTGGACCAAATTTCTGCTGGTGCTTCATGATACCAGATGCTTGATAAACCGCATATCAGCACCATTTCATGGCCCGAATCAGCGCGGACTGCCAATGTAGACGGTATGACTGCGCTTTCAAAAACAGCAGAAGTTCGAGAATGGAAATGTTGCTATGAGTAAGAGCAGACTGATTTTGCCTGAATGATTTTGCCTGAACAGGTGCCTGGGACCATTTGTTCCGGGCCATAAGTTCCGGGACCATTTGTTCCTACTTTCGAGTTGGGACCATTTGTTCCGGGACCATAAGTTCCGGGGCCACTTGTTCCGGACCATTTGTTCCGGGACCATTTGTTCCTATCGTTCGCACCCAGTTCTGTTGGACCTCTTGATGGTCCAGAAGCAGAAAGTTTGATCAACACCGCATTGCCTCAGCCACTCATAAGTCCGACCATTTGACGGGACATTTCCGGACCATAATGGACTTGTTCTCGACCCAACTTCTGTGTTCGGCAAACATCTCGAACTTGTTTCCAAAGCGCAGTCATACCGTCTACATTGGCAGTCCGCGCTGATTCGGCCATGAAATGGTGCTGAGATGCGGTTTATCAAGCATCTGGTATCATGAAGCACCAGCAGAAATTTGGTCCAGTGAAATAGTGCCTCGGTTGTGACAAATGGTCCCGGAACAAATGGTCCCGGAACAAATCCCCCGGAACTTATGGTCCCGGAACTTATGGTCCCGGAACAAATGGTCCCAACTCGAAAGTAGGAACAAATGGTCCCGGAACTTATGGCCCCGGAACAAATGGTCCCAGGCACCTGTTCAGGCAAAATCATTCTATAAAAATCCACGTCGGTTCTGTTTAAATTTGTTTTATTTAGCTGGAGTGCAGTTTTTAATTTCTTAGGTTTCTTTATTTTTGTTTTCTTTTTTTTTTTCAGATTTCGTTAAACCGGTTAGCTCAATATGGCCGATTAGAACGATTAAACGCGGTATTTCTGCCAACCACGCATTTTTGTGAAAGTGCAGGACATTCATTAGACGATTGGCCCGTTTTCGGAATTTTGTTATTCGTATTTTATCCGTCCTGTTTATTTTAGTCGTCGCATTTTTATACGTTCAAGACGAACATTATTATTTATTACTTCCCTCTCACTTTCGGTATTTGATTTTTGTAATATTTTCCTTTTTTCGGTTTTCCACGTTTTGATTGTTTGTGAGTCCGGCCGTGTTGCAGGAAGCCGCACGTGTCGCGAGACACCGCTAGTAAGCGAGGGGGGTGACAGGCACAGTGTCGAGGCATGCGGACGTCTGGTCTGATAGCAAACATCAGCTGAGGTGCTGGTCAAGCCAGGCTGTCGCGACGGTCAGCACTGTTAAGTTCGTGCTTCTCATTTAATTAATGAAAGCCGCCGGTGGCTCATGTATTGGCGTCGCCTCCGCTTCTAGCTGTACGCTCAGTTCCTTTCATGCAGCCGCAAAGACGCGAAGTTGGGGGTCGCGGAGTGCATGCGTTGTGCTCCTTCCTCTTTTGTGTGGCAAAAGACTGTGGTGCTGAGCCCTAGTTCCTCTGTTGGTATGCGGTCGTTCGGTGACGAGCTGACGGGAAGCGAAAGGGTGCCGTCTCTAGTTTTTGACGATTTGCGAAGCCGGCGTCGGCGCTGTTCGTTGATGGTCATTCGCCTTAGGAATTCGCCTCGGGTTGAAGGAGCTCTTCTCGGTAGTCGCGGCGTCTCTTAGTCTGGGAAGGGATTAGCCACGACTCCCTCACTGTGCCCCCGCGCGCGGCGACAAAGGCAGGGCGGGAAGGCGACGACACCGTAAGGTGTTAGCCGCACGAAGACCGCTCTAAACGTTCGGCTTTGGCTTTTGAGGAGATGCCGCCCGCCAGCAAAGTATTGCCTATTTTTGGAGAAAAGCCAGTTTCTAAACTGCAAGCTGTAAAATTATCGAGGTGCAAAATCTTGATTAGTGTTGCTTCGCTTGATTCGAACTGCAGATATCGAAGCATTTCAAGTGGTGAGCACAGTAACTCAGCTTAGCCAACCCAATAAACCCTCATCGAGTAAAGTTCCCTTTTGAAATAGCGACGAAACGGCGAGCGCAACGCACCAGTACAGCTCTATGTTGACTGGCGGTCAACAATACCGTCCCACTCACATTTTTGATACTTTACATAACCTAAATAAAACCGTCACTGTAAATAGGCTCAACGCACTGGATGAAGTCAGAGTCACTTGTCAAGCATTAACAAAATTTTGTATTCTTGCGAGTATTGCACGTCAGCCATGTTAATTTAAACAGTTGTGTTGCTCCACTTCATAAGAAAACTGCATTCACGAAGAAAAAACGGTAGCCCGTTATTGCATTCACTTTAAACACCGGCCGAGGGCGGCCCAGTACAGGCAGATTTTTGATTGAAAGGTTCACCACTGGTTTGCCTGGCACTCGGAATAACAAAAAAGTACGAACAAAGCAAGCACGGGAGATCGTACATGTGTGACAAAAAAAGTTTGTATACAGCATTGAGCTCAAGCAAATTCAGCATTAGCAAATATACTGTGTACGAACAGATGCAAAATACAGTGTGCACAGATACAAGCATAAATATAAATATATTGACCCCCCTCCTTCCCTCATGCAGGCGCCAAGGCGTAGTAGTGGTGGGACCATTTCTTCCTACTTTGAAGTTGGGACCATTTGTTCCGGGACCATTAGTTCCGGACCATAAGTTCGGGGCCATTTGTTCCGGGACCATTTGTTCCGGGACCATCCATTATTCCGCGACCGGAGCAGACTATATCCCTACTTTGGCTGCTAGCCTCTTTGGCACATTGCGCGCTTCCGCAATACACGCCGAATTTACCTCTTTGGGTACTCGGAAAATTCTGATGCCGTTGATTTTGCTCGCACGATTTGCGTAGCCGATAGTACAGCAGCCCACCGGCACCACACAAGCCAACACATTAACAAAAACTCCACTTTTGCGCGCGTCTAATGCAGCCTCACTGCATACGCACCGCGCGCCGGTCCGAATGTTTTGCCAACCACCCTCCCGGCCACACCCAGCACGTGCGCTCGCCATGATGTCACGGCCGCCGCGAGACGTACCCCGGGAGAGGTCCATTACCCGATTCCAACGCGCACCTCTTTTCCGGAAAAATAGGCCGAAAAATCGCATGCGCGTTAGAATCGGATACGAACCGAAACTGCTGAAACAGAGAAATTTCGTCCCACCCATCGCCATCTCAAGATGGCGCCAAAGCCTTTAGCAACAATTTTTCGAACGCAGGAAGCATAAGCGCCTAGGCTTTTCTATCGCCGTTCCCACAAATCGTCAAATCGTTCCACTTGCGCACTTGATAACAGCAATGGCAGCAGCGGCTCTCACGCGTTCAAAACGAGCGGTCGGCTGAAGCGTGCGCCTCTGGAGAAGCTCGTGGGATGGGCGTGCGAGGCGTGGGCCACGATCCCTACGACTATGGTTGAACGTTCGTTCAGAAGTGTGGCATCGCGAATGCTCTTGACGGCACTGAGGACGAGATATTGTGGTCAGCGGAAAGCGAAGAGGAGTGAGGTGAGTGAGATTACTTTTGGAAATAATCGTCCATTTCTCCCGCATTCGTTTGTCTGGGTCACAAAGTTCCGTGCGTGTTACAATCGGAGGTGCAAGTTTTTTCGGTTTTTAGATGCAGAGCATCTGATTCACTCGCCTTGTCCCTCCGGCGTCGTCGTCATCGTCGTCGGCGTTGTCCGCCCCTCCCCCATTCTTCTCGCCGCGCCAGCTGCGCTCTCCGCCGCTCACCCCCTCTCCTCTCCGATAGCGAACACTCTCTCGCGAGGGCATTGGATTGGATTGGCTTGGATTGGCTTGGCTTGGCTTGGCTTCTTTATATTGGATTGGATTGGATTGGATGGATTGGATGGATTAAAGTGGATTGTGTTGGATTGTGCTGCGTCATAGCCGCGGCACGTTGCGTCATAGCCGCGGCAGACGCGCTGGGCCGGCGCATGTGCAGTACTCTCTCTCTTCCGCGGTTTCCTCTCCTTCGGGCGCGCTGCGCATATAACCGGTGTGCCGTTCTCCGGCGAAGCAACATCCACGCTTGGCTCAAACACCTATAGTCCACGCCGCTTTACAAGTACGCCGGCGTCGTCATCGACTGGGACCGGCTTACGCTGTCCCCTCAACGTTACGCGCGCTATAAAACGCGGTCCCTTCGCCGCTCCGCCTATGCGTCGCATCTACACAGGGGTTCCCGCGAGGGGAGGTGGGAGTTTTTTTTGCCAGGAAAATCGGGTGCGCGTTAGAATGGGGTAAGTAAGGTAAGTAGCCCAAGAAAGACTATCGTCTTTAAAAAACGCCTCCCGTGGTAGGAATCAAAAGCTGGGTCACTGGCGTTCTGAAGCCACCGTCCATCCGATTGCGCCACTCCGTCACGGTGGAAGGAGTTTGGATTACGAGAGTGGTGCACGGTCGTAGATAATTAGAACAAAAAATCTTGCATCCTTTCATGTAACGACGACGACGGTTGAAGGCCAAGCTTTCTTTCGGAATCAAAAGTCGAAACTGCCTGCGAGTCCAATTCAGAGCTCAACCGAACCGTCTGCAAGTCAAAGCCCAGATTCAGCCGTCTGCCAATAATCCCTAACGAGTAAGTTGGCGTTCAACCACCGTCGTTGTTAAACGGGAGGGTGGGTGTTTTCTTTTCCCCTCGGCACAATTTCGTTACTTTCATCGCAGTGTCTAGAGTGCCGTCCGACGGCACTGTAGCTCATCGCTGCAGGCATGGCTAGAGTGCCGTCCGAGAACGTTCAAATACTTAAGACTAGGCTACCGCAGTCCGAAAAGTCTGTCGTTGTAGGGTAGAGAATACGTATTAGCTTCTTGATCCCAAGGACGGTGGTTCGAGACCTACTTTTGCCTCGGTTATTTTTTTTTTCATCTTTAAATTGAACTGTAATTTTTATGGCTTAGGTTATTTTTGGTGTTTTAAGTGATTTTTTGTGTGCGTTTTGTCATGTTAAGTGATGTTTAGGTTAGGTTGCCTAGATTTACGTTATCTAGAGCGATGTAGTGCCAGAGGCGGCAATTTTGTTGCAAAACGCCGGCGGACTTCGATAGAGTGGAGTGCTTATAATACCGTCGGACGGCACTCTAGACACGGCCTACTTTCATTTGGGTGCCCTAAAAGTCATGTTCCGCTTGTCTGTGGTGTATACTTGCGGACGAAGTCACTCGCCTACCTAAGCACGCCGTTGGTTTGGGAGTCGCGTCCCTGCAACTGTTTCTTTCAGCTTACCACGCGCGCGTCGTGGTAATCACCCGCTGCTCCCAACGCCACGTTTTTGGCATTAACAGAAACCGCCCTTGTTCACGAAATCATGGCAGCTTTCGCTCGGCCGACGGGTTTATTTAGAGACCTTTTGAATTACCGTCTTTGAAGGCTCTATAGCAGGTGACACGTGTTCTTTTTCAGGCGGAGCTTCGTGATTTTTTCGCACGTTTCAAGAACCAGTCCCTGCGAGAAAGAGACTGCAGATGTAGACTTAGTACTAAGCCCTTCTGACCAAGTATGTTGATTTTATGGAAAAAATAATCCTGTAATAACATTTAATTATTGGAAATCAATAAAGCAGTTACTGCACACCTGATTTCCTTCTTGAGATTTAAATCGGCCCTCAAAGCGTGACCAAGATAGTGACCAAGATACGCATCCACATGATACAAGTAAGAGCTGATGAGCTGCGGACAATGAATAATTAACCAAATAAATAAAATTTGATTATTATTGATTGATTAATCAGTTATTGGCAGTTTTAGTGTTGGTTGATTGGTTGGTTGATTTGCTGATTGATTGGTTTATTGACAGTCTGATTCGTTGATTGGCTGACTGATTGATTAACTAACTGACTGATTGATTGACTGATTGACTGATTGATTGATTCATTGATTGATTGATTGATTGATTGATTGATTGATTGATTGATTGATTGGCTATTGGTTGTAGGCTGCTTCACCCGAGTGGGTGTGGCGTGGCTTGTGGTAGTCCCGGCAGACCATGCGGCTGGCGTGGTTGTCCAGTATGTGCACAATGGAGCCCTCGTCGTCCGTGTGCAGGACGTTGGCGATCTGGCGCCTGGTCTCTCCGGAGGCGCCGTGGTACATGACGACCATTGCGCAGGCCAGGTACCACGGGGAGAGGAGCACGTTGCCGGGCTCGTTCTCTTGGCGCATTCTCAGGTACACGTCAATGGGGAACTGCAGCAGAGGCCCGGCCACCTGGGGCGCCATGAGGAACGGGCAGCGGAGGTAGCTGCCGAGAGAGAGAGAAGCTTCGCTTGGGTTAGTTCACCCTCACGCTTCCGTTATGACTTTGGTGGCTGGGGCCGTTAGTATCTCGTTCCCGTTACGAGCAGGCAAAGGTTTTGCCATTAAGTTTGAATCGTGCCTGTAAACAATATTTTGGACGTGTTAACGCACTTCGAATAATGTTCTACGGCCCCCCATTGGGTTTTCTTGGTCGCCATAGGACCCCACGTATTCTGCTGTAAATTCTAATAACTCGTCTTGTCTCTGCAGGAGAACCGACGTGGGAGTCGCGTGAGCGCAAAAGGTGTTTCATAATATTTCGGAACGCCAGCTCGTTTTTACTACAATGGGCGAGGGCAGGGATCCGGAGTGGGCTTCATCCCTAACCACATCATGGAATCGGTCTGTGAGCGACGGCCTGATAGCAATTACATCACTCCCACTACCGACTCTCCCACCGGATCTACCCACCGGCGGACCAGCAATTAGATAACAGCAAAGCTCACATTGGCGTTTCTACAAACAAACTTTCCCCAACCCAGCCCGTCCTACCCACGTACACCCAAGCCTCTACCCAACCGCAGTCTGCCACCTGTTCGGCAAACACGCCACCTTACCTCACATAATATGTGCATGCCTCCAGGATTCTTCGCACTAACCAACTATGAGGAGCCCTGGGAGACCGCGCTCCGCAGCTCCGATCCGGACCTTCGGGTGCGGGCGTAATCGACAGGGCTGAGTAGGTCGCTGGTGAGTGGATGCCACCGGCTACAAGCGCGACTTGAATGGCATTAACCAAAGTAAAGTTTTTTTTTCTCTCTCTCTGTCTGCCCCAGAGTTTAGACAAGTACGCAAGTATATCTCTTGTTCAAAGGGGAGTGAAGAACACTTCGCAAAACAGCGGGGAATCAATCTCAGCTCCTATCCTGACGGAACTTACGGTAGCGTAGCCCGCCCACCAATCAAAACAATTTAAGTTAGACGAATCCGTCCACTTGGCGTTCAACGCATACGACTCTTCCTTACCTAACTGGACCATCACAGATGCAAAAGCCCCGCTAAGACTCCTACCACAGCCCTACCCGAACAAGCGAACGTCGCAAGGCGCAGTCTTATCGGTTCGTGATGGGTGCGGCGCAAGGGGCAACTTGGAAAAAAAAAAGACTACGAGACGAAGCGCTAAAAGGAACTGAAACGTTTAATCGTGAACACAAATACATATACATACAATTAAAGCCACCATCATCACATCGTGTACACCTATTGGTGTACGCGATTGTACACGATCAGGGTAGGGTGTATACAATCAGGGATTGTATACACTGCACCCCACACATTTTACGCCGTATTTTACCCACCAACCAACCGTTTTTTTTCTTTCTTTCTTGTTCTCTTTCTTTCCGTCCTTTCAAAAAGGACGGATGGTTGCGGGATAAAATACGGCGTAAAATTTGTGGAGTGCAGTAAAGACGCTGTTTAGAGTATCCCTTTCAAATGTGGACAGACGTGCATAGGTCTTAATGTTCGGCTTCGCGAACATCAGAGCTCGTTAACAGGGACACCGTGTTCGCATTTGGCCATGCATTGCAAGAAGTGCTCGGCCGCCCGGAGCTGCCACTCATGCTCTTTGATGACAGCCACAACCACGAGGAGAGCACGTTCCGTCCGGACCGGCCACACACACTTGTTCATGAAAAACACAGAAAGCCGCCACTAGAGAGATAAATAATTTTGCATAAAAAAAGAAGGAAATATGCTGAGTTGGGTTTTTGGAAAAAGGCTGATGGAGCGCGCAGTGTCGTGTTTCTGACTTTGTACACGTGTAATGTGATTGTATGTAGTGGCTTGACTGTTCTGTTCCGCAATCTTGCCAGAGTGTAGATTGTATATGTACACAATGTGATGACGGTGGCTTTGATTGTATGTATATGTGTATGTATGTTCATGAATAAACTTTTCAGTTGATAGTAGCGCTTCGTCCCGTGGTCTTTCTTGTCCAACTTGTCTTTTTCGCTGCACCCAAAATGAACCTATGCCAACAAGCCAAACTCACAGTTACTGCAGTCTTATCACACACGCAACTCAGCCTCGCTTTAAGTCGCCCAAAATACTCGGAGTTCCAAGGCATCAGACAACCGCCCCAAGGAAAGATATCGCCCTCTCGGGCACAACCTAATTGGTGAAAGAAAGAACGCCTGCAGAAAGCAACCGATGTAATAGTTGATAAGTGTGCCCCTGAAAAGCACTATTGAAACGACTAAGCCTTGTCCTCCCCTCGGGGGGAAAATTTCTATGACGCTCACGGGAATCGTAGCACACACTCTCAGAGTGCACTTCGCTTTCAAACTACGCGTCTGGTTAACAGAGAACCTTTCCCTGCGGGCTCTCATCATAGCAATAGTTATTTTTCTGGTTAATAACAAGCTAGGAAGGCCGAAGCCTGGGCTCCACTTTTTCTAGTTTCAAGAAAACGAATTATATAAACTGTGGGAACATTGTGATCGTGTTCGTACAAACGTTGTGGTTGTGCAACCGAGCACGGAATTGTCTTTATACTTCTAGGCAACCCTTAGTGGAAACTGCATGCAGCTATAATTTGTCGACTTCTTCCGAAACAGCAAAAATTGCCATTGCGTCAGCCAAGGGTGTGACTGCTACTGCTTGAAACACTGCCGTTCGAGGCCTTTTAGCATTTTTTAGGCTGAAATTATTTTCGAAATAAAACTGCTTCGAACCACGATAAGCTTTTCGGACGAACTAATTTTGAAGTTCACGCTCTTCTGGTTACAGATACTGTCTTGGTATGCGCCACTGAAAACTGGAAAATCCCAAATTTTGCTTGCCATAAAATACAATTTACACCAATTTCGCCCAGGCGCCGGTAGTATGTTTGACCCAAGGGTACTCTTGATGAAGCTTCGTAATGAGGAGTTTTCTTGAAACCATGGTTAACCGGGGGGGATCATCCCGACAGTTCCGTCTCCGCTATGTTGCAAGGAATCTAAAAGCCGGAAAATCGCATCCTTCAAGATCCCTCGCCATAGCCGAAATGCACAGGACATAACGCACAATAGCTCACGTAGGCGCGTATATTTTGTACAGGCCGAGAGAAATGACACTGGCAGCAGAAAGAGGGCTAATGAGAACCGTGGCAAACACCTGTTTCCGGTCTCTTGCCGGAAAACTTTATTGTGAAAAGCCTCGTTAAGAATTGGCAGTGACTGAGCGAATAGGAGTACCTCCCGGAAAGGCACCATTAAAACTTGCTCCTCCATTACGTACACACCGGCACATTTTTCTCATATCTGGTTTTTCTCAAATGCATTACTGTGTTTACACACGGCTTCATTCTAAATGCAACAATGCACAGAATAGGACAACCGTCTAATTAGTGTTCCATCATGGCCGCCATGGGAGCAGTCTTAGTTGATTTCACCCAATCGGCTGGACCGCTTCCTCTCACTCGCTCGCCAGAGTCACTTTTAATTATTGATAGTGACGCTGGCTAGTCCGTGAGTAAAAGCGGTTTGGCAGGTTGGGTAAAAATCAAGACAGACTGCTCTCATCCAGTAGAGCAATCCTCGCTGGTGTCGGTTCGCAACTGCAAGTGATCACTCTGTCTTGATTTTTCCCAACCGGACAAACCGCTTCCGCTCACTGACTTCCAGCGTCACTATCAATAACTCACAGTGAGTGGCTAGTCAGTGAGCGGAAGCGGGTGGTCCGGTAGGGTGAAATCAACTATACTCGGGAACAAGTTAAGAACGGCAATAGCTCATACGGTATCACTCCGCCTAAGCGAAGGACCCGGATGTCAACGGGCGCGCGCGTTTTGGACGGAGATGCTATGAATGCGCGACATCATCTGTCTTTCCTCGCGTAGTTTGTCTGCCGACGCTGCAGTACTTTATAAACAAATTAAGTACAGAAAATTACGGAAACGGCTCGTACCATGTCTTGTGTTCAAAACTATTCCCAGTAACGCAACTTCCGTTGCCGTTCTTAAGTTGTGAGGCACAGCCGGCAACGACTGCTCTTAAGTTGTAACCATGGCGGCCATGATTGAACACTAATTAGACCGTTGCGGAGAATATCGGGAACATACATGCATGCGCTGATTTTTGGTGACTAGCCGTGTACTACGGCAGGGACAAAATGTCCGCTTATGTGGAAACGCACCGTTCAGTTTCGCTGATCGGTGCGGGCGGCTCGGTAAGCACGGTCTCCCGGATAGAATCTGGCGAGCTTGTCGAGCGCGGCTCCGAGCTGGACGTGTACCTGGTGGTCACCGAGGAAGAGCTCGAGCTGTTCGAGAACCATTGCCGGCTGGGCTGGCCCTCTGAGGACGAGGGCCGGTGGTTCGAAACGCTTGGGGGACGGCTCATGGCGGGCTGCTCAGTGACTATTGTTGTTGTTGTTCGTTATAATTATTGGCGCATACCCAATCTGGGGATCGGCCAAACATCAGTCGTTAAACCGAAAGAGATTACTGCCTAGGTACATTACTCGAGGAAAATTAGAAAAATTTGGAAGCTTTTTTCTTCTTGTGTTTGAGGAATCGAGTTTGAAAATACAAGTCAATATTAAGTGACTAGTCCGAGCTGCTGCTTCTGCTTCGCACACGGCGGCATCACGCGTCTCGAGAGGTGACGGTGATGATGATGACGATGGCGATGACAGTTATGATGGTGATGATGATGATTGCGGTTGTGTGCTGCTGATGATGATACACGCAGTGCGTTTGGCTCGGTAGGTTCGATTACGTCAATCATAGTGATTGCAGAAGACTAACTTACAATATACACTATACAGGAATCTGGCGCTAGCGTCTATGCGGCTCATATCAAGGCCGTCTGTGTCGTCATGGGCCTCCATTACACCATGCGCTCGCCTTACTTTCGTCATTGGCTTGGGTAGAAACCTTTTTGGTGGCCGTATATTCGAACACAGGGCCACAAAAATGCAAAGAATGGTGTGTTATTATATCTGTGGAAAATAAAACAGGATGCTTTAAAGTTACGGAAAAAAGGACGTAAAGCGTATTTTCGCGGAACGGTTGTCCCTACTATTCTCCAGACCAAGTTGGTAGTTAACAGAAATGTTAATATTTTGGGGCAAACCCATTAGGGACTCTTATTTTGGTATTTTACCAATATTTCAAATAATAAGTTGTTTGAAGAGCTTGCAAGCGATTTTGACCGCGCCTATGAAAACTTCGCCTTCGTAGTGAACTGCGGTGCACCGACCGTCAGCTACAGTTTAACAAAACTTGTTGCTGAGCGAGTTGCTTCATACTTGAAGAAAAAAGAAAACGTGGCGTTAAACAGTCGTTGGCGAGCACAAGATAGGACGAGTATAGGCGACCGTATATATCTGTCGTATCTTGTCTTCATCGAAGTACGTTTGGTTTCTTTCTTTTTTTATCGTCAGCTACAACTTTCGCGGCGGCATATCACCCGCTCAGTAATACGTTCCTTCGACTCCGGCATGACCAATGTTAGTACGATCACGCCCTGCCTGCTCTTTCACCAAAAACAAAGTTACTAAGCCTCATGGAACAGAAATGATTTCGGGTACCTCGTAGCTCGTAGACGTGCTAATGCATAGTGAAAAAAGCAGATCCAAAATAACCGTTGAGGAATCCAATTTTCATGCCAAGCCTAAGCCAGAACCAGGGGTCTCCTTTTATAACCCCCCACAACGACATGAATTCCCAGGTGCAGTTTCCTCTCTAGTGTACTTACTAAGAAACCCATGGAATAACCACTGCGGCCGTGAAAGCGATTGGCCCAACAGTGGCAGGAGAAACAACGAGAACTCCCGAAAGAATCTGCTCGTAATATACGTACGGGTAACTCAAAGGCAAGCGAACTTGTCTTTCAACGTGCTGCTCGAGGCTAAAGTAAGAGAACTTATATTTAAGAGTCCATGAAGAAAAATGCAAGTTAAGTTGAATACGAAGAGTGCCTTAAATCAATGACAATGATACAAATTTTATCGCAAACCTGAACCAGGTATTTCCGATAATAAAAGAAAAGATGAAGCTGCGCCGACTGAATAGGCTTCATCTGCTCGTGCATTTATGACGTGTCCGGATAGTTTTTTGTGAATTTGACGGCCTCTGACCAAAGCATACCGATAGGATTCATTACTCAGCGACTGTAGCCGTGTCTGGGTAGTTTCGTTTAATCGAATCCCTTCAGTGATAACCTCCAGTTAACAGCGGTCCCTACGTTTTTGTTTTCCCTCCATTATGTCACTCCTGACGTCGTGCAGCGCGAATTTTGAACATCGTATATATGCTTATTCTTGTTCACAAAAGTTTTTATATGACGTATTTTTTTAAGTTTCTAGGATGCAAAGAGAGCAACTTTTATTTAGCTTATTTATGCCTAGTAGTGGCTTCTCAGACCAGAAGTCCAAACGCTGTCATCGCACGTTCCGCCCTCTCCGTCAGCATAACCTGTTCGGTGAAGTGTGCGCTTCACAGTGCAGCCTACCACTGCTCGAGGTCTGGGCTAGAGAAAGGGGGTGGGAAGTTTGGGTTTTGACTGCATTCCCAGGTTAAGTGTTACAGGGAGCCTGTGTCCGCAGAAGCCTGTTT
Organism: Haemaphysalis longicornis; assembly: GCA_013339765.2. Taxonomy (NCBI): domain Eukaryota; kingdom Metazoa; phylum Arthropoda; class Arachnida; order Ixodida; family Ixodidae; genus Haemaphysalis; species Haemaphysalis longicornis. Next base: position 172,057,177 of record CM023452.1, on the reverse strand, counting down.
GTGCTTGCATGGCCGTGAATGCTGGTTAGGGTACTGTTTATGAAGTCGAACCGGATGAGGGAACGTGTTGGTTTGTAGTAGAACTGTGGATCCTTGATGTTTACTTAATTGCGGGTAGCACTTTAGGGGCTCGCCTTGTCGTCGTAGCTCGCTCGCTGGACCCAAATAGAGCCACGCGGCGTTCCGTCGTAGCGGCTGTCGTCGCGGCGTAACCCAGAGGCTTCGAAAGCCTAGCGGTTTATATATTCGTAAGCGCTCGAAACTCGCGAACTGCTGGCACTTGTCATATATCTTTCCGTTGTTTAGCGCAACCAAAACTGCAGGTACATTTAAGGGAAAATATACGTAATTAACAGGCAGCGCCCGCGTTCATTTAGTTAGGAACGCTCGTTGGGTTGGTGTATACGACAGTAAGCGAAAAGAAGAGGCAGTGCAACGCCGGCATGTACGGGTGGAAAAGCAAGCACAAAAAGAACAGGACTCCCGTGGCACAGTTTCAGGCAGGGGGCGCATGAGCACGGCGAAGGCGGGAAATTTGAATGACGTTGGGTGGTAGCAGTGAGCGGATGACGGCGCTACAGCCCATTGTGGCGAATCACTGCTCTGCACTTCCGACAGCTTTCACATGGAGTGGAACGGCTTTAATTTTTTTTCTCATGAGCGCCTGCATGGACACTTCCACTGCGTATTTGGCGAACGCAGTGTTTAAGAGTGCGGTCCGACGGCATTTGCGTTTTTAAAGCGGAGCTAACGCGGTGTAGAATGCTGTCGGGGTTTGGCTTCCGGATTCAGGGAGCCGGTTTTCAAATCCAATGCTCGCATAATCTTTTCCTAATTTCTCTGTTTTTTTTCAACGAATGTTGTCTCCATACATGGTAATAATGCGTTTTAAGAGCTTTAAATGATTCTTTCTGTTTGTTGATTAATATACTGTAAGTTAGATTAGGCCGCGTTACCTTGGGTTGCGTAATGTAAAGTCACATTATGTATATGAGGATGGCATTCAGAAGAACTTCAAGCTGGGCGTGTTGGTACATGTTGATGGTGAGAAAAGCGTACATATTACAGCAACAAGGACAATGGTGAGAAAAGCGTACAGCAACAAGGACAACGGGTACAAAGCGGACAAAGCGCTATGAGGATGGGTTAGTCGGGTCATGTTCTCTTAGATTAGATTCCGAAAAAGTTACTTTTAAAGGCGAAGCCCCTTAGGGGCTCGGGCTGTTGGCGCCTCATGTCGCCGCAACCGTCGTCTCTTGTAGTCACCATACTAAAACACCGGGACACTTGTTTACCCCTCGCGCTAGAACGTAACGTGTACTAAAAAAACACTGGGACACTCGTTTACGCCTCGCGCTGGAACCCATCGTGCTTCAAAGACACGAGACTTTTACAGCAAAGCTGTATAGCCCTGCCCCCCAACGGTTTTATCTCCATTGACAAAAACGCCAAATCACGAACACACTTATACTTATCCAGTGCATGATTAGCCCCTCCCCAAGTTTCACGTTAGTGAGAGAGAGAGAGAGAGAGAGAGAGAGAGAGAAAATTGGCTAAGGCCTCCTCATTTCAGGGGCCACTGGATTTCCTCATTGGTGGGTCTTTAAGGGTCTTGACGGGAAGGCGGGGTGCCTGATGGCTTGAGATTTTTTTCCTTCGAAACGATGGGTTGCTGCATACCTCACCACCAGCCCGCAGACCACGCTACTTCGTTTACTCGATAGCAGAAGGCAGTCTAAAGCTCGGACTGGAGTATCCAAAAACATGGTTATGTCTTTTAAAATTTTACGGCCTAAAAATTTGTCGCGTATCTACTCATTTCGCTGCAAATGTCATCCTAAAAACTAAGGTCTTCTGGCGTCGCTGTCCACTTACTGCTTTGCCTCTCTCTCTCGCCCCCCTATCACGATGTTCACCCTCTTGTCTCGGTCCTCCTCAGTGATAAAGGCAATGTGGATTTTCTAGAATTGAATTCAACTTTCCCGCCTTCGCTTTGCTTTTGCGCCCTCTATTTGGACATTTGTTACTTTTGCGCATGTCTCTCGAGCCGTGTCGTCAAGCCTCTAGCGCGAACCTCTCTCTATTTTGAGCTGGAAGTATACGGTCTAATGCGTTTATTTTCTTTGCTAGTAACCATAATTACGCCGACGTCTACTTTTAATTAAAACAAAACTACGTCCATCTGTTATGTATTTATGTTCCCCTCAAATTTGCACAATGTTTTTTTTTGTTGAACGATATAGACAAGAATGAAGTGTATTACAATATTCAGTATTTATATATCTTTTGACTATATTGCCTATACTAACGCCTCGTTCATGAACTCATTTCCCTTCGCCGTCCGCCTATGCGTCGCATGCTACAGTTCCCGCGAGGGGAGGTGGGATTTTTTTTTTGCCGGGTTGTGCTTTTATCAAAAGACAGACAAACAGCTCGACAGACCGGCCAAAATTTTCTCAACCTAAAGCACCCACGAAGTATTTTTTAACAGCCAAGCGACTCGTGGGTAATTGTGCACGCCTCATCATTATACTACTTCATAGCTACTCCGATAATTTACCGCGCTTTTCAGCCTGCGTTTTATGAGGAGCGCCCGGCGACGTCCAGGCTTGCGCGCGGCGCTCGTAAAAAAATACTAAGAACACGTTTCACGTGCGTCCGCGCCTCAAGGGGGGAGCACAAGACATATCACGCTACAGACGCCCAGTTCGCAAAACCGGTTGCCGCCGGTTCTAGCGCGTGCTGACGCGCTCTACTTTAGGATAAATTTGAAAGACTGCGGACAAAACGATCCGGGCCCTCCAGTCGTGCAGGAGGAAGACGACGATATAGATGGATATGTAGATGACTACTGCATCCACAGTCGGCGGCGACGGAACATGCAAATAAACAATTTCTAACCTAATGCAATGCTGCGGGGTAGTGTGTCCTTCAGTGCTTACATGGAAAGAAATCCCCCAGCTTCGCTATGGTTAAAGCATTGCACCACTTAGTTCAAGACCTTAGTTCAAGACCTTTCACGGCCTTTGCTGTGCATGCGAGCTGCTGATGATGATATTTTTCGCAAGGACGAACTCCAAGGCGTTGGCCTAGGCAAATGTTCTTAGTAAAACAATACCCCCAGCGGAAATTAACTTGTGGTCGCCGACTGTGGTCGTGCGGCTGACCCTACATTTATTTACTAAGGAGGATCGGGTGGCAGCAGAAGACCCGCGAGTCGGGTAGCGCCCGTGGAACGCGGCCTGAGCAGCGCAGCTTGGGTGTTCTCTGGCGCGTGGCTCGTCGTGCGTGTAGAGGCCCGCGCTGCTGACGATAGAGGTAGCGGCCAATGATGATGATGTGGGCGCTTGCTGGCGATGACGAAGTGCCGCTACAAACTAAAATTATACCAAAATCATCCTACTCATGAACAGCCTACTTGCATCCACTGTGGGATAAAGGGCTTCAGAGGCTTGCAGTAATACCGTAATCAATTCATTTTGGGGGGGTTTGGCTGTACTGCTCCGGAACTCTATGCGGGTTATTCCATGGTGTTCCTACACTTGACTTTTCGCATTACTGGGAGACGTCAGCATGTCGACCGGTGCGAACAAGGTACGGCTCAATGTTATTTGTGAAGGGATGATGGGCCCCTGCACGACCCGTAAAACAATGCAGTGAAGGCAATGCCTTGCAGTTTTACTGTACACGCGTCGGCAAGGACGTCGAAAATAAGGTTTAGGGTTACATTAAATTTGTGTAAATTGTCCTAAATGCACCTCTACGGCGGTGTCCCGTTCACACGTGTAGAGATCCGCATGTGTGTGGGGTAAAGGATCCTTAGTTCGCACAAGTGACTTGCCTTGTCTTCGTTCCTGTGTTTGTGCTGTTTCGCCAACCCAAAGTCTCCGACGCCGCAGTTGGTAACACAACACAAATACTTCCAAGGTAGTATTAGAAATAAGCTTTGTACGTTAGGGTAAGCACAAGGCTAACAGCAAATTACTCTTGTGATGTAATAGACGCCGCAGTTCAAGAGACGGCAATGAATAAATTAAAAAAAATTGAACCGTAAATAAAAGAAAATGAGAAAAATTCTCAAAGTTGCATATTTTTATTTTGACTTCATCCTCATCTTTATTCCCAGTCTAGTTTGCACATTTTAGCTAAACGTACATCAGGGCCTGGCTTTCTGCATTCTATGAGAACGCCCTTTCTACTTTACGTATAACGATAGTTGTAATTTTTATCGGCTCCATTTGTTGCTGACTTCCCTAAGATATGGTCAACCTCCACCATCCACTTCCAGCCCCCTGAAAGAGGAGGAGGTGAAGAAGGAGTGGCCTACCGCAAACCGTATGCGCCATTTTTCGGGCCACCACCCCCACCACCATGGCCGCTCCAGCACGACCACCATCTCAGGGTGAGTGCAGCTGGTACCTGTAAAGAACTAGCTTTGTCGCGCTTCAAAGAGCACTTCTCAGGGACTCCCGTAGCATATTGAGTAATGGTGCATACCGGGGCGAGGCACGCAGTCTCTACCCGGTTGCGCATTCACATTCCACATTCCTTATGGCCTTTATGGGTGGCACCATCTAGGGGCGATGCATATCTGTGCTTTGAATGATCACTTTAAAGAAATGTTGGTCGGCTGCTGTCTTAGTGTAGAAGTTCCCCGGTTCCGAAATTTCGGCTAGTTTTGTTCATCTTAGGTCAGTTGCAAATGTCCCCTATGAAGTGCGGTCCCCCTACCCTGCGCGCGCCGGCCACGTAGCCTGTGTAGTTACACATACTGGCCAATGCATCAATGCTGCTACTACTACAGCAACCTCAATCGATGTCGCTGAAGAAATAGCCACTGCCCTGGCCACCACTTCCCGCCCTGAACCAGTTACTATCCTCACCGATTAACAGACAGCCTGCCAAAACTACCAGACGGGCCGCATTTCATTATCAGCCCTACTCATCCGCCAAAACTGCTCGACAACCCCTGATATCTTCATTGTCTGGGCTCCTGGACACGCCGCCATCAACGGCAATGAAGTGGCTCATTCCGCAGCTCGCGATTTGGTACACCGAGCCATTGCCGACAGTGGCCAATGTCTACCCCCTCAAGATAAACCCCACCCACTGAGCGGCTACACAGAGATTCTTTCACATTACAAGCAAACTCGCCGCAGCCTCCTACACCACACTGGCACCTCTCCAGAGAGCAAGCTAGAACTTGGCGGCGTCTCCAGACGAAGCCTATCCACGTCCCAACCCGTCTCCACCATCATCTTCCCCACCCAACAAACCTTCCCTCTGCGCTTACTGCCCCAGCCTGCATCATATGGGAATGGAATAGTGCCAACAACTCCAGACTTGCCCCCCCTTTCCAACCCTACCTTCGAGCAGTGGAGGGCTTCCCTGGCCAGCCCGACCGGATACCCAGCTTAGTTGGTGACCCGAGCACGGACGGCCAGCCGAAGTCAAGGCATCCCGGACTAGGGACGCCTTCCACGGGGCGAGGCCCACACATCAGCTACCTGCTGGAGAAATAATATATTTTATTCTCTCTCTCTATATATGAAGGCTTGCAGGTTGTAAGCATATGTGCATGATTGTTTTGTATGGTTGTTCTTTCGTGAATCCTGCTTATTTTGTTTAAATTGGGTTCGTGTTTCTTATTATTAAGGGCAGAGCACTTTAGGGTCTCGCCTGTCGTCGTAGCTCGTTCGCTGTCTTGATTGCCGATAAACTAGTTTTCTCAGTGCTTCCAGACGCGGAGGGGAAAGAGGGAGAGAGTTTATCGGAAGTGCTGCCGCGTCTCTTTAAGCATGTCCCCGTCAAATGCACAGTATCGGTTCCGGTTGGGAACTTTCACAGAAGGTGCGAAATCGAGGCGGATGCGCCAATCGTCGCTTTATAGCAGTCCGGCTCCGGAATTAAGACATTGGGCGAGATCCAGGCCATCATTAAAGTTCAGGAGAGTATGATGGGCTGCGCGGATGCTCCCTTCTTGGATTTTGGGTGTGCAGAGGATTAAGGAGCAGAGACTGCGATTCAGTATACGCACCCAGCGCAAAGTGGCCTCGCGCGCTTGACCAGCGCTGGCCCAAAGTGCGAACGCGGTTTATTTAAATACTCGCCAATCAGCACTGAGCCCAGCGGGTGGGTGCCGAGTAGGCTCAGCCCAACCGAAGAGCAACGGGAACTATCACTGGGCGGCCACTCATTATCGTAGCACGGTACTAGCATCCCATGCGTTTGAGTAAGGCACACTAACACTGCCACTATATCCTGACATTCGCTGCACCACCACCCGTCAGCTAATGCAAAAATGTATCATACAACTACTAATTAATAACGACACCTCTGAATTTTTGGCAAGTGCGACATGGAAATAATATATTCCATCGTGTTATTTCCTCGGAAGAGGACCGTAAAACACTAGGGATCCGTTATCGAACGGTAGGAACCAGAATGGCGAGAAGTTGCGTCGATAATGCATCGCGATAACGCATCGACTAATGCATCGTGAGATAATGCATCGTGCTTAGAGGAATAGGGCAGTCGTCAGATTAAATGCTTTGCGGGTGCCCCATTGGAAGAAAATTGTGTGTGCGCGGCGTTCCTGAGAAATGCTTGCATTCTTTACGACCATTACAAGGGTCCGTATCAACCGTACGTAGCCATGATGAAGCGCGTTAGAGAATAAGGTCCTTAGGCCTGTCGTAGTCTCTGAAACGTCTGGAAGGGAAGTCACAAATATTTTTGGTTGCCATCTCATACTGGGGGGTAGTTGGTAACGTAGTCCTCCAACATGCCCTAACGAGTATAAAAACTTTTTCATGAATCGGGCAGGACAGCCCGAAGCGAGCGCATACGCATTGAATGAACGAACCAGCCATGTGTACATTTTCGGAGCCCGACAGAGCTTGCCTAAAAGCAGTGTGGTTTGTGAAGCACACTCGCGCAGAAGATATTTCGTTTTAAATGAAAGAAAAGATGTAGGGCTGGGCAGGTAATGAACTGCTAATGAAGGACAATAAGTGGCAATCCGTTTAACAGAATAACAACGAACGGCGATAAACCAAGTAGAGGACGGCCAGATATTTGATGGAGGAATGAACTAAGAAAACTTGGAGGCAAAAACGATGCAACATAAAATAACTACCAAGACATGAACGAGAGGGGGAACACTGCAGCAGAACTGCAACATTAGGCGTTACCAACTCGCCCAACTTCTTTTACGTTGGGCAAGTAATGGACAGGAAACGTACGCTAAATGTGGCGGAAAATATGCGGCAGTGGCCTCTCCCTGCAGTGGACCCAACATAATGAGGAAAAGGGGATGAGCGGATCTGCACACTTCTTACGGAGTTTACGCGCCGGGCACGAGTTGCGGAGGCCTTAAAAACCGATGGCGGCTGGCTGTTCATACATTGCACTCGGGCTGTGTTCCAATATACACTGCCCATGCAATACTACTCGGAAATATACGGTGGACATCTGCAAATACATTGACCAATGTACAGAGCCGTCCACTTTAGGTGGAAACACGGCGCATGCGTGACTCGCTCCGCAGAGCGCCAGCGCACAGTCCGCGGCTGCGCACAGTCGAAGCTAAGCAGCTCAGGCGGCATTAGGGCTTGTAGGAGGAGCTTAGTGTCGTCTGCTAGCGGGCGGGAGCGTGCCTGTACTTTCTTTGCTTGAGAAGCAAGCATGCTTGTAGAGTCTTCTGCTCGGCATGTTTGTAGCGTCGTCGCGCGCCGCGACCGCGTTGCGGGAAAGCTCACTTCTGTCATTGCGCCTCGTTCTGCAGTTTCTGCGTACGACAATTGAGCGCTTCCTCTTTTCAGTTAACGGTCCCAGTTAAATGCATGTTTGTTGATGGCATTCCAGGAATGGTTTGTCTGGGGTGGTAGAGGGTTTAACGCCGCAAAACGACTCTGCTACGAAGAGGGCTGCAGAGAAGGGCTCCGGATAACCACCTAGGCTTTTAATTTTAACCGCGCACTGATACCGTGCAGCAAACGCGCGCTCTTCCAGTCCCCCTCTTTCGAAAAGCGGCGCCTGCTACTGGCGATTCGAAAATTGTCTTCCGACTCAGTGTAGCCAAGCACCCTAACCCTGAGCCACCGTGGCGGGCCAGGTCAATTCCTGGCTGGTTTTCAGGACGTACCGCCCCCTAAAAGTACAGAGGGTCAAGGAAGAAAGCTTTTTTCTGCGTGTGCTTTCTAAAGCAGATGGCCATATGACCTGATATGCTGTCCGGCCAGCTTTTTCAACAGCGGAGCTGTTGTTACTGACTACCGATCGTAAGTTCGGCGTTGGCAGAAAAAAAATACCAAGAAATTCCGAGCGCTCGTGGGCGCGCGCCTCACGGTGACCGCCGAACGTCCCCGGCACGCGCAGTGGATTAGCAAAAAATAAAAAAAAAACTGTCAAAAACCACGAAGAGCAAGAAAAATGCCGAACGCTCGTGAAGCACGTGCATTGCAGAGACCGCCGAGTCCCCGGATTGTGCAGCGGCGTTAGCAAAAAAAAAAAAAAAAAAAGCCTCCCGCGCTGTCGTCAATCCCTACCGCGCATCTAAGAAAAACTTCAGCGCTACTGCTAAAGTTATAATGCTAAAGATCAAAAGACACCCTGCTTGGGAGGAGGTCATCGCGTCCGCCACATTCCCTGGAAGCCAGATAATTGGAGACATGGCTACGAATGTGCGAATCCTTCCCGCGACGACTTTGAGAACCCGCCACCGCTGCCTCAAGTCGATGACGAAGAGCTGGTGGAAGGATACAACGCTGAGAACGACTCTCCATCCTGCAGTCGCCGCGAAGAAGACGACGACCTCTTTAATGCATATGACGATTACTGGCATCGCAACTATGCAAATAAGGAATGATATTTAAACTTAGCGGTATTCGGCAATGCTCACACAACAGCTTCGCCATTCAAGTCTTCCTTAAATTTTTCTTGATAAGCCCACTTGACTTAGTCCACTACCGTCTCGACCGAAGAAAATACATGGAACCGCACCCAAGGCTATCCAGAGATGAAGCCACCACCCTGAGAAGACTGCAGACGAATACATATCCCCACAGCATACCCAACTCAATACCCCGCCACCTGTAATTTCTGTCCTTCTCCTGGCACCCTATATCATAAGGTATGGGAGTGTCAAAAATCCCCGCACCTCCCTCCCAACCGCACACCATCTTATGAGCAGTGGATGGCTTGCCTGACTAGCCTGGACCTCAGGATCCAGCAAGACCTGGTGACGAGGGCCCGGACAGCCAGCCGCAGCCAGGGTATCCTGGACTAAGGATGCCCTTCACCGGGCGGGCGCCCTAACATCTGCGCCTCATGCTCGCAAATAAAGATTTACCAATCAATAAATTCTTGATAAGAGTGTCTCATGATAAGTCTAGTTCGAAGACGCTCGCAGATTGTTCGATGCGACTTCGAATGTGATCAATGAACTCATGGAAATCGACCACAAATATTTTAAATAGGAAAATAAATCCATTCAGTCAACAATGCAAGGGCTTATTTATATGCAAGGCGTTATTTGCGTTTTTTAGCATATTCAAAATGTATACAATATACTGGTAATTCTTCAGTTCGTGGCGTTAGGCTATAGGCAGTATGTGTGAGATGGTTAAGAAAAGAATGCAGAAATTTTCGACCTCAAGAACGGAGAAGCTGTTCCACTATTGTGTAGCATGGAACTGGTGACCACAGCTTCATTACTCACGTAGGCCAATTGCGATGAAGTGCGGGTTGTACCAGAAAGGAGAATACGTAGCAGGTGGCAACAGAGGGAGCACCCGCTGTCTCCCAATAACCAGCCAGGCAGGCAGCGGAAGCAATGGCATATACATTATAATGTAGCAGACTAGAGTGCAACCAGTCCAGGACTCGGCCGGACAGTAGGGCGATTGTGCCGGGTGCGGGGCAGGCTTGCTGAGAGACTGCTTGAACCATCTCGACGATGCGCGATATTCACATATATGGAAAAAGCCAACACACATCGATAGCAAATGCGCGAGGTCGAAACCCAGTCTCTGTAACCAAAATTAATCGCAGGCAAACTGCACAGATACCAATGTGCGGCGTAATACCAGTGCATATTAAATAAATCCTGGTGGTCGAAATTATATGTAGCCCTCCTCTACAGTTTATCTCATTAAACCAAACAGGACCACTTCTGAAATGCTTGCAACAATACATGCATTTAACTGGGACCTGAAAGGACGAAGCGCTCAGTAGTTGTACGCAGAAACTACTCGACGCGGCGCACTGAGAGAAGTGCGCTTTCCCGCAACGCGGTCACGGTACGCTAAGACGCTACAAGCATGCCGAGAGTTAGGCGTGCTTCCCAGCAAAGCAAGAACGGCGCACTTCCGCGCTAGCAGACGACACGAAGCCACTCCTCCAAGCCCCTATACGCCTGCGCCGCTTAGCTTCGGTGCGCTGCCGTGGCCCGTGCGCTGGCGCTCCGCGAAGCGAGGCCACACTGCGCCGTGTTCCCACCTAAAGTGGACGCCCTGTACATTGCTCTCGTGTGTGTATGAAAAAAAAAAAAAAAACCGTTCAGCGCGGTCAGACTCTAAAAGGGGCGACGATGCACACTTCCAGTGAGGCCTCGCGCTCCAGGACCTAGACTTGCTGGACCTAGACTTGCTGGACCGAGACCGGCTGGACCGAGACCTGCTGGACCGAGACCAGCCGGACGACCAGCTGGACCGAGACCGGCTGGACCGAGACCGGCTGGACCTAGACCGGCCGGAACCGCTCCGGGTACTGCCACCCCCGAAGGCAGGCCTCCTGCACCTCCAGGTGCGTTACACCCTAGCGTCATGGGCGTAGCCAGCGGTGTGTTGCGGTGTCAGGACACCCCTCAAAATTTTTGCATGCAGAAAAATGACATTGTTCGGGGACTTGGAGCTGTTATTTTTATTATTTTCCCGGTGGCGTATAACACCTCCGAAAAATTTCTTACCTCGACACTGCCCAGCGTGGTCCTTGTTGGTTTCGGCCCCTTTTAAGTGGGTCATGAAGACAAAATACAAGCTTGGTTCACTCAAAAAAGCAAACTGCTGAAGCAAGCTGCCTGTAAAGAGTGCACCCCTGTACACGGGGTCTTCTTGCGGGAAAGCAATCTCTAGTACTAAAGAGTACGCTATACTTAGGGTTTTTCGTTTGAGTTTTATATTTTAACACGAAAGTATTAAAATATTGGCCGGGATACACCAAGATTTCACGGACGTCATATCCGTTACGGAAATGATGTCACTATACCTTTGCCGGAGCGACCTGCCAGCAGGACGCCGCTCGCCAAGCCCACCCACTAGACAGCCGCCGACCCGCAAATCATGCTCAGCTGCAGATTTCGCTGAACATTTCACTTTCATGTTTTACCTAATCCTATGGCAGAGGAATCAACCACAGTTTTAAATGCGGAGCATTTCTTAGGCTCGCCAACTCCTCCGTCCATAGGCGTCCGCAGCTCATGACGTCACGTCGAGGCGCAGGTGCGCGCCTCTCCCCCGTACCCTCCTCGCTCTCAACAACAGCTGCGGCGGTGCGGGGGGAACGCGTCTGCGCGCGCATGCGCAGTAGTTACCCCGTGCGGCTCCGTCGCGCTCAGCAGCAACAGCGGCCAGGTGTACACGCGATAGCGGCGTGCTAGCGGCGTGACAGCTGCGTGACAACAGCGTGGTGGGGGACGTGGAAAGGTCGCGCGATTGTGTACGAAAGTGCGCGCATGCGCGTCTCTCCCCCATAATCCTCTCCCTCTACAGCGCGCGCAATGTATATAAGCGGCAGAGCGCGCGTTCGAACTTCAGTCAAGTGCGTCTTTGCTTGCCTTTCGTTTTGCTCCAGATGAAGTATAAGCGATGGAAGCAACAGTACCGTCAACAAGTTAGGCATTCCAAACCCTCCCCACATCCAAACGGTAACCACAAACTACCCAATTACGCAACTTTCACGCAATACAACCACCCGTATGCGACGCATTTACTCGAGTTCCCCCCGTGGGAAGATGTGGGCGGGCGGCTTTTTACACTTGTTCCCTGTTTTGGTTAACGAAACGCCTTTGATGGCTGGAATGGAGCTGAATGAGTTGCCAAACGTTAGTTCTTTCAAAGCCTACGAAGTTGCTGTGTGTCGTCATGACTTTTTAATTCGAATAACATACTTCACTTGCCCAACTCCCTTTGCGGGATCGGTTCCTCTGTAGCCCATTGCGCCCAGCGATATTTGCGCACAGCCTTTTTGAAAGAGAACAGGAGGATGCAATGGGAGGGGTATAACGCAAAGTGGGCGATACACAATGTCATGATTAAGGGGACAATCACCCCTTGGGAATAAAGATGACGAGGCATAGTGGAGCCAGAGGCCGACGAAGATGAAGACGAAGAAAGAAAATTCAAATTTCCCGCGAAGAGGTCGGACTAATGACGAGGTGCCGTGATGGAGGAACGTGCAGAAATAACCAATGTGGCGGTGACCCGTGCGGTGGACACGGACACAGCGAATGCAACAGTGCCGCGACGGCCGGGCAAAGGCTACTTAATCCCGGGGCACAGGCCGGGAGAGAGAGGGAGATCAGAAGAATGCCACAGCAAAAAGGTCAGGTGGCACGAGTCCGAGGAACAAGCCGAGGGTGCGAGGCCACGCCATCGACCAGAGCCACGTCAGCCTGGGCCGGAGTGGACCGACGTCACATCGGCTCCTACTTCCGCGTCGTAACACGAACCTGCGCTTTGGTGGCCCCAGCGGCGACGGTCGAGGATCTGCGTACAGCGAGCATGCAATGTCAACTAACTCCTTGGCGGTCCCCACGCGGCGACGTTCCCGGAGCTTCCCGGTGCTACCGGCTACCACGGCGACGGCCCCGAGGGTTGCCTCCTGCTACGAGAACTACCACGAGGGGTGGCTGAAAAGGGGTCCCCCGTGTGACTACCACGCACAACTACATTGGTACCACCACCACCGGCACCGCTGCAGCGGACAACTACGACTACCAGCGTGTCACGGCCACGTTACGGGTACGACACATCAGCGCCGGAGACAGCGGTAGGCCCGTCCGCTAGGGACTTGGTATTATCTGACCATTGTTGCTAGGATTGTTAATATGGACGTTGTATAGACTGGAACTAGGATGGGTTGGTTTATTAGGGACTTCATTGTAGTGACTTTTGGTTGGTTTGTTGGCTTTTCTGGGTTTTTGTTAGGCATTAGTATTTAGGAATTTCTTTGGTTGAGTTCTTTGTTTGCTTTGTTGTTTATTTTGCTTAGGGTTTGTAGTTGTGCATAATAAATGTGTGCTGTGGTAAATGTGCCAACGATTCTCCCGTGTCCATTCTTCTGAGCTGGTTGAGACGTGCCACAAAACGTGACATACAATACGAAGAAAAGGACGACTACGGCGCTTGCAAGTGAATTCATTTTTTTGGCAAGTTGTCACTCACATACGTTGACAAAGAAATCATACGAGAAAAACAAGACGAGCATGATTGGCACCGATAGCAACTACCATAGCATTGTACCCCTGTCATGCGCCGCACACACGACATGAACTAGTTGATGGCCAAAAAATTGATCAATTTTTGGAGAGGGTCAGATTGCGTGCTAACACATTTTTCTTTCAGATGTTATACTTCCGCTTCTTTATTTAACCCGGCACTAACCAACTCGCTCAATGCTCAAACTTTCGTACTGGAAAATAGTAGAGAGAGGAGGCTAGAAGTACTGCAGGAGGTTTATAGGAGGGAGGAAAAGAAGTGAAGAGTGGAGGGCGGTGGTGGGCGAACTGTGCTCAGATCATGAATATAAATATGGAACACGAGAAGAGTCACACTCCTAGCGCCGACCCACCCGCTTTACAAGAAATTTATTAAACAAGAAATTTATTAGACAGCTACTCTTTTCTATTGGATACGTGTGAAGGTATCATGGTAACCATAAGCATAAATTTTATGTTGTAATACCAGGTGCTGCTCAGAATGCTTTATATTTGTGTTCTGTTTTTGTATTTTGCAGTCTTTGTTTCTTCTGTGCCTCATAACTATAAACAGCTTGGTACAAAAATTGTAAGCCTGCTAGTTGTGTCAGTGTGTGCTAGTGTCTCCTTTTCCTTGTAATTTTTTCTTGTAATTTATATTACTTTGTCGCGCCGTCTGCTGCGTAAAAGGTGGCATGGCCTCAGTCAGGCAACTGGCTTTCTTTTAGCCATGTTCCCCAAGGCAATGTTTTGTAATATTGTCTTGAATAAACGTGTAAAAAAAAAGAAGTGATAAGCGTGCACAGAGATTCCACCATCACCAAGTGCAAATGCGCAACAAATACCTAGTGATGGCAGCTCATCGTTAGCCCTACGTGACCAACTTAAGTACAGCCAACATTGTTCTATCAGCTCTCTAGTAACGTTAGGTGTAGCGATGGCCTATCTCAGTGGTTATGCGGGAGAATAACGTCACCTGCTATACTACACCACCACTCATTAAAACGCGAATCGCCAGCACGGAGGTTAAGGTCACGCAAATAATGAGTTTGTAAAGCAGAGCGTGTTTTTTGGGATACCTAAAAGCGAAACATTTTGGTGTGTCTGTCACACAAAATCAGCCAGAATTGTAACTTGTGACCCTGCTAACTAGTTGCCGGGTAACTGGTCCTCCTTACAATGGGAGTCCAGGTATACGTGGTGAAGGAACGGGGAGGGTAGCGGGGCAAGGACAAGGGGAATAGGGAGAGTGAAGTACTAACAAGGGAGTTGAGAGAAAATAGGTCAAGAAAGACTTTTGCGTAGGTGAGGATTGGGATTCGATGGGGGTTAATGAGGGGATGAGATAGGAGGAAAGAGAATAAGCAGAGGAGAAGAGAGCACGAGGGAGAGCGAGAGAGGAGGTTAGGAGGATTGTATTATAAAGGAGGGAGAGATAGAGCTGGAGCAAATGAGAGGTGTAAGAGGGAAAGGGGTGAGATGGGGAAAAGAATACGATAAAGAGGAAGAAGAGAAAGAGCGAACAGTCGGAGTGCCATAAACGCTACCGTCTTGAGACGTCTTTTGCAACAAACAAGCCAATGGCCGTCCAATTTTTTTCGCAGCATGAAAAGGCGTGTACCAATATATGAGCCGGAACCTGTAGAATCTCCGGTTTCTAGCCACGAAATGCACACCTTTAGCAGTTAACTCTCAGGTGCTCATTTCAAATGAGCCCTAAATAGCGGGTGGCTTGAAAAAAAAGAGAAAAGTGTGGTTTGGCAATGACGGAGTTGCGGGTGCATCTGTAAATGTAGATGAACATCGTCGAAGCAGTCGTAGAGTGATCTGCAGACGAGCTAAGAGTGTCCTCCGCCTTGCGAAGGATACGGGTGATATAAGGATCATATGGCTGACATCTGCTAGGGTAGCCATAATGCCTGACGCTCAATACAAACATGTTAATTGGTTACTGCGCTTACAATTCTTCATCGTCCTAGCAAATCAGTGCAAACACACGCTGCGCGGAATCGAGTGATGTGGGAGCGGCTCTGACGAATTAGCCTTTCGTATGGTGCTTCGCTTCACGCTTGGTTGAGTTCAGGATAACCCGCAAAACAGGATTTTGTGCTGCATCAATATTCTGCCCTACACGTTAGACTTGTGGAAGAAGGGTTAGTTTGGCGTGCGAGTTAAGTTCGTACACACATTGCCCTTGCGACGAGCGCTCTCGGAATCAGGTGTTTACTACTCCCATGCATTTACTACTCAGACACATGTTTCATTTGCCATGGTAGAGCTGAGCGTAGTTTACGATGCCGTACGCAACAGGGTTGTGTTGGCAATATGTGTGGGTGCCTGCAACGTGCATACGGGCGTAAGAGTGTCACTTGGCTATTCTTCTTCACACGCCCACCGTGCTACGATTTACCCGCAGGATATGTCCAGGGACCAGGGAAGGACGCGGGAGACATCGTATGTGCTCCCGGCCTCGAGTATTTGGCAAGCATCGACCTAATAATTGTAGAGCAGCAAATGGAACTCATTGAAGGTGAAGTCATCATCATCATCACCATCATTATCATAATCGTTGTCGTTGTCTTTCATCATAATCACAATCACCATCACAATTATAATCATAGTCACCGTCGTCATCGACGTCACCACCATAATCATCGCTTTACTCCTCTTTTTGTACTGCTTTCTTTTTCATACCCATCTTCGTCGTTAAGCCTCTTATGCCCACCACATGACAAAGACATCTACCATTGTTTTCGAACTGCTTCTCTCTATATTAGAACCCACTCAGGCCCGCCAAACGTATTTTAAACCAATTTCCCTGCGCAAAATCTCTAGTTCATTGGTGTGTGTTAGGATGTTTTTATCCACTATTTATTCAGTTTTAATGGTTCCTCAATTCACCTTGCATTTCCGATCACCACGCAGTTCTCAAACGATAGTGCGTGTGTTTATCCGAGCGTGCTTTGGTTAGAAAAAAGTGTTACCAGCTGAGTAGAATTGTTAAAAGCTGTCCAAATTGCTAACTTGCTAATTGACGCGTTTTCTGCTTTTTTTGCTGTCCAGTTATCTGCGGGTGCGAGACAAACAATCACTACATAGCAAAAAACTCGGTGGGCCAGACTATATATGACATTAAAGAAGGTAAGTACACCTCTAAGATTTTTACGCGATCGTGATCTTTACATCCACAGGCATAACATGACACTGAAATAGACCAGTGCAGCTCTGCAGAGCTGGCGCCTTCCTTACACGTACGTGCTATCATCATGTCGTGGATGCTCACAAACTGAGATTTCTGCGCACGATTACGATCCCCAGGTGGTCAAACGTAATCCGGAGCCATTCACTACGGCGCGTATCGTAGTACAGCTGTATTTCCGGCGCGGTAAACCAGTCAATCCATAATCAATCAAATTATCGTTGGGCGTAGCGGTCTTGATTTCGATAGGCCAAGCGAAAAAATGTTTCGGTCCCCACAACGGGCCGCCTTTTACAAAGGTGGCTTCTCTCTATGCACTCAAGCAGATAAACCACGTTACGCTGGTCCAAAATGTTGTTTTCACCTATTTTGGAGATGAAATGCGATGCCTTCGAAGTCGCAATAAAATGACATGTCTTTTAGAGAGAATCGTTGGAAGAGCCACAAAAGTCACGCGAATTTCTGGATCTTCGATTCGCTGCACGCGTCGTTCTCAGAAAACTGATTTTAGTCGTTAGCTCTTTAAAAGGGTTGTGTTTTTCTCTTAAACGCCGTTTGCGTTTTGTGCAAGACGAAATACATGCATTTCAGCACAGGCTTTTTTATCCAAACGCAATGTAGAACCCTCCATTACCCCATTTCTTCTTAAATTCAGATTCGGGGTGTTGCGCAAAATATTGCTGCGGCCCAAGACGGTGCTTCGAGATGGATATGTTCGACTACAAGGGCACCGCAGTGATACCACCTCATCCGGGCCGCTGAGATGCATTCAGTGCTGGTGCTTCTGCTGCCTGCAGGTGAGTGTCTAAACTACGGAAGGGCCGTGTGACTGTAAAGGCATAGAAAACAACAAATCAGTTTATGTGGTAAGGCACTTCCGTCGCCTCTATGGACCAAAACTTCGATGGTATCAGCGATACACCGAAATCATGACACGGGTATTGCGGCAGTGACACCTAGGAGGCATCTTCTTGATAGCGCTGTATGTAAAAACTTCGACAGACAAGGGAAGATCAACACAAGGACGTAACGAAGCGCGAACTAACAACTGTTTTGTTTTCGACAACACACACAAATATACACAAAAAGACCTGGTGCGAATCACGGTTATGAATTCATAACAAGAGATGCCAACCCGTCAAGAACACCCCTCTCGTCTCAACGCCCTGCGCATGTGTAAGCAATTCTACCTCGCTCTCTTAGAGGGCGACTGACGGCATGCCTAGGCACAGCGTGTTTTCATGATGGCGAAGGATTCTAGAATCTCCCTTTCTATCTTGCGTGTGTTGTGGAAAAAAAAAACGAGTTGATAGTTAGCGCTCCGTTCCATGCTTGTGTGCTCTTTCCTCGTCTGTTGAAGCTTTAAAGGGACACTGAAGTGAATCTGTCAAGCTCCCGTTTTGCTTGCACTGCGTAGACTAGCTCAAATTACCACACTTTTCATCGTTTATCCACATAGTTGATAAGTTGTTAATTATTTTCGGGTTAAACTCTCAAGAAGAAAAACTACCATGCGCGGTCTGTGGCGGCCGCACAAACTAAAGCTGTGACGTCGCGAGGAGATAACACCGTGATTGGACGATGTCCGAGGTTAGCATTCAAACAAGTTTCGGTTTCGGTTCTGTAAAAAAACGGGGAAGTGGTTATATGTTTGACATCCAACGGCATCGTTGAATGGGCCTTCTCGATATCTCAGTAATCGCCGTACCGCCCTTCTGCCATATTGTCGGCTGTAAAATGCCTGAGATAAGCCTCCCAGGACAGCTTGGAATCGTAGAAATCAGTAGCCGAGGCCTACGCAGTGGATGACGCCCTCCGCGTCACCGCTGGCGCTCAAATGCGATGCGCTTTTCCCTCATATTCGGAGCTTGCCTCACTCATGCCTGTATCGTAAAAAGCGTGTTCGCACCAGGCCAAGGGTGTGCTGATTCAGGCCTGTGCCCACTGCCCGCAAGCAGCACCACGCTAACTCGCTAGAGCGTCAGTGGCAGTCTGCGCGCGTTCTGCAAACTCGCTCGTGGATGCCCACAGTGAACGTTACGGCCTAAAAAATGGTGAACTCAGTTTAGAAAACATCGGCCGAAAACGAAAAAATCAACTGGCAGAAAAAAAAACAGTACACACTCGGGGATTCGAACTTGCGACTTCCAAAGCGATAATCATGCGCCTTAGACCACTCAGCCACAGGCGAGCTATTCCTAGGGTGGATATATAAGGTATATAATGTGAAACCAGTCTACACTTTTATTTAGCCTTATAATTGGAAGTACTTTAGGTGACTATTTGTCGTATAGCACCCGTGCAGTAAGCGTCCCCCAAACTTCCACAATATCTCACGTCTAGAAATTCCATTTCTCGGACAGGAAAGCGTTCACAGATGTGCGGTCGTGCTGCTGACCGCTGTGCTTGTTCACCCAGCGCAAGAAAGTGCTTCCTAGTTTTGCACTGTTCAGTAAAATTTAAGTTGATTTTATTTTCTTAGTACCAATATTGACTTCGTTGACTCTTCAAGTGGCCTTAGATTTTCCTACTAGCGTAAAGTCAGCGAAGCGTCGCATATGCCCTTGTGCAGCGCTTGTGTGAAGCGACCTTGACTCGACTTATAGCTAGATACAGTGTACAAACTAACAAAGTAAAAAAAGGCGCATTCTTTCATTCACAAACGTGTGGTGGCTTAGTTTCAATTGAGCGAGCCCATTGCGACGATCCGTCGGCGGCCGGCGCTCTAAACGCTGTGCCGTCTGACTCGATCGGAAGGTCGGCGAACCGTGGAGTAGCGCAGCCAATTGCCAGCTCGTCTCCTGGTGACGTCACACGAAAACGCCACAAAAAATGGGCGAGGGTGCAGAGAGGAGAACAGCATTCTCGAATTGCTTTTTCTACTAAATAAATTCGCGTAAACGCGCTCAGAGTGGTCGAAACATGGCCTATGGACTCCGGACTACAATTTGCGCTAGTAATCCCGCAATGTTTACAAATCACTTCAGTGTCCCTTTAATACAGAGCGGTTCAAGAAGATGTATTAACCAACTAGCACCCGTTTTAGCCTTGCTTACCTAGGAGGCAAAATACTTGTCGTAGCAAGCAATTTATGCAGCTATGACGCTTGCCGTCTCACACAGTTGCATGGAACAATGTTTTCGGGTTGCAAAGTCCTCTCATAGAAGGTTAGCTTTAAACTTAAGCCGGACACTTCGCGCGTAAACATGGCACGTAAACAGGGAACTTCCACAGTAGTCACAACGCTTCAGTACCTGCATTGCGTAGCCTTGAATGTTCGCTAATTTTATTTCTTTCCAAAGTTGGACTCATCGCAATAGATGAACCTGGTCACAACGACACGAACAAATTTGCTTCGCGTATAAAATTCAGACCTCACGGGGAAGTGGTTTTATGCACTCATTGCTGTAGGTCTGGAGGGCGGCAACGGCTTGGTGCAACCCAAGAAGTCTACACCGTGATCCCAGACGTGTGGTGTGTGGTGCACAGGTGGAGCCATAAAGGCCACAATGACAAGAGGTAGTCACTGGTGTACTCCATACATGAAGTCTCCGCAAGGGGTAATACTTTGGAGGAACGGGTAGAAGCCACACCGTCGGTCGGTGGTGATGTCGGTTTTGGTTTCAACCGCTTCTGGACTACAAAACCAATTTTGGATGAACCCCGGCATCCGCATCTGGTTGAAACATTTTGTGATATCGGCGCACCTTGTCGTGGCCGCCCTTCATCACTGGTTTGCGCAGCCTCGCCCCGTGCCCTAACCACCATGCACTGGCAAAGTTGCGCTGAGAAAGAAACAGGACATTGGGCATAACACTGACGGTCTATCAGCAGTGAGGAGCCCATAGAGAAAGGCGCACGCCTAAACACAATGACCATCCTTCGATTCTTGGATCTCATCGAAGACAAGACATATGACCCAACTGGCTTCGGAAGAGAGCAACAATAACCAGCAGACTTCGCCGGAAGCTTCGCGGATCCAGAAGCTACCATTACCAACTGTCGCGAGCGAGATGCTTACACAGCTGACAGTACTTATCCGCTTAAAGAAAAATCCAGCACAATTATCTTCCGAGGGCGTAACGCTAGACGTCGCGGCCTGGCAGGGGTCAC
Source organism: Haemaphysalis longicornis (assembly GCA_013339765.2). NCBI lineage: Eukaryota > Metazoa > Arthropoda > Arachnida > Ixodida > Ixodidae > Haemaphysalis > Haemaphysalis longicornis. The sequence continues at coordinate 172,036,388 of CM023452.1, read as the reverse complement.
CGCCCAGCAGCCTAGTAGGACTCGCTTAACGAACGGAGCCTAGACAACGTCGACAAATTACGCGATTCTGCGGCGTTTCCTTACGCACGCCAGGGTAGACTTACCACAAGGCTTTGCAGGTTCTAAGGTACGACTGTCGATAGGTGCACTTTAGAATTTGGCACCCGCATGTCCCGGCCCACTCACCCTGATAGATCCTGATTATACTGTACCCGACTTGCTGACTTAACCACGTACAAATCGGTCCCGGTTAGGGAAATGTGACGCCTCGGGGAGACAAAGTGCGGGCCAACTACATTCGACACCCCACACCTGCCATTCCTGTGCGAAAGTACTTTACAACATGTCACGTAAAGGCATGCGTACCGCGGACTCTAGTTTGTTACAGGTGTCACGAAGACGGTCACCTGAAAAATTACACCATCTTCGTGTACTGAGTAGTATGCCAAGCAGCCATGGGGTCGATTCAAGTGCCCAAGTTTTCAGTTCGTCGTTTCCGTTAGGTTGAGGTACGTAGCTAGTTATATTTACAGTTTGGTTTCCATGGGTCACCGGAACTACGAAATGGGAAATTGCGTTTAGCCCATGGCTGCTTCGCATACTACTCAGGGTTCCCCTACGGGAAGATGGTGTGCTATGTCCCTCCCCGCGCCGTACTGCGCATGCTCGGCTTGCACGGTGGGTCTTACCCTTTAATTCCTGGCGACAGTGTTACCTACCGATGAGCCAGCATGCGCGTGGACGGCGCCACAACAAGGGAGGGACAACGCCCCACCTGAATGCTGGAGCGCAGTGTTACCGGTGTTCCTGGGCCGGCCCGAGATGAGCCGAGCATGCGCAGTGAGCCGAGCATGCGCAGTGGGGGTGTACAAGGGAGGGATAACCCCGACCATGAGATGCTGGAGCGACAGTGTTGCTGGTGTCTTCCTGGGCCGGCATGAGACAAGCACGCTTCCCCTTAAAGGGCTCCTGGAGCGGCATTGTTGCCGCTGTCTTCCTGGGCTGGTGGATGAACGGACGACGGACGACGGAGCCGAGAGCAAGAGATGCTTTGCATCTAAAACACTGGTCCGACGGGGCAGTGCGCGGCACGCGTTCGGAGGGCAACGAAATTGAGCATTGCCCTAAAACAGCCTCCTACTGCAATCTCTGCCACGCTCAAGGCCACACGGCGGAAGATGCAACGTGTCCTGAAAAGAAGAGATGATCACACAAAGCTCGGATCCACGGGCAGTAACAGCTGTGAAACCGCAGGGGCAATCGTTAGGAAGGATCAAAGATTCTGGCTCCCCTTCCAATGCTCGACGTCACGAGTAAATTTTACGCTGCTACAGCCTGCAGTCATGATTATTTTGTTTAATTGAGAGTACCCTTAAAGGCCCCGAACAGGGTTATTACATAAGGGGGGTATACAGATCTCGAGAAACAAAGCGAACATGGAGAATACTTAGTGCAAAATAGTACGAATATTTGCACATGTAGGTCAAGTTCACAAATGGAAATAAGACTGAAGGGATCAGGCAATACAAAAGGAAAAAGAAACATGTACAGATATACAGACAGCATAAAAACAATACTAATGATAAACTGACAGCATTGAGAAAAGGATGTTTACAGCTGTGATAAGGCATTGCAAAACGCGTCGTAGTCACTTATTGCAGCAGTGGTACAAGGCAGGTAATTCCACAACTTTATTGCCAATACAAGTGGTGAATATTTATACATGTTGGTACGTGCTAACGGTAGAAATACTTTCAAGGGGTGATCGGTACGGGGGGAGATGTGGGTTGCCGGTTTGATATTCAAATAACGAAACGTTGATCCGCCATAGTATAACTTGAAAAAGTGCTGCAGCAGAAATTTTTCGCGACGCTGTTCTAAAGTGGGTAGTTCCAAGTTGTTTCGGAGTAGCGTAATGCTTTGACGTGTGTAATTACGTAGAATGAAGCGAATAGGACGATTTTGTACTGCTTCGAGAGTCTTTCTAAGGTACATCTGGTGAGGGTTCTAGATGATAGCCGCGTATTCAAGCTGTGGACGTACAAATGTATTGTATGCCCTGACTTTTGTCTCCCACGTTGCCATGAAAAGGGCTTTACGTAGAAGTCCCAAAGTCTTAATTGCTTACTTATATGGTTTGCGCATCCTTACCTGCCTTATCTTTAAATAATGATAAGGCAATATCACCCATCGAAATGGCCGAGCTGCCAACTATGTCTGGCAGAATTAAACGCCCTCACGCCAGCGTAGGCAGCTTGTACAGGAGAATGATCGCCCGCCACAGCTTCCAACAGAACGAAATTCTGTTTCTTCCTGAAAGGATTTGACCGCGTTGCGTTGCTCGAAATGTTCGCCAGACTGCACCAGTATAGCCAGAGGCCCGGTACTAATCGACATCCATGTCAGTGCGCGTCTTTTATGAAGCGTTGAAACATTAGCGTGGTGTCACTGTACGTAAGATCTTTCAGTGGCTCCAGTTCAGCTTGACGGCGGCCGGCTCATAAACAGCAAATTCGTAAGTCCGGAGCAGGCCGGAGTTCCTTCTTTCTTGCCGTAGGGGTCGCTGCATTCAGAAGTATATGTAGCCTGAAGCGCGGTTCAGCTAAGGTGCTGGAGGCGAGCTTTGCGAATGCCAGTCGATTGAGAGGGATGAGTGTAGCGTAGGACTGACTGGACTGACTGACTGACTGACTGACTGACTGACTGACTGACTGACTGCTGGACTGATTTGGCTGATTGACTGGACTGGACTGCACTGGACTGGGCTGGACAGGATCTGACTGAACAAACTTTATCGAGAAGAAAAAGTAGAAGGGAAGGCGGTAGGAAATAGAATGTAGTGGAATTTATGCCTGGAACCCTGGGTTCAGGGCCATAGTGGAGAGTGCTTCTGTATTCACTATCTCCAGTAGGTTGAGCTGGTTCTGCAGAGCTGTGCTTACCAGGGCAGTCTCTCATGTGGCAGGCTAACTTGAAGTGTTGCTGATGCCTGCTCCCTATATCACTGGGCAAGACCATGTGGCGTAAAGCAGCGTGGCTGCCTCGCCCATTTCTTGCAGCATTCTTCAAGGTCTCGATGTTGGTTTCGCAGCATCTTGGACTTTCCGGATTTGTGTATGCATTCACAACATACAGGTCCCCTTGTACCACCCGACAATGTCTTTGAAGGCTATCCGTGCGACTTATATGGCCGACAGCTTGTGTTCAGATGTCTTCTTGACTCTGAACGTCTATCTTTCAATGTGCAGGAGCTGACGGTACAAGCCCCGCCAGGAACTACTATCGCATACGTATATCAAAACTGCTCAATATGCTATCCCACCTTCACCGTATGCGACCGAAATTACAAGCCAGCGCTTAAAATCGTGGGACCCATCTGCACGCAAAGCCTCCCTTGCTGCTGTGACGTCACATTCGAAGTAAGTGTTTTTGCTGACACTATAAATAAAAAAATAAACCGCGTGGAACGTAGGTGGTAACAGGGTTCAGAGAGTCTCCTTTACGGGGCGCTGCTATTACTGTGTGCATAGTGCATGCGTAGTGCATAGTGCATGCATAGTGCATGCAATTTACCGCAATGCCTGTTCTGGCGGTTATCTCCATGACGATTTCAATGATTTGCAAAATATAAAAAAACCCATTATTAACCAAACCTTTCGAACTCTGCTTTGAAAGATGTCAAAGCATTACAAACATAATGCAGTGAAGAAAATAATTAGATACCGTTCAATACACTGTTGTTATGGCTCTTATCGTGCACAATAAATTATTTGTTTTGAGAATGTTGCAGACATCTTGTGTAGAGCTTCAAAAATAAAACTTATATTCGGTGGGGCCATGTACTGAGGAGACTGAATCAAATAGAGCTCAATCGGCAATAAAGAAAACCGGAATTCACACCTACGGTAACTATTCCAGCATGAAATTAGAAAATATAGTAAAAATACGCAAGAACCTACATTTTTGTCTGCAAAACGATTTTGGAGGGGCAAGAACCATTTGCGAACTCGGTAACCAGTCTGCAGTATTGAGGTGGACGAGGCTTAGCACAAGTGGGGCGGCCATTTTGCTCGCCCATTTGGGAAAAGTCGCTGTTGATGGTACCCTTAAGCACCCATAAGAAAAATAACTTAATAAGCAAAATCAATTAAGTTTGCTTTTTTCGGACGTACAAAGCACCAGGCGCCGATCGCCGAGCATTTGCTGTAATCAAGACGCGAGGGTACACTTCGCTAGCGCAGGAAGCACGGTGGGGACAGTAAAGCCTGTGCCGGTAAGTTACCGTTCGCGGTAACTCCCGCCCATGCGCAGTCGACTCCCGCAATCACAGTACACGGTATTTCAAACACAATAACGCTACGATAAAACTGTCTAATTGCGACCGACCCTGCAAAAGTTTGGTTTGCCTTCTGGTTTGTTCCACCAAATTTCCAGGAGAAGTGAAGTAGGACATTTGATTAGTTGCGGTTTAGCTTTTAGTTGTTGGAGTTTTGTTGATGAGCTATTTTTGTGTCCGATTTGGATTCCGAGTAATCGAATAGGTTGAGTAGTGGCGGTTATACGGATACAGCTAGGCGAGAAAAAAGTTGGAAGGTTGTAGTGCGGTGGGGGTTTGTGGCCAAATGCGGGTAAGAATTTGGGTTTTGCTGGGCTAAAAACGAAAAGAGGCCAAGAAGCATTCAAGGCTATTTTATGCGGCTTGGAGTTCGGTTTGCATGTCTTAGGTGCGCAAAAAGTCGGCTTCTTGAGTCCCCATGGTAATTTCAACTGCGCATTTGTGAAGCGCGCAGCAGAGACACGCTCGAGGTTTCGAGCTACCCTCGGCATGGCGACATTAAACAGAATTGGGGTTAGTATGGATCACTGAGGCACCCCGCGTTAATCGTAGCCAGTGCGAGCAATACAGCCTGAGTGGGATACTTGAATTCGTTTTTCTCGGCCTTCCAGAAAGTTTCGTATCCCGATTTGAGCCCGGGCGCGCGCCAGTTCCTCGAGTATGGTGGATTGGTTGACGCGACCAAAAGCCTCGTGAAGGTCAACTGCCACGAACAGACGAACAGGTCAGGAGGAGTTTAAAGATCAGGATAAAGTTTGGTAGATTTGTAAGCAATTGTGTTGCATAGGTGTTACGTGTGTAGAGCAACGCTATGCAGTTAAAAGTTTGCCCGACTTTTCAAGAGAAACAATTGGCGTAGCGAGGGACGACTGTCTCAGCTACATGAGTTGTTCCAATCCATTCAATTTATTTGGCGGTCTTTCAGCTCTTGGCATGGGCAAAGTTGCAATCGCAGACCAATCCGCGTTGAGCGTTTCAAGACCATAGGTCGATAGCACGCTAGCACTATTGCCCAGTAGAAAGCACGTAATGTCTGCAGAGGTAACACAAGGGAACTATTTCGCGCTTACAATTCGGGGGTTCCTCCACAAAGGCAGTTACGAGCACCCTTCGTCGGATACCCCAGTGTTCATCTGTTCTTTCCGCACTCCAAAATATTAGCGCACCTACCGCGGTCTCAAATTACACGCCTGATTATTTGCAATATACTGCATTGCATATAGAATCTCAGCAGCCTCAAAAATTTGTCTTCTTAGGATTCTAAGATGTTCAGTTACATTCTGGGCTGCGGAAATATTCCTGAAATATATCCATTGCTTCCATATAGTAAACTGTAATAAACTGTAACTGTAGTAAACAGTCATTAACCTGGCCCTTTCGACGCAAGCTGCCGTTTCGCTACCGGTTGTTATTTTCCTAGCTAAATGGCGAAAACTGAATAGGTTATGTGTAGGTTTCGAGGATTTTCGGTTTCCGCCCTTCAAAAGTGTCCGCAACTTACGTATTTTTGTTCAACCTAATGGTTTCGTGGTTGTTACATTTTTCGTGTTCATTTTCTGTGCATTCATGCCTGTTCCAAGTTGCCTTTCTGTGTGTACTATTTAAGTGTATTTTTTGTACCCCTATTGCCTGGATCTCCAAGCTCAGCAGTACATTAAAATAACTCAATATATAAAAACCCCGACAGGTTGTGTAAACTGTAGCGGACCACCTTTATCCCCGCATGCATCCTTTGCTTGGGTTCCCAGGGGACAACCCTGGGTGGATTACGTCTACATCGGGGACACGGCGGTTGGAAAACAATGACAGATGTGGATGGAAAGGGGTGAGGAGGAAGGTGTGGCAGCGGCGCCTCTGCAGTGCAGGAAGAGCGAAGGGCACGGCACTAGCACGTGCCCGTCCGGCAGCTGATCAGGCAGCAGCTGTAGAAGGAACGGGAAACTACAGATCGAGTACCTCGGCATTTCAGTAACTGATTGATTTGATTGATTGTAGGGTTTAACTCGCCGACGGAACGCAGGCGATGAGGCGCGCCCTAGTGGAGGGCTCCGGATTAATTTTGACCACCTGGGGATCTTTAACGTGCGCCGAAATTTCGAACACACGGGCGTTTTCTCTTTTCGCCTCCACCAGAAAAGCGGCCGCCGCGGACGGGCATCGAACCCGCGTCCTCGTGTTCAGCAGCGCAACGCCTTAGCCACTGAGCCACCGCAGCGGTGCATCTCAGTAACTGCCTCTGTAGAATTCTACCTTCACAGGGTGGAATTATGCCCCCAAATTTCTTCTCCAGGGCAGAATACACTGATAAATGTAAAATAGGATATTAACATGGCCACCATCCTGCTAGCAGTCCTATGACCGTTCAGGTACGACTGCAAGGATGATCGAAACAGATAACAGACAACTTGAATTCTTGCCGTGTGGTATACGTGATTTCTTACATAGTGGAGCAGTTACACTTTCATGTCGATTGGTTAATATAAGGGACATCAATGCGACCGGTATGGCCCTAGGCTGGTACGCCTACTGTCACTGCCATACCGGGGAGTCGGAAGTCGATAATAGCATTAGTCATTAGCCTGGTGTGCTCGTTGTACGATTTGTACGAAAAAAAAAATCCCTCTATCTCCACGAAGTGAATGATGATGAGAGGGGTGAAGCTAAAATGCTTATCGATAAGACCGTGAAACATTCACCCACACATATATAAAGAATCGACACGTTGTTATAGGTCTTCTTGACGGCGCGCACCATCTGAATGAGTGAAGGAAATTAGGCGCGTTCGTAGCCATGCTCGCGTCTCGGTTTGTAGCGCAGTGGGAAGAGCGCCACGTACCTCCCGTCGCGGCCAGAGAGTCGTGGGATCGAAACCGGGCGCCGCCGCGTCAAGATCACCACTCCTCGCTCGCAAAGCTTGAGACTTCCCACCGCTCCATTGACAAGCCCGTCGATGACGTCGATGTTTGTGGTGATCATGTAGGGCTTGTTTGGGACGATGAGGATCTCCATTGGTAAGTTGGTAAATTCGGTGTGTGACATTTTAGCCACCTTGGCCGTCGCCTTCTGCAGAGCGTCTTGTGTCGCGCACCCCCGGTACGTGTCTTCAGCTCGCAGGCGACGAACGACAATCTCTTCTTCCTCTCCTCCTTGTTGGATAGCAACGAACGCGTTGAACGTTTTGACCTCTTCGGCCAATGTTTGGTTGGCCAATCCCTAGGGGCATCCTGCCACAATCAGCAAGAGGAGCTTCGCCCTAAAAAGAATTCCATACAGCAGAAGTTAAAAAAAAATGGCAGCATCTCCACTCCGTGGATGATGGCGAGGGTGCGGAGTACGGGGACTCCAAATGACATCCAAGTTGCGCCCCGAGTGACATCCGATTTGCGCCCCTGCCGCCATTAGATTTCAGCCATGAGTTGCACCTTGATTATTCCCTAAATGAAACTGCAACTCACGGTTCAAATAAAATTTCGCTTGATTTTCGCTTAATGGTGGTGTGCGCACGGATGGGCGCGGACGAACATTGGGGGGTCCTAAGGTATTCCGCACCGTTACAGCCGAGGGAGTAAGCCGTTTGACTCTCGGGTATTAACTCGCGCGGTCGTAGCCAAATGGGTAAGAGGACTGACGCTACATCTGTCTGGTCTACAAGACACAGGCTCAAATCCTGCCGGTGCCTGTGTGACTTTTTGCGATTGTAAATGCTATGCGGACGCACATGGACGGACATTGTTCGGTCCTAAGGTACTCCGCATCTAATAATCACGCATGCTTGTTTATACACATAAACGGAGCTGGCCTTACTTGAGGCCATCGCTTGCCTTCCCATCGCAACAGGTACGCTCGATGAACGGCATCGCCATAGGCGCCATCACCAAGAAGTGGAGCGGACTGGTCAAGGAGTACTTCACCGACATCGACAACTTCGGCGTCAGCTTCCCCATGGACCTGGACGTTCACCTGAAGGCGACTCTTCTTGCAACTACCATGCTCATCGTAAGCAACGTCCTTCTTCTTTTAATCGCGGTGTTCACGTGAAGCACTCATCTCAATGCGCGAGCACGCCTCTTGCAACTTGTCATTGAAATTCTATTGGCTGTGCGTAGCTATTAACCTCTCATCAACATTTACAATGGCGGCTAAGGCGGGTACCCGAAGCTGTACCTATGAACCTTCAACCGGTACCCGCAGCTGTACCTATGAGTTTGACTTTACTTGGCAAGTCGTTAGGCCAAACGTTAATATAACCGAACGGTGAGGCTGAACATAGTGCCGACAACATACCCACTCAGCATTGCTGGCCTGTTACGATGACAGCAGCCGTTAGGGTTTCATAGCGGTCTTATTCATTCCCATTTGCAGCGATGTGAAGACCTTTATGAACACATGCGGTTTTACAACTCCACAAAAAATGCTGATCCTTCATTGGCGAACTATCGCAGGAAGCTTAGGGACTTCCGTAACATTTTTGTTGAGCATTTTCTTTAGAGTGAGAACACGCCCATTGTTCATCAGCATTTGGCCACAAAGATGCCTCCCTATTACAGGCGCTAGAATTAATAATAAATTTGAATTATGTGTTTGCCAAAGTCGCGACTTTTTTGAGGTAGAGGAGGCGAAATCTATCAAAGCAACGACAACAACTTGCAATCACCCCTAGCTTCTACCGGCGTGCCGTATAAAGTAGTTACACACTAAGGTGGAGAGCTGGGCCAGTTGGTTCATAGTCTTTGAAGTGGGAACCAGTGATTAAGACGCTGCCGTGTCTAAGTCCAGTACCGTCCGTGTGTGTATTCTTCTCTTAAACTTTAAAGATAAGGTTCCCACTTTAAAGATAATTACACACGACCAGAAGGCGCTTATTTTCATTCGAATGACGCCCATTGAATGCTCAGAACTAAATTAAAGAAAGCCTGCAAGGGACCCTTTCGCACCTCTTGAATAGCTTGCGCAATTTCTCTTCAGAACTATGCTGCGAAAGAGTGACCTCCTAAAGCCATTAGCGTTACATGCGATTAATATTGCTTAACGTGTCCTACCGTTACTGACTTTCTTCTGAGCGAAGAATAAATGCCTTGGATACCGTGTATTTTACATGTATTCAAAGAAAAAGTCCCTTGTCCCTAAGGCAGGCGTTCTAAAAGCATGTCTCAGTGTGTGTTCTGCTAGCAAACAGTCACAATTAAAGCCGCTCGCCCTTTAAAACATGACTTTAGGCTAAAGTTGCATGTATTATGACTTGGAGATGCATTTTGAGTCTAAGTTTTAAAGACACTATTTTGAAAATCCATTCATGATTTCGACCTCAAGCCTCTCCTTACTTTTCTATGCAGTTTCACAAGATTAGTTTTATATAGGCACCATTTAAAGATCAGAAGACACTCGGGTAGAAAATAAAGGTTACGCAAAGATTTGCACGTGTGCGAACCGCGTCTACGTTCGCACCGCTGTTCCTTCGTCCGGGTTCGAAGTGATTGTGCGTCTGTTTCCCTCTGGTGTCTCGGAGACGGAGGTCCTTGCGTCAACACCAGTTCCCGTTCCCTGAATTTAATTTCACACCTCTTCTGTCGTCGTAATATGGGGGCACCACGTATTCGCCGTGCTCAGGCTTTCCTGGTGCGTCAGCTTCACACAACGGAATGTCCAATAATTGTTTCCTTAAAAATTTGTTTAATTCAGCTTTTAGATTCGGAGCATTTCATTCTCGGGGCTGTGTCCCTCCCTTCCTTGTCGTCCGCCATCCGCACTCCACTGCACATGCGCGTCTCTTCAGCCCCGTCAGCGTTTGGGCTGACGTCAGCGCAGTCCACTAAAAAATAAATACTTAGGCGGCGCCCGGTTTCGATCCCACGACTCTCTGGCCGCAACGGGAGGTACTCATAACAACTGGTATTAGCGCTTTAAAGAACAGGACACACGTAAGAAAAAACGGACAGACCTGTCCGTTTTTTCTTACGTGTGTCCTGTTCTTTAAAGCGCTAATATCTTGCCCGTTTTTTCTTACGTGTGTCCTGTTCTTTAAAGCGCTAATACCAGTTGTTATGATGATGAACCAACAAGCCCAGCAGCAAGTTTTGTTAAACGGGAGGTACGTGGCGCTCTTCCCACTGCGCTACAAACCGAGACGGGATCATGTGTTACGAACGCGCCTTATGTCCTTCACTCATTCAAACTACAAGAAGTTACTGATACAACGAAGGCACGCGAAGCTGAACGTCAACGGAAACGTCGAACTGAAAACTAATGGGAACTTCAGTCGACCCCATGGCTTCGCATACTGCTCAGGGTTCCCCCACGGGAAGATGGTGTAATTTATTTCGTCTCTAATGGTGACCACTAGATGCCAGAAACTTCGTCTCACTTCGGAACTATTCTTCGGAGCGCCTACATAGGCAGGGCGGTGCGAACGCAGACAAGTCCTACGGGGTCAGCACAGCTGAAAATAATTAAGAAACATCTATTATCTACCTGAGAGTGTCATGACCCTGTTGATAATGCTGCCTGTTAAAAAGCGATCCGCGCAAACTTGCCTATCCAGGAAATTAGACGTTCAGGCGCTTGCATACAATCAAATCATTCTGCATCAATGTTGAGATTGTTTTTGCATACGTAGAACAAGAAACGGACAGAACCCCGACCATAAACAGAGTAAAAAGAAAGTTCTTTGTGAGCCACCCTCTTTCCCCACAGGCAGAAAGCCTGCAGAGAACCTACCTATTATTGATGTTAGCAGTTTCCCCACCGGCGTAGCTCCTAACGCCATTTAAAACACATATTCGCACACATGTGCATTCTAGGTGCAGGCTGACTTCATGTACGCCGCATTTCCAATACCGCGTTTCGAGTGTCTCCCGACATCAGTTTCTCTCTGTATTGAAATCCAATAAAGCATCCATCAGTCTATAAATAACCGAAAGCTTTGATGGGTTTCCATGCATCACGTGAACGTTATTCCTAGCTCACATTCTCCCTTTCTGGACGACAACCCTTTCCTGGAAGTTTTTTTACAACATCTCGCGTTGTCTCGTTTTCTTGCAGGATTTCATGTTCTTCGAGGAGACTTACAAGCAGTCCGACGACAAGGGGCCTGGCATGATGGGATAGTTGGCTCAGCTGTAATGTCCGATTCCGTGGCTGGGTGCCGGATGCGGACGAATGATTCCTTGGCGCGAGGTGGTGGTCCATTCACTGTCATTCTCACCTGTCCAGATAACGATCTCATCGTTCTCAAAAATTGCAACCAGCGGCCTTTCAAGACGCGTATTACACAAATAGCCTAAATTAAACACTTTCGTACTAGTTGCGTCTTCAGTTCGTGTCTTCAGACGGACTTCAGACCGACAACAGGCACACACCTTTTGTCGGTCGTGTTCCGTGATGAGAATTGGCGATTTATATTTATGATAATACTCCCCTATAATACTGGGCTTCAAGCTGACAAAAAGCGGATAAATTTGGGCTGGATAAATGCAGCACAACGAATGCCGCCTCGGCACCCTTTTCATGGCAGTTGCGTTACTAAAATCGAAGAAGCACGTCAAAAATTAAATAAAGAAAAATTGAAAAACCTTGGTTGATTTCTCCGTCATAGGAATCGGTAAAAGACGAAAGTGAAATGTGCAGCGAAATCTGAAGCTGAACATGACTTGTGGGTCCACGGCTGTCTTGTGGGTGTTCTTGGCGAGCGACGTCCTGCTGTTGGGTCGCTTCGGCGAAATCTTGGTGCATACCGGCACAAAACACTTTCGTGTTAAAATATAAAACCCGAACACGAACAACCCTAAGTATAACGTAATCTTCAGTACTAAAGTTTGCTTCCCCGCAAGAAGACCCTGTGTGCAGGCGTGCATTCTTTACAAGCCGCTTGCTCCGTTGTACTGACGTCACTTCCGTGACGAATATGACGCTGGTAAAATCTTTGTGTATCCGGGAATAAAACACTTTCGTGTTAAAAAGGAACAATAAAGAGCGAAACTGAGTGAGTGAAGAAGCACCTAAGAAACGACAGGCAGGACAGCCATCTTATTCATTGTCCCTTTTATCCTGTACAAATGGCCGTTACACAAGCGAACACATTCGCTGCTAGCCCGCCGAACACAAATATGACCCACAAAAGGCGGCAGTTTTCCACCAGAAAGAGAACTGTAAGCTGCAAGTATTTTAACAAGCCGTTAAACAAGCATCCTTGCAATCGTACTGTGCGCACGATCTTATTTATAATGCATTACACAAAAAATCCCTGAACAACACTGTTTTTGGATTGGATTGGAAAACGCTTATTGAGCATAAAGGTCGGTGGCTTTCTTAGTCCAGATAGCCGCGAGCCAGCGCCGCGGAATGGGCGCGAGTGATGAGGCGTTTCTTGGTCCTCGCACCGTGAGCTGGCCAGCTCGCGCTTCCCACTGCTCAGGGGACGGGGAAGGGAGATGGTTTGGAGCGTCGGGGCATTCCCAGACCGGGTGGTAGGTGGTGCTCGTGACGGAACAAGAGGGGCCGTTGAAGGGGTAAGTTGAGGGAAACATGTAGTGGAGTATCGAGGTGTTGTAGAATGTGTTGGTCTGAGTAGACGCCAAATGCGAACCACCTGTGTGCTAAGGTATTGGTGAGGAGGAGGGTATTGAAGCCGTAGTTGGCGATAATGATATTTTATCAGGGAGGGACCGGGGACGGAAGAGGTCCTTTCCGAACAACACTGTTCAATCTACTTTTCGCGAGAGAGCAAGTATAACTTACCACTCTACCTGCCTGAACGCGAAGTTGTTTATTGCAGAACAACTATGGCGATAGCGAAATAATTTTTAGCGCAACTGGTCTACGTTTATGACGATCGGTCTACGCCGCCACCTCGACGCGTCCATCACCTCAGCCACGATATGTGGACAGGGACCGGATAAAAGAGAAGGAAAATAGATGTCCTGATATTTCGAACTTGCTCAATGCTTCCCACTGTTATAGTAAAAGTGTCAAGTGCTTTTATTTAATCTGGTACCACATGCCTACTTTCCCGGGGGGAGCTGCTATCGGCTTCTTCCCCGCTTCTTTATTTTTTTTTACTGCCAAGCAGTATATGTCTAAGCCCACCTGTTTTCATTCCGGGGCAGCTGATTCACTCGGCGCGCCGCTCCGGGGCTCCTCCTTATAACCGTTAAATACAAACGGTGCGAATTGCGACGAGCCTCAAGGACAGTGTTCAGATTGATGGGATGACACGCCAGGATTTCCGGGTGATGATGGCTACACCACCTGAGATGTACAACCACAATCCCTGTCCTTCCTAATCCATGTAACTATTCAGAATTGTGTGCGTGGAGTTTAAATGCGCTTATTGGGCGCACATTACACTTGGCTGATTGGAGTGCAGGATCTCGTGCACATCGTCAAGATGATTAGGATTGCCCTCTCCAGTTCAATTGAAAAAATATTTTCTTTTCCCATGCTTAGGTGCTCAGAACTACTGGAGTGTGATTAGTTATGTAAGGATTTGCGGGGCTTGCACTCTTGGAGGTTTTTTTAACCGTCTCTGGAGGTGTGGATGAAGGGACCCTCTCCGTCCACTGCGAAGCAGATATGAAAGGTCCTACGTATATCAGCTTATCAAATGTTCGGGTGGCGCCGTCGAACCAGGCCCCCTGGAATTGGCACCCTTTAAAAGTAATCTTCATTTCTGCCGCCACCGCCATGGGCGTTGGGAAGGCGATGCGCGGGCAGGTGGCGAGGTGAGGGTGGAAGTAGCTGCAGGCTCCAACCGTGCCCATCTCATACCGCCAGGTGTACGGTGGGCTGACGGAGTGGCAGACGGGAGGAGCGGGAGCGCTCCCACCAGTGTTTGTGGCCACCGCAACCACTGCAGGCCATGCAGGCGGTGCAGCGCTGGGTTAGGCTGCCGGAGACAACCCAGCGTAGGGAGGGGGGGTTGGGACCAGGTCAGTATCGCTGACCTGGGTCGCCGCGGAAACCAGATGCCGCTCCGCCCCCGGGTGAGCTGCGTTGGCGTACATTTCCAAAGGAACAGAGTCTAACCCTTTCGCGCTTCGGAGAAGGGATGTTCTCAGTTACTTTCAGAGTTGGTTATTTTCCTTTCCTATTTGAACTTCTCACAGATCCCGGAGAACTCCATGTGGGGGCCGTGACAGTTGTATGCAAAGAAATTGTTGCGGGTTACCGTTATCTGTTGGGTGATCATGTTGGACACACTTAGCAACAGGTTAGTTGGCACCGACACGAGGTAGTACCATGCCTGAAACCACAGACAGTTGAAACAGCACCGTGGATTCAGGATTTACGCTCGGTTGGAGTACCGGATGCAGCCGGCATTGATTGTTCCGGAAGTGCGAAACCGTCCATCGTCCAGATGATGTGTAGAGGGAGTACTATCTTATCGTCTCTTCTTGTGTTGATGCGCATAGCTGCCGTCACACACCTTAGTTCTCAAGCCTTCAAGAAGATCTGCCTCCGTCTCGTCTGCTAGATCTGGCTCTGAGATCACACCCTGGGAGCTGTTAAGGCTTCGGTGGTATGTGAACTTGATCTCCGATACAACATGCGGGTTTTAGTGATGAGTTTCGTGGCCTGTTGCTGACTAGTCTAATTCAACCAAAAGCTCGCCAGTTCTTTGTTACTTAGCTTTATATGACTCAGCAATAATACTTTCTAGAAACTTTGACATCAAGAACACAGACTGGTGAGGCAATTGGTTTAGCTTGTTTAAGAGATTTAATTACGAAAAGGCGGGAGTAGTTTGTCAGGATTGTCATAGTCGGAATGTAGGAAACAATATTTTGGTACGGCCTTTCTAGGGGGCCGCCTGTTGGGTTTGGAAAATTTAGAAAAAAAAAACTATACAGCAAGGAAAAAAAAGCAGGAGACGCGGGTACTTTCTCATCTAACCTTGCCCTGATATTCCGAGAGGCCCCGGAGCTCCCTGCCTGGTCAACGGACAGGGAGTCCATCGGCGGAGGTTGAGCAAGGCTTTGACGGCCACCGTTTGTGGTTTCTTCCCTCTACTTATAAAAACACATCGTCACGGTCGGTTACAATTTGTTTGGAGGCTCGGGGTCCACAATGTCGCCAATACCATCCCCACGAATACTCAGGTGCCCCGTGCTGGGAGCGAAGCAAAAGTTACACACCCCCTACAAAGCTATAAGGGGCCCCCATAAATTTTTGGCGTTTTAATTACTTACGTCTGCAGCACTCCTTTTAACTGTAATACTGAAGCGTAGTTTTGTTAGTTTTTGCTATGACTTCTCTGGAAGCCGAGGACGTCCCCCACAGATCACATTGTAGAGGTTGCTTTTATTCCTTCCGAGAGCCTGTAACGGTTTCTTCGAGTAGGATATGAAGCACGGTATTTATACTGAAGGTCTATTTCCGAAGAATTCGGTGATGGCACTGATCAGTCGAGTCTGCTAGGACAGGCGCCTCTTCTCTGGCAGCGCAGTTAAGCAAAGGTACGCTGCCATTCCAAGTCTAATGTGCCGGCCTTGCAGAAGCATGTCGCCAAGCCTGGGAATCAGGGCAAACAAGCCTCCGTTATCAAACTGCAATGTAACCGAGTTAGCAACGGCAGCGCCGAGCACCAGGCAGACGACGCTTTTGACGGCAAGGCACGTAGCGCTGAGTCGTGCGACTTCGACCAACCACAACTTCCCGCCCCAATTCCTGTTCCACCCGCGACCTTTGGGAGAGAGCCTTGGTACCCTCGAGGTCAGCGTCAGCTTGTTGGGTGGGCGGAGCTGGCCAAAGCTGCATCCCAAAACGCAACGGCCGCCCAAGATAGAAACCTTAATGGGTAGAAGTGGAAGCCACTGCCTGCCAGCGATCGCTGCGGAGACCAAATCGGTCTGGTTCAGCGGGCACACAAGGCAGCAGAGACCCCTCGAGCCCTGAACCGACGGTGCCACCCCTGCTGCGCCCGTCGGTAGCTATAGCACACGGCCCAAATCCACGGTGGATGGCCGCCCAACCACAAAAAACAGACTCATTAAGGTTTTTCCATTCCAGTGCAGTCCAGTCGGAGGAATTCGTGTCAAAGAATGAAAAAACGGCAACGAAGAAACAGAAGCAAACGCCCCTCAATAATCGCTTGCTTTGCCCTTCCAGTCACGTGAGCAGGCTTAATTTTCCGAGGAATATGTCCTCCGCTGAGTGCCCTTCTATTCACTCAAAAGCCGTGCGGCAGACACGTGCGTCGCATTTTGCGACCGTCTGCAGCTTGCAACGGCGAGTTTTTCGCCTTGTGGGGCACGTCAAGCTACCGCTTAGCAAATATGGCCCTTTATTAAAATACAGATAGCTAAATCGCCAAGCTTTCTCTTATGCAGCCTCAGTCAAAGTCCAAAATCCAAACTGCTTGGACTGTGTCGTAATGGTTCAATGGGACAGACGTGAACTTCATAACTCCAGGGATCGTGATGCGATTCGCTCGGCGGGATGCGCTGTTGGCTTGAGGCGCTTGATGGGACTTCACTCATCATTATCATCGTTTTGTGAAACCCACCGCGTAATGTGGACTTTCCTGTATTGCGTTTTGGTGAAGTGATTGTAGGTAGGAGCGAGGCATAGAGAGCCTCCCTTACAATGACGCAATTAGAAGGGAGTGCAATTGGTGACGAACTTCCACATTGCGAAAGAAAATAACACGCATTGTTTACAAGCAAAACCAAACGACCATGAATTAAACATGAGAGCAATAGGCATCAAAAACAATTAAATTACAAAACGTAAAAGTGAGCTTCAGTAAGTACGCAGGAAAACAAGAAGCTAATGGTAGGTAAGAGAAACACAGTGTGTTAACTCAAACCGCCCATTTTTTTGTTAAGGAAGCATCTCGTAATTTTTCTTCCTTTTTGCCGCACACGTCTCCATATACTTCCGTATCTTCTGAATGCAGCTTTATCGATATGTCAACTGGGTAACTGCTGACCTTGTAATCGGGGGTTTGGAACCTCGTCAAGCTTCCAAATGCAGCTTTTTTCTCACCTCTTCATGTTCATGCGAACACAAAATAATACTTTCTGTGCCTATTTTTATGTCCGAATTTTCATAGGCAAAGACGATGATGTCGCGCAACGATGGACGTTATCTACGATCTAAGTGGTAATTTCTGTACACATTGTCATTATGGGTCGTGGGTGGTGTTATACTACGAAGTCACACTCGGGACATCAGTGTGAAGATAACTGCCGCTTATCTTTACGGACTACTGTTGTGCTCTGACGTAAAAAATGCGGTGAAAAATTAAGAAGATGGCAACGGAAAGTTTCCGAGATCTGGAAGCTGCTGCACCGCTCTACTAGCAGACGACGACGATTATCATCCTCATACCGTTCAACCTGTGCCGCCACTCGCCTGCCTAGTATGGTAACTTCGATCCGCTCGTTAACCACGCACAGCCGCTAATGAACAGCCTCAAGAGTCATCGTATGAAGGTACTATTTGAGTTTGGGGTCAAAGTTGAGGGGGGGTGACTTTACTCGCTGTGTGAATTGGCCCTTGACAGGCTAAAGAGGAGTAACTATGAGTCTCCTGCCACATGCTCTGTTCGCTGTGACGATAATGCTCTAGACCCGACTCGAGGCATGGCTAACCGAGCCGATCCGGTCGACGAAACATCTGACAATATTGTTACGTGGCGACGAAGTAAAGATGAGACGAATATTGGACGACCTATGACATATATTTAATGGAAGGAACATATATTTAAAGGAAGGAAGGAAGGTACAAGCGGCCATGACAGCTTGAGCTAAGCCCGAGACACGCACTGCTTCATCGTAGTCGGTGTGGATCCCGTGGGACTATGTGCCAGTGTCCTTTTTCGGCTTCCGGTAAGAACATACTGAGTGAAATGCAAGTTTCAAATGAAACAGGAATAGTTTGGGGGAGAGTCAGAAGTGAGGAGCCCTACTGCTAACGCATTCAAAGCCCGAAACCCTAACCAGCGAGTAGCGGTTTATCAAGTGTTGCTTAAATTTTGTACTCACTGTGACGCAAATATATTACAAAGCCAGTATTTGAGGAGTACAGCCAAATCCAGTTATAGCGAACTGTAACATGTGCCGCGATTAATTCGATTTATCCAATAATTCGATGTAGCCGAAACCGTCTACAACGAATTTTTTGGTTACGAGTTCGCAATACGCGGGACCCCCTCCCCCACCCCGCCATTCCCACATAACGAAACGAACATATAAAGTATGCCCTTACCTTACACAAAACAAACAATTTATTGCATGCAATGAAGCAACTTTCCGCATTAACTGCCGACTTCGCAAGAAAAAGGGTGATTTTTGTTACCACTTTGGTTTTGGTGCCACTAACTAGCACCGCATTCTCTACCCGAGGCATAGTTTGCACCAGTTCAGGTGTGTGTCCTGCAATATCGAAGCAATATTGGCGGAGAACATCGACTGGCAAAAGCGTCTCATACAGCGTCGGACGTCTTTACGTTATGACATCCTCAGTCTCTTCAGTGATTTCAGCAGCACCAGCTGCAATGACATCGGCGACGGTGTGTGCGCTCGAGGGGCTCACAGTGCCGGCAACATCGTCGTCAACACTCGGGAAATCCTCTGAGGGCGCTCCTTTCGGCACAGCATCTGGAACGTTGGTGAGCTATTCGCGCAGTTCGCCCATGATGCCATCTTGGTCCGGACTCGCTTGCTGGATGGGCTCCGTCATGAATCCCGTGCGTCAGAAACAGTTACGGAAGGTTTCAGGCGTCACCTCAGTCCTTGCGAGGCCCAGCTTCTCAATTGTGGCCAATCAGCATCTCAATCGCCGGTACGAGATCACGCATTTCGGTGGGAATTGTAGGAGCGCTGAGTTCGATATATCCGATGTGAACTTTGTTATAACGAATATGATTCACATGCATTTTCGTAACAGATTTGTTTTTGTTCGATATATAGCGTAATTCGCTCTATCCGGGTTCGTTATAATCGGGTTTGACTGTAGCAACAGGTGATTATTACGACACGCAAGCGGCCAGCTCGCTTCTTACACGCACTCTTCGCGGGCTTGGATGCGGAGGAAGAACATGATCACGTAAATGGATAGAATTGACCATTACCGATAGGAGCGGGCTCAATATCTCCCCATCGCCCGCTCACAAGGCTCTCAACCAGTGGCAATGTCTGGCCTGCAGGAGTTGCGAGTATGTACCACTGTACACGCGGTACATACACGCGATTCGCACGCGACCCGATGCGCGCATACGATGCGTCGTCGGCGTCGCTCCGCCCACTGTTTTTGCTCCATGGTCAACTACGACGATCGCTGAGCTGAATTTGTATTCCGCGCATTTGTTCGCAAGAAATGGATAAAGCAGGCAATCGTGAAGCGTTTTCTGCCTTCGGAAACAGTCCGCGCACACGCCGGCCGCGCCTGCCAGCTCGGCACACTCAGCGGCTCGAACCGGCGCAGACCACAGTAGCAACCGCTTGTCGCTGCTCTTCTGAATCAATCTGATCGTTAAAATGAAGTTCCACATGCGAGAAAGTAGGTGTTAGTGTGGTGAAAAATTGTGCTAGGGAGTGTTGTCAGGGCTTATTTTAAAAGCGGCGATCAGATATCTGCCGCGATGCAAGCCTACGCTGACCGGTCGCCGCGGCGCGGGGTGCGCCGACCGGCTGAGAGATGCAAATACCTACGCGAAAGCATCGAAACAGGCTACGCAGATGTCTTGGTCACCGATCGCTCAAACGGCAGTTATAGTTTGCATAAAGTTCCACATGCGAGAAAGGGGATGATAGTGTGGTGAAAAGTTGTGTTACGGATTGTCATTCGCAGCTGCACAGATAGCGGCGATCAAATATCCGCCAGGATGCTAAGCCTAAAGATCCCATCACCCGAGCCGGCCTGAGCGCCCGAGCAACGCAAGCCGGTTGCAGGCTCAGCGGGCTCTCATTGGCTGTGGCCTCACGACGATCTCAACGACGGCACGACCGCATCTGGCTCGCCAGTAGCTCGTCGTGAGCCTCCTCCGACCAGCGAGCCACGCCAAAACAGGTCCTAACGATCAATGGTAACGATCAGTCGCATGCGAATCGCGTGCACTGCCTGCTTTATCCATTTATTGCGAACGACGCGCGGAATCTACAAATTGAGCTCAGCGATCGTCGTAGTTGATCAGGTGAGTCGAGGAACAACCCGCAGGTTTCTCTTCAGCCATGGTCACGCGCAGTCTCGCTGGCTGCGAGAGCGACGCAAGAACGCAAACTCCAGCTTTGGGGCGCCCGCTATTTCGGCAAAATAGCGTGCGCGCTACACGCAAACCCACAACCCCAGGGACGGCTTGGGTTCTGCGCATGCGCATAACGACGCCCCAAGACGCTTGGGGGCCCCAGAGCGTTGGGGCCCCCTATACACGCGCATGCGCCGCAAGCCGCACATATGGCTCGGAACTCCCCAATCGCCCCCCTTTATTTATTTATTTCCTGGCGTCAGGCTGTCTGCTAGTTTATAGCCATGACACGGGCCGTTGGCGTTGCATATAAGCGTGCTGCAACTACCCGAGGTTTGTCAAGGAAAAGATGTCTGCCAGGGCCTCTTATATCACGGTATTGAGACTGAGTACCGCATATATATAGGACGCCATCCGGGGCGCGACTAAGAGTGTAAGAGCGGCACACATGTGGTGGTGACGCGGGGTGGAGCCAGTGGGTCGATGCCCGGATTATTCCCTTCAGCGATACGTTTCTATGACGGAGTGGCCAAGGAGTGTGGTAGGGCCTTTGTGACCGGCGCTTGGAGCGCACCTTCTCGCGAGCAGGAGTGCGTAGTTTGGGATATTGTTTCAGAACTGTCTCTCCGGGTGGCGTATTCACCATCCGCATCCCGTAGGGGCCGCGTCTGCTCAGGGAAAATTGACAGCATTAAGATTCCAAATGCAGGGAAGGAGCATCCTAAGTAAAATAATAAGAGCCAAAGCCAACCCAATCGCGGAAAACAGTCCCCATAAAAAAATTGAATACAATGCACGCTGTGAAGGCGTGTAATCAATGAACACACATAGAGACACGCACACGCACACACACACACACACACACACACACACACACACACACACACACACACACACACACACACACACGCACACGCACACGCACACACACACACACATTTATACTCAATCGTTTCATTACAACACAAGCGCAAAGACCATACAGATAGCTTTTTAACTTCATTCGATGGTAGTGTGGTAGGCGGGTGGGCGACGCACGTGTCTTCTGATTTCCTAATTTTGTAGGCTTCTACGATGAGTCGGCACATGTAATCTTTGTGCGCATTATCTGCTGTCGCACTCCCATAAGCTGGTGGGCACCCTTTGCACCCTTTACAATAAAGTGTGACATTCGAGTTGCGCGTTCCTTTCGTGGACTTCTCATGCTCGCGCAGCATTTAAGCAGCGTCTGGTTTGCTGATAAGTACTTTCCGCAGTCCAACGGAATGTTTTACACAACACCTTTTTTCCGCTCTACATACGCGTCCCGGTGCTTTACGATGCAATCATCAGCATCTCTGCACTCGCCGTCTATTCCCCTGGCAACGCTTCCGCAGATCCTCCCGAGCTTGTTCCGAGCCGTAAACACAACGTCGACGCCATAGCCCGCAGCGACCTTTTAAGTGCAATGCACTTCTTAAGCGACCCTGAACCTGCGTCCACCGGCGATGTCCGCATAGCATACCCACGTGGGGGGATTGGCCAGGAATCTCCTCGTCTTCCTTGGCAACGGGGGGAGATGGGCGCGCGCTGCCTGGCCGCTGACATGGCACATACCCACGTGGGGGATTGGCCAGAAATCGGGCGTGAGAAGGGCTAATGCACCCGCTTAAAGGAGTACTGATACGAAATTTCAAAGCTGAGATCCGCTCTAGCAATGAAGTACAACGACAACACAAATAGGTGTCTGTGAATAAATGCATCTTTCTTTCGTTGTAGTTGTGTGTGTGTGTGAGATCTCTCTTTCGCGAACATCACCGAACCGCGCAAATTCAACTCGTGCATTCGCACTTTCACATTCTTGCCCTCGGGGAAATGCGGGGAATTTTTTTCTGGCTATGCGAAACGTTGCGTAAGTAAGGCAGCACCGCGATCTTCGTTTTACCCTCCCGCTCTGCCTGCTCCTCCCTTACATCCTCCACCGCATCCCATACTGCGAAGAGTGCGTTTGAGAAGTGCGCTGGCCGCTTGCGTGTCGTAGTAGTCACCTGTTGCTATTCCTCAAATACTGGCTTGCTGAAATATTTGCGTCACAGTGAGGAGAAAAGTTTAGCAGCACTTGAAAAACCGGTACTCTCTCGTTAGGCTTTCAGGCTTCGGATACGTTACCAGAAGGGCTGCTCAGTTCTGAGTCTCTCCTCCGCCCCCCCCCCCCTTTCCTCCCCCCCCCTTCCCCAATTTCATATCTATTTAAAGGTCGCATTTGACACAATATATTGCCAGATGTTTCGTGGACAGGATCGGCTTGCTCATCCATACCTCGAGGCGGCTCTAGAGCGTTATCGTTACCGCGAAGAGAAGAATGGGGCAGGGGAGTCATAGTCGCTCCTCCACGGTCAGTCAGTAGCCAATCTACACACCAAATTAAAATCGCCCCCACCTCAACTTTTACCCCAAACTCAAATAAAACCTTCATACCTAATATTTTGAAGTTGCCCGTTAGCGGCTGTGCGTGGTTAACGAGCGGATCGAAGTTTCCATACAAGGCAGGTGATGGTGGGGCACTGATTGAACGGGTCATGGTATTCGGCGCCGTCAATAGTCATCGTTGTCTGTTAGTTGAGCGATGCGGCAGCTTCGAGATCTCGGAAATTCTCCGTTGCCATCTTGTTAATTCTGAATTTTAATTTTCCACTGTACTTTTCAAGCTCCAATGCACCAGTGGTCCGTAAAGAGGAGCGGTAGTTATTTTTAAATCAATGAAGTATGCGCGTGGCCTTCTTCCCTCACACTGAGCTTCCGAGCGTAACATTGTACTTTTAACACGACCCGAAACCGATAATGACATTTCGAAGTGAAATCACCGCTCAGTTCACAGATAACTTCCATCGTTGAGGGAAGTCGTCTTCTTCGCCGATGGAAATTCACACATAGAGATGGGCACAGGAATTATTCTTTCATGTTAGCAGGAAGATGAAGACATGAGAGAAAAAGCTGCACTCAGAAGCTTGACAAAGCTCCCTCCCCCTCACTACAAGGTCAGCAGTAACCCAGATGACATATCGGTAAAGCTGCATTCAGAAGAGACGGAATTATAGAGACATCTGTTTCGAAAAAGGAACAAATTACAAGATGCTTCCCTAAGAAAAAATGGACAGTTCGAGTTGACACACTCTCCTTCTTTTACCTACTATTACGTTCTTGCTTTCCTGCTTACTTAATGAAGCTTACTCCTTACATTTTTAAATTTCATTTTCTTTTGTTTTGATGTTGATGCTCTCATGTTTTATTTGTGGTCGTTTGGTTTTGCTTGTAAACAATAAGTGTGCTATTTAGTTTCGTAATGTCTGAGTTTGTTTTAAATTGCATTTTCTACTAATTGCGTTATTGTAAGCGATTCAACGCCACATTGTGTCATATGCCTTGTCTAAATAAAGAAAACAGGCACGCTATGCTGCCTGTGTATAAAAGCGTCTTTCACGTAAGATTCGAATGCAATCAGCTGATCAATTGTTGACCTGCCCGACCGAAAGCCTGCCTGACAACTGTCAAGTGTGCTGTTGTATTCAGAGCTATTGGGCGGTAGCTAGATGGCAGTGAGGAATCTTTTCCCTCTTTCACTGTGGCAATTACAATCGCTTCCCTCCGAACCCCATTAAAGTATCCCTGCTGCCAAATTTTGTAATATAGCTAAAGGAATGTTTCGAGGGTGTCTGGGTGCAGGTGTTGGACCATAACATAAGTAACATTATCTGCCCCAGGCGCAGGAGACTTGTATGTTTCCGAAGCAAACAACAGTTCTCGTGGGGAGAATTTAGAATTGTAGTACTCATCGGATTGTTTATTGTCCTGAATCGGTTTTCCGGGCTTTTTTGTGTTGTAGGAAGGTGTGCGTGTAGTGGGCAGAGCTGAGACGATGCCAGTGCGGGTTGTGGGAGGGAAGGTGCAGAAGGTTCGGGAGCGGGGTTCGAGGGGGCAGTAGCCGAGGTGGGTTAGGAGGTTGCGGCTGGTGGGAGATAGACGCTCAGCTGAGCATCTAAGTGAAGTTGGGAAGCTCAAGGGCTGCCTTATACGATTTCGTATTTATTATTATTTATTATTTATTTAATACTGTAAGCCTTTCTCAGGCTCATACAGGGTGGGCGTGCAAATATACACACTCGAGTAGAAACCAAGCAATATCGCACATAACGAAAGAAACAGAATCACAAGATGCTGGTGAAACTAAAACTGAACGATGGAAGCTCTTGCACAAAATCATGGCCAGGTCACAAAACATCATCGTGGCATCAGCAGGTGTTACAGTGATCAGTGTGTTCCTGGGATTTTAGATTAGTGTGTTCCTGGGATTTTAGAGCTAGGTATGGGGCGCTATACCCTATAGGGTGTATTCACAGGGCTTTGAACCGCGTGGCGGCGCTACCTGTGCTGCGGCGACGACGCCATATTTGAGGTTGCACTTCACCGCGCGGGCAGCGCGTTTCCCGACGCGAAACGTGGTTTGCCGCGTGGTGTTGGCAAGAACGTTCGTGTGGACGGTGTTTATTCTGCGTAATTCATGGGTTTGCGAATGCCTCGTCGTAACGAGTAGCTAGCATTGTTTCCGCTTCGAAATTCCGGACTGCGCTTGTCTCCTACAACCGCAGACCCGAAGCAGGCCGCACGACAAAATCAAGCGCGCCGGGTATTTTTTTTTTCTTTTCCTTTCGCTGTTTCGAAGCTACGGCCAGGGCAGTGCTTGAAGACGGGCTGTCTTCAATTCGACGAATTACCAAAGAAGTTGTCGATAATATGGCTAAAGAGTACCGAATCTGTTGGAGCCCGTTTCATTCATGTGGGCCCCGGGACGACGGGCGTCGGAGCTTTCACCTGGCACCTCGTCACATGTTTCAAACATTACGCAGTGCTTAGAATGTTCACAAATTAAGGTAGCCGGCGTACTTTATGGATGAGACGAACCATACTGGGCGCCCACCCTTCTTCGAGTGTTGAGCTGAACGCACACGTACATGATACGTCACTGTAACTGCGGGCATACAAGTCTTCTTAGTCGCCTTCGACTGTTCTCAAATGACCAAGCGTGTTACGTGACAAGACACTAAAGCTTGACGCTGGGTACAGTTTGACCACTTCAAAGACAGCGCAGAGACAAAAACGTATGCAGGGACAAACTAGATCACCCTTTGTCACTTGTCTTTGCGCTGCTTTCGAAGTAGCCAAAGCGTGTTCCCTAATCTTGTTCTGCTTATAATTTCCGCTTCGTTTTTAGCGAAGGGAAAACACTTGCAAATCATCGGTGGGATCTTTGTCGTCGCCACCATACGTAATTTTATCACGTACTTACGTCGCAATGGTTTCCACCTAGACCCTGTGCGTAATTGCTCTGCTTCATTAGGAGCTCAAATGGACGACCTTCGTGCGTTCAGCCCACAAAACACTGTCACCAGAGCACCCCACGGTCTCTCATACTCCCCACAAAGCGCGCAACATGTCTGGGTGGCACCGTAAAACCAGCTCCTCATCTCACACGCCACCACCACATCAAATATCCTCGCAGCCTTGGGTGAAGAAATTTTCTCGACCCGAGCCACGGTCGTTTAAAGAAATGCAGGAAATAAGGAAATCGGCGCATGGGAATGACACCGAGATAGCGCGAAATCGCCGAAACGGACCGGGTTATGCACGCTGCTGGCCGCGCCTGTCAAACTGTTGGACAGTTGCATTTGTGGCGCGAAATCATACGGTCTTCAAGCACTGCCCTGGCCTTCGCTTCGAAACAGCAAAAGAAAAAAATCCCCGCGCTCTTGCTTTCGTCGTGCGGCCTGCTTCGGGTCTGAGGTTTTAGGAGACGTGAACAGCGCACCCGGAATTTCGAAGCGAAAATAATGCTAGCTACTCGATACGACAAGGCATCCTCAAACCCACGAGTCACGCAGAAAAAACACCGTCCACACTGACGTTCTTGCCAGCACCACGCCGCAAACCACGTTTCGCGTCGGGAAACGCGCTGGCCGCGCGGCTAGCCTCAAATATGGCGTCGTTGCCGCCGCACAGGTAGCGCCGCCGTGTGGTTCAAAGTCCTGTGAATACACCCTATAGGGCGGGATCATGAATTGCACGATCCGACAGGTATACAGTTATCCCGATTTTTGGGAGAAAGACTGCCAACGATCCCGTGTGATGGCATTTCATGCACGCCGAGGATGCATAGAGTTCTTACCGTTGCTATGGGCTGGGCTTCGATGGAAACCGCCGAGTCGGGAGTGGGCTGTGGGCGGCGCCCCCTAGTTCTGTCGCGTAGTATGTATTAGAAGAGAGGATTTGGTGGGTGAGCAGCAGAGCTGGCAGTTCCGTAAGTGTCATGTGGTAAGAAGAGCCCATACCCGAAGGAGGATTGGCCCGAGAAGAAGACGATGGAAGAAAAGACGAAGAGAAAGAAGAATCAGAGTACGGGATGGCGAGAATAATTTGGAAGGCACCAATTAAGAACATAGAGTGATTAAGCGGTGAAGGGAGTTAGCTGAGCCAGTAAATGGGAGCCTCACACGATAGAATTCGAGGGGAAGAGGAGGAGGACGAAGTTGGAGTGGGACTGTGGAACAAGGTCTTGGGAGGAATGGTGACAAGTTCGGGCCGCGCTCCATAACGCACCAGCGGCATCGCACCGTTTGGCAAGCGGGCAGCTCGGAACAACCTCTTACCAGCGGCTTCGCACTGCCTGGCCTCCTGCTGACCGGCGGCATCGCACCGCCGGCGAACCGTCGGGCCGTGCCCCACAACGCACCAGCGGCATCGCGACCGTTTGGCAGCGGGCAGCTCGGAACCACCTAGTACCAGCAGCTTCGCATGCTGTCCTCCTGCTGAGCCGTGCTGCTCAGGAACCCGTGGCATCGAACCACGTCATCCGGACCACTGAAGACCACCACGCGCCAGTCGCGACGGGCCCCTACGTTCGGCAACGCGTAAGCCAACAAAACCCACTCGGGCCACGTCATCGCCATCGACACCAGGTTCATCGTGGTGCGCACCACCTAGCTGATACACCTGAGTGTATTATCCGTTATTTTGTTATTCTAGGGAACAGAAATTCTGTACGAACACAAGACCAGGTAACAGGAGAATTGGTCGAAGCGAGTTCATGTGCGAGCGAATGCATCAGTCGGACTAACTGCCGTGCACCGAGAAATAATAGTTTGTTTTTCTAACTGTAGTTGCGATAACATGTTGCTGGTGTCGAGTTAATAATAACGGTCCGATGTTAATGTGACAAAAGGACTGACCAGGGCCAGTTAGTTTGAACATCCCTGATTAATCTGAGGCACTAAACAACGGGGACCAGGAAAAACACGTAGACACAGACAAGGTGCCTTTTCTGTGTCTACGTGTTTCTCCTGGTCTCCTTGTTAAGCGCCCTCAAATCATTCAGGATGTTAACGTGGGTTTAGATGCTGTTTCTATGTAATTGGCTGCTTTGAAAACGTTGTGAGCAGGAAGGCATAATCTTTGTGTGTTTTCAGGCATAAAAACGAGGTGAAAGTCACCGCTTATCCTATTTCTTTCCTTTAACCTTCTCTTGTCCCCGCTGTTGCGCGCTGCTTCCCCTCTTCCTCCGCCGTTGAAGAAACAGCACAACCGTTTAAAAATAATGCTGGCATCCGTCACCATCGAGCACGGTGGTTTATAGTAAACACGCGTGCAATTACACTTTTCAGTGCGTTACAGTCGTGATACTTGGAATAAACTAATATCACTAAAATGAGAAGCCAAGTGAGAGCTACGCCAATCAACAAATCAGAGCAGCAACGTGGAAATAGAACTTAATACAAGTGAGGCTTATTAAAAAAAAATTCACAGCATATCCACGGGGTGAATGACGATGAGTGGGCGAAGCTCCTGAGGGGAAATCATCGGTAAAACCGTGACTCTTCAGTGAAAGTCGCCCACTACATCTGTGTCTAGAACGTAACGTCTAGAAAGTCTCGCTTAAACCGCGCGTCGGCACCTTGGGGCTGAGCTCGCCTGATGCGTTTTGCAGACCGCCTCACGAGCTCTCACTGCATCGGGGTCTGCCTGCCGATACGCGCGCTTTCTCGCCGCTTCCCGTTCTCTGACGTTTTGGAGATCCTCTTCGCGCCGCAGCCATGCCGCTTCGCGTACGGCAGGGTCCTCGCGCCGTTGCCGTGACGCTTGGGCCTCTCGTTCTCGAACGCTGGGATCTTGGCGGCGGTCGTCGCGCAGCCAGACGACACGCTTCGGCCTCCCGCTCTCGTACGGCAGGATCTTGGCGGCGGCGTCGCGCAGCTTCACGGAGCGCTTCTGCCTCGCGGGCTCGCACATCTGCAGCCTTATACATCGGGCGACTCCGAGCGCGCGCCAACAGCGAACGGATTTTATTACAACGCTCCCCGCCATCTAGTAAACAATCCAAGAACTAAACTAGAGGTAGCCACGCCATCTAGTAAACAATCCAAGCGCATCTTTTCATCATATACAAGTACCGCCATCTAGTAAACAATCCAAGAACTAAACTAGAGGTAGCCACGCTATCTAGTAAACAATCCAAGCGCATCTTTTCATCATATACATGTACCGCCATCTAGTAAACAATCCAAGAACTAAACTAGAGGTAGCCACGCCATCTAGTAAACAATCCAAGAACTAAACTACAGGTGGCTACATACATACGTCGAGGATGGACAGGACCCACGACTTAAGGAGCTTCGCCCCTAAAAGGCTTCTTTGTAGCGATAAAATACCAATCTTGTCGGAGACGTCAAACCAATATATACAGGGTGGTGCAACGATAATTGGAACACTTCAAAGTTTTTTACTGAACGAGCCGCCACTCTGTTCGCGCTCAAACTTCACACGAAGGTCGTATTTTGTGGTCTATAATGTTTGACACCGGGAACAACGACGGTACCCACCTGTTTATTCTGAAAATAAATAAAAATGATTTTTGCCTATGGGAAAATGGCGGCTGATTTGGACGTGCGACCCAGGGCAAGTTGGTCTTAAAAACGACGGCGCCACCTGGGGTATTCAGAGCGAAACGCACGTGAGCCAAATGGTGTAGGAAGCGATCAGAAAATGTGAAAGTGGGTTTTCTGATCGTCTGCTGGCTCATTTGGCTGCTCGTCTCGTGCCAGGCTCAGGAGACACCGGCAACACTTTCGCTCCAGGAGCCGCTCTCCCCTCGCCTTTCGGCTCGTCTCGTGCCGGCTCAGGAAGACACCGGCAACACTGTCGCTCCAGGAGCCCTTAAAGGGGGAAGCGGGCTCGTCTCGTGCCGGCCCAGGAAGACACAGGCGGCACTGTCCGCTCCAGGAGCCATCTCATGGTCGGGGCTATGTCCCTCCCTTGTCAATGTTGCGCCGTCCACACCCCTAGGGTTGCGCATGCGCGTCTCTCCTCCATTCTCCTCTCCTCCGGCTGTATAAAAGCAGGTGCGCGCGCTGCGCGGCGTTCAGTCTGCTCCGAGACACCGCCTGCGCCAGTTCTGCTCCGGTGTGGAAACCTACACGTAACCCCTATGATTTTTGAGGCATCACATGAGGCACATTGTTCCCTTCGGGAAGATGGTGTGGTGCAAGGCTGGAAAAACAGCAGAGCTGACGGCCCCTCTCTCTTCATCGGAGACCCGGCTGCTGAAAGCCAACGTTACGAATAACCCAAAGGAAATAATGCTGTGCGCCAGGAGTAAAGCAAAGTACGCAGCTTGATTCCCTCATGAGAGGCATGTTTTTTCTTCCCAATTGGAGGTTTTCTGCCCGCGTTGAGCAATTTATGGAGGTGTTAAACAGTTCCGTTTTTTAAACAAATATTTTGCTGCTGTCAGATCAAAATACAACTTTGCGTTATGTGAAATATTCCATGTTTCATAGTGCTCCCGGTGCTTCTCCGGCAGCCAACGATGCGGCATTAACTGAGAAAATTAATCAATTTAGGTTAAAATATTGATTTCTCTGCCACATCATGTGTTTTTGTGGCGTTTGCCATGAAGTGACAAGAGCGGGTATTCAAACGAACCTCCAGTGCGCCATTAGGCTCGGCAGCCTTGCTGGCCGTCGCTCCTCCCA
Organism: Haemaphysalis longicornis; assembly: GCA_013339765.2. Classification (NCBI taxonomy): domain Eukaryota; kingdom Metazoa; phylum Arthropoda; class Arachnida; order Ixodida; family Ixodidae; genus Haemaphysalis; species Haemaphysalis longicornis. The sequence continues at coordinate 172,005,811 of CM023452.1, read as the reverse complement.
GATGGCGCTACCATACTCAGCCACGGACCGTTGTTCAACGCTGTTTCTTTTCTTTTTTTTTGTAGCGTAAGCTACACTTTCCGAGGTTGAGCAGTTTCGCGTGAACCTTGGAGGGATTGGGGGGAGCATTGGATTGGATTGGATTTGATTGGAAAATAGCCGGTCTGCGCTTTCCAGAGGAGTGACGTCATAGCCGCGGCAGACAAAACTGGCGCCGGCGCGTGCCCAGCTGTGCGCCTGTGTTGCGCAGTAGCCAAATCTGACGCTGCGCCGGAGCCGCTTGATAGCCGTTTCGCGTGGCTCCTGGAGAGCCGTGCTGCACACGCGTGAGGAGCAGTGACTGGAATGGACCGGATTGGACTAGATTGGATTGGATTGCATTAAATTGGATTGTATTAGATTGGAAATCGTTTTAGCAGCAGTAAGCACGATAATCATCTAATCCTACACAACCAGGAAACCTAATAATAACCACGCTACGTATATCCTGGCATAGCCGAGCTAAGCCACTCTAATTTTTTTGACCGCATTTGCACCTGGCTTGTTTTCGTTGCGGTAGAAAGTAATCGTTTCGTGAAACATGGGGTATGCTCGACAACAGGGTCACGTAAGCCAACGTACGTCGCCTACGCCAGTGTTGTGGAGGACAACTCCAAAGCGGCGGACTGCTGTGCAGCTAAGACAAGTGGTGTCCGCCCAGTATCAACAGCCGTGTTTACCACTTTACGTGTATTTTCGTACCTTTCATTGTTTATCCACCATTCTTACGGTGTAACGACCATGAATTACATTTAAGCGCTAATAATAGCTCGTACAGCAAGCTTATAAACCCTGCCTAATTTGCGTTTGCTTTTCCCGCCTCAGCCAATCGCACAGCTGGGCATATGACATCATAGGTTTCGTTGCGGGAAATGAGCTAGTGCTTCGCATGGCCATTTCCTTTTTTCGTAAGTATCTAGCTTATTTGAGTGAAGTGTGCGTTCAAAGTGGTGTCAGTATTATTGCAATGAGGCAATATTTCAAATGAACTAAACTTGTGTTTTGTCTCCATGGCCCCTCTAAAGACAAGCGAAATGGAAATTCGGATTTGTCAGCACACCCCTTTAATAGCATGCGCCTTTTAAATTCGTGCTTCATATGCAGTAGCTGATCATTTGAAGCGGTAGAAATAATATATTAACGAGAATCAATTGTGTTTATGTCTGACAAATTGCAAGCCTCATTGTTTCTGCAGTCCGTAACATCCGGACGTCGGAAGTGCAAACGCGGGAAGGAACCACCAAAGAAACGAAAAATACCCTGTGATTAATTCAACAGCCGTCGCCTTGCTGTACACAGCAGTGCTGGGTCCGCGCTAGCTGAACATGTCCGATGTGTAGTTGGTCAGACTGCAAAAGTAGCAGAGCACGTTTACACTAATAAAGGAAGTAATAGGGAAAGCAGCACGAGGATGGTAATCAGAGGAGTCGATTGCGCCACTGGACATGTTTCGGCATGTCTCTGAGCACTGTCTCTATTGCGGATGGACGCCGAACAGTCTACCTCAGCGGAAGCGGTGAAACGTGGTCGTCCATGAAGATACGAGTCGTAAGAAGATGCAAGGGAACACAACAATGCCGCACGGCAGGTACTTACTGCAGCTGAAACCACCAGCAGACGGCACCTTCACAGTCATTGCTACGCGAAAATAACACGCCAGACACGTATTCAGCTCATGGCGAAGGAATTGGCACAACAAAAGGCGGCATAAGTGCGACGGACCTACCACTTTACATGTAGGAATACCACTTTACATGTAGGAACTCTTAGCTTGAAATAATTGAAATGCCTTCACATGCTCACAGGCAAGCAGTCTGATGTTCCCCCCTGAAACTTTCTACTATATTGAGTAATTTTATGTGCTTCAAATATCCTAATCATGATTATCATCATCATCAACAGTCTACTCATGCCCACTGCACGGCAGACGCCTCTCCAGCGGACTTCCAAACATTCCTGTCGTGCGCCGCTCGAGTCCGCTGTTGGCCACCGCATTTTCCTATGCCTCCATCGTGTTATTGGGCTTCCCCTTCTTCTAGACCCGTCTTTTGGCATCCACTCCGTTGCCCCAATTGTCCACCGGTTGTCGGTTCGTCTCACTACATGGCCAGCCCAAGTACATGTATGTTTATTTACTTGAACTGTGGTATCATCTACTCGAGTTTGTCCCTGATCCGGGAAGCTCGTTTCCTACCCCTAAGTGTTACTACTATCATTATGCGTTCCATGGCCCGTTGAGCCGATCAAAGTTTGCTTTCCAGTTGTTTAGTAAAGCGCCAAGTTTCATCTCCGAACGTCATCACCAGCAGTATGCACTGGCGGTATATTTTTCTTTTGAGGGATGGATGTAGCTTACTTTTCATTATTTGTAAGGGCTTGCCGAGTGCTATCCAATGCATAACCACTCTGTGCGGGTTTATTTATCGTGCGCACGAACCATCTCTCCGAGGTAGTTATATCCTTGTACTTCTACTAGCGCTTCGTTCCCTAAGCTGTAGAGAGCGCTTTAGCTATGCTTATTCCTCATTAATTTACATGTATGCGTATTTATTTTTAGCCCCACGGCCAAGCTTTGTGATTGTAGTTCCTCAAGCATTTTTTTGCAGTTTTTCTGCAGTCTCACTCCATCGAAAAGACCTCGTAACAACCTTATACGGTTCAACCATTTACCGTCCACTGCGTTAGCTGCGCGCCTACATTAAACGGAATTTCAAGTCACAAACCCGACGGTGCTGGCTAGCAAAGCAGCGTTACTGTGACAAATTGGTGTTATGCGTAGCCATACCAGAACGCGGAATAAACGCCGAGTTCTAAATGACTGAAACAAAGAGTTCTTCCCACGATTCTTCTAGAGCGCCAAATGTAAGCGGAGAAGGCTGAGCTCGAAACCTACACAGACAGATCTTTAAAAAAATATGTCTGCGCTATTTGCTTCTAGGCTTGTGGAGGGGCAGGCGCGATGTCGTCGACTGCGTCGGAGCTGCGCCTTCGAGGCGAGTCAGGTACACCGATTTCGTTCTTCTTCCGGCGGCGAATTGAACTCGCCATTCATACTTTATTCTCACAGCATTGCTTCTTCGTCGTCCGTGTTCGAGTTAACCATTGAAGTGCGAGGATCCACCGGGGCTGCTCCGACATTCCCGGGTGAGGCTGGGCTTGTGCCTTGCTATCTCCAAAGCCTGCCACGTTAGCAGGAGGACTACCGCACCCCCTCGGGAAAAACGCGCTTATTTCTTGAATAAATGCAAGCACTGAGTCAAAACTTGTGACCGCAGGTTCACTTCTTTTAGCGAAACAAATTTGCAGGGTTGAAATTTTCTTGGAGAAGGAATTTTTTCACTAGTGGTTGGAAAGCATAGGAGATCACGTGAAGCACATCTGCACTCTGTGTAACTGCACCCGTTCCACAAGAGATATACCAAATAAGAACCGAAAAGATATAGCAACTCAATGCGATTGTTCTCTAAGCATTTTCTGTTCGCACCAAGGTCACCTTTATTATGACAACCCGTCAAAAAACCGCAATATTTTTCCAGCCTTCCCAGACTCCATCCTCGTTTTCTTTTCATCGGGGATGCGGAACCTATGGAAAGAGGGAGAAAGAAGAAAGACTGTATTAGCGTTATTTCAGGAACCCAAAGGACACACAACAAGATGGTGCGTGCTTTCCGTAAAAACTTCTAAGCGGAAAGTACAGTGCCTTTCGTTCTTTTTCGTCCTCTTTGGCTTAATACGCATTTTACACAACTGCTCTACTTCTGCATTTATTTCGGACATTCGGTTCTAATCGGCCAGAATTTATTCGCAACGAGGACTGCAAAAGTACACAAGAAATTGCATCAGATATTGTCCGCTACAGTAGAGAAGATCCTTCACTTCGGCCACTATTCCGTACGATAAATGGCTATACCAGAGCTTAGTATTCCAAAACCAAAAAAAAAAAAAACATGCACGCCTGACCTGCTGCAGTTTATTCCAAATTCAATAAAAGCGCGTCTGTGACGGCAGATGCTTTGACAATTACACTTCTGATCGCTTCATTCCAAATTTGCAAATTTGTTTTCTCAAAAGGTCAAGCCCCGAAAGCATGGCTTACTGAAATGTCCGGTAGCGTAATAACATCGCTGAAAAAAAACGTTTACTCCAGCAGTTAACCATCAAAAGACGAAACGTGCGTCTTTCATTGATGCCAAATGTTCCCTCTCGCTTTCATAAATTTGTTTTTCGTGTATGCGACCAGAACTGTTGGATAGATCGTGGAAATAACTTTGGAAATATCAGTAAGATTCCAGGCATATCTCTAGATGTTAAAAACACATTTCTTCAGGTTAACTACCTTATGCTCTTTCAGAACTTATATCACACAGGAATTCTTGAGAAAGGTTGCTCCTGACTGCCATCTTAACGTGCAGCATAGCACGTTGTTTGTGGATATTTCCCCGACCACGCTTGTACGGATTGTAAGGACTACACTCCACCGCATCTTTCGCTATGGGATTAGTCCAACGGAAACACGCTCTCGCGAAAGATGCGGTGAAGTGTAGTGCCTGCAAGTTAGTCGGACGACTTTTCTTTATGCCGTTTTAGGTGGCAATACACTGTTAGCTCGCCTGATGCATGTTGTACCCAGAAAAAAAAAGCTTTTAGACCCTGCTAGTCGCATTACAGCCTGGCGCAAAGCTATGCTCAGAAGTAGTTCTGTCTAGGCATCTTGATTTTTGCATGTTACTCATTCAGTCAAGCTTCCTTAGTGGTCACACTTTGTAGAGACTAGTTCGTAACAGCGAACAAACTGCATCCGCAAAATGAGCCCCTTTCGCACAAAAAAGTATTCAACCTTACAAGCGTGTCCGCCAATGTCCGCGAACAACGTGCTATACTGCAGGTAAGATGGCAGTCAGGAGTGACCCTTCTCAAGAATTCCTCTCCGATATACCTTTTGGAAGAGCATAAGGCAGTTAACATGATCAAATGTGTTTTTAACGTCTAGAGATAATAATAATGCCTTTATTTTCATCCATTCGATGAGGGAGGATAGGGAAAAAAAGCTGGAAAAACCAGCTTGACAGGCTCCCTCCACCCAGGCAAATATACAGATGCAGAAAATCAAGGCAGGCAGAACAGCTTAAAACAAACCGTTTTGTTTTGGCACAAAAACAAAGTGAAATGCAAATAAGTAGTCTTAATACATTTACAGATGGAGAAGTACACAAAAAATATACATGGTAAATCATATTGAATAGTTACAAAAAAAATACCATCAACATTGAGACAGTACAGTGAAAACAGCGCCAAATTTGTATGTAGAACTAACCACAATAAAGTGCTCCAACCATATGAAGAGTTTTGAAAAGAAGGATGTGTATTTTCACTCAAGAAAGGATACTAAAGGTTCCTATGGCTCATCGCAAGTAGTTGCTGCATCTTGCAGCTACTTAAAAGGGCGAAAAAAAATGCAAGAAAAGAAGACACTGTAAAAAAACAGTCATAAAAACGATACTATTGCAGTGTATTATTGGGAAAAAAATGCACGTAAACTTGTTTTTGACATATTTTCAATAGAATTTGAGGATTTCGCGAGAAGGTTCAACACCTCTGGAAGCTTTCGTTGAAGCATTTGTGCCCCGTAGTTCGTTCTACATAAGGGGACTTCCCATTTTTTCACACTACGCGTTTGGTATATGATCGCCTTTTCACGCAGTGAAGCCAACTCAGTAAAAAAGGTACCGTTACCCTTTGTATCCACCTTGAAGCTACTACACAAGCGGTACAGGTATAAGTTGTGTACGTTCATGATACCGTATTTCTCAAAGAGCGGGAGAGAGTGGTGGTCGAACGGAACGTTAGCTATATTTCTAAGCATTCTTTTTTGCAGAACATGTATTCTCTGTAGGTTTGTCAAAGTGGTACTTCCCCAGACTAAATGACAGTAACTTAGGTGAGAGTGAAAGAGAGAATTGTATATAAGAAGTTTTACGTTAGGTGGCAGAGAAGATCTGTGAATGTGAATTCCGCAATACTTGACAGTTTTGAATGTTGTTAACATGATCTTCCCACGTCATACGTTCAGAAAAAAAGACTCCAAGAGTTTTAAAAGTGCTCACCAATTCTATTATTGAACTACCTAACACAATATTTTTACTAACGGATACATTCCTGTTTTTTGGACGGATTAGTATGGCCTTCGCCTTATTCGTGTTAATTTCAAGCCCATTTGTCGTTAGTCCATTGGTCAAGTTGCACAAGGGATCTATTTGCTTTTTCTATAAGTACATTCTCTGAGACATCCGAAAACAATAACGTAGTATCATCTGCATAAATAAGGAATTCAGTTGTGTCATCTATGCTAACAATGTCGTTTAAATACATATTGAACAGAAAAGGACCCAAAATGCGCCTGTTATCTTGTTGGTATTTCCAAAGTTACTTCCACGACCTCGCTGCTACCCATCGCATATCCAATGGACTCTGCCCAACACGGACCACGCGCTTCGAAGAGACCATTACATTATCCAACTCCCCATCCCCCTGCAGAACAGCTATGTCCTTAAACACAAACAATAGATACTGGCACGCCTTCAGGTCCAGTCGCAACGAACAACCCCTCAGCCCTCTACAGTACAGCCCATGGATACATGAATTGCTCAATTCATGCGACACAAACAAGCCCACGACCAACCACTCGACCTGTTATCTCGGCTGAAATGGTAGGCTCCCGTCTCCAAAATATGTGGACTTCTCTTCTAATACTACGGTGAAAATGGCTAACAAATAAACGCAATAGGCGCCCCAAAATAAAACTGAAGAGCTAAGCCACATATCGGAAATGTACTCAGCAGAATTAGCCGCAACCCAATGGGGATAAATCTGTTGCTAGCCAAGAGGTATTCTTAACATGAAACGCACCTCGTACCTCTTCCGTCACCTCCTCGACCCCTATCAATTCAAAACTGCACAGACCAACCACGTGGCCCAACTTGTCCACTCCTACCCAGGCACCCCGCAACAACTCATGTCCTCCCTTAAAAAATCCATCACTGGCGACCGCAACCCCGTACGAGACTACCAAGGAACTTCCAACACTATTTGATGCGGATATTGCTGAAGCAGAGGTCCGAGCCACTCTCCGCACTTTCAAAACCAACTCGGCTCCTGGGAGAGACGGAGTAACTAACAGAATAGTGGGCAACCTTGATGACAACTCCCACCAGGGCCGCAGAGAGAAATGTGCCAAAGACCTGGCACGACGCTAACCCATACGGCCAGCTACTGTGTACGTGGATGCTGACGAGTGCCGTCACCAGAAAGCCTTCAAACTTCGATCAATAATGACCCCAACAACCCTCCCCCCAATCAACTCACTCACGATTTATGCCTCAGAATCTGCAACAGCGAAGACACTGTAATCGCACTAGCCCTGCCGCACCGGCCAACCCCTGAATTCGTATTATCGGATTAGAAAGCGGCCATTCGTAATTTTGCTTCGGGTACCATCTCACCCCAGGCCCTAAAAATCCATATGCAAAATCAGCTAAATACAACTGATATGAACTCTTGTACACACCGGGGCTTGGAGGCAATGAGGCGGCTCATGCAACGGCCCAAGAACTCACCTCCCGGGTGTACCCCAGCCCCATTGCCTCCCACGGAGGCAAGCCAGCTCGCGATAGCCTCTTCGGCTGCCCCGAAATCACTACGTATTACCGCCTCTCTCGCTTCCGATACCACCCCCTCACCCACCCTTCCCTCAACTACACTGAAGAACGGCTCTGGAGACTCCTACAAAAAAGATACTTTACCCAACAGAGCTCTCCTTCACCGTATTCACCCCTCCCTATTCTCCTCTCCCAACTACCCATCATGTGTAACGAAGGCTACTCTACAGCACACAACATAGGCCCGTCCCGACGACCCCCAACCCCAATCACCACCGAAGGGCTATTTGACGCCGCAGTGGGCTGCTCTCACCTGACGACGCAACAAGCCCTGACGAACAAAGCAGCCAAGGTCACTGAGGAGCTGCTGCTACTGGCCACCGACCCCGCCTAACAGGGCCCCATATGAATTATGATTATTATAATTCTTTATTCGGAAGGGGGGACTCAAGGTCTAGTCAGGGATGGGAAGGCGGTAAAGGAGGTGAGAGCGTCTACATCCTCTTGTCTATCCCCGTGGTACTAGTGAAAGCCCACAACTACATAGCCTCTTTTGGGTGAGCCCGGCCTAGAGGACGTGATGCCCACTCCTGGAGGGTCTTGATGTACGGCGGAAGATGGGCTCTTCTCTCCGCCGCGAGCCCTGAGCACTCCCACAGCATGTGCTGCATTGTTGGTCTTGTCGGCGCGTGGACACGGGGAGCAGGTCCCGATGATATTCTCCCTTGAGTTCTCGGAGGGTTCTCTCAGGTGTCGTGAGCATCGGGGAACGTGTGCTTCCAAAGTTTTCCGCTCATTCTCTCTCTCTCTCTCTCTCTCTCTCTCTCTCTCTCTCTCTCTCTCTCTCTCTCTCTCTCTCTCCTCTCTCTCTCCTCTCTCTCTCTCCCAGGGCACGCAGTGTCTCGCACGTGGCACCTCCTACGAACGCATTCCTGCCCCCGCAGAACCACGCCCACACGCGTACCCACACAAGTTCTCACAACCAAATTGACCGCAATGCCTCACCCGAGCTACTAACTCTTCTGCATTGTGCGGGTGTATCGAACTCATTAAAATATTCTCCCTCTCAGTGCGTCCTACTCTTTCCCTCTCGCACCTTAACCCCCACCACTGGGAACAGTCTCTGGAGAACCCTGGCCTGGTGGTTCAGAAGTCTAACCACAATAGCCCTCGTGGTCGCCTCGGTCACCTCTACTCTCTAAATGCCAGTTGCGTGAAATAAAATGGTTCTGTCTTTTTCTACTAGACAGTGTCCCTATTGTTCACGCTTAGAACCATATTTGCTCAACACCAGCTGTTCATGAAGCTTTTCACTACCGTTCTTTCAGAGGTATCCGTAGAACTTCTGATCAGCTTCTCCGGAAGTGTATTTTTAAAGCGGAGCTTTGTTTCACTCTCTCGTGGCCATTCGAGGGGCTGCTACTAGGTCCTGTTCTCCTAGCCGACTCCGCCACTCGTGGCCGGCGGCTCCCCGTAGCCCGTCGCCCCTGTAGTGAGAAGGAACGTCCTGGGTTTCCTCATAAAATCACCAGTTGGCCAACCGATATCCGCCAATCCCCGACACCACTTCCAGCCCGTAAATGGCTACAAAACGTTCCAGTAGCGTCGAGGGCATCTAGGCTGTCGAGGGCATCTAGAAGTGTCACACAGAACAGGAACGGCCTTCGCCAACAGCGCGACGTGGTGCAGACCGTCAGATTTTCGCGTTTCGTGATCGCATGCCCTTTGCTGAAGTTTATTTCCCACCGCATGACAGAAAAAAAACGTTTCTGGGACTATTGTTATCTACCGTCAGCGTTCACTTTATTTTTCGCCAACCAGGGGCCAGATCCTGCCTGGAATTGCGAATGGAATGCGAAAATGCACCCGGCCGCTGCACTCGTTCATTGCCATCTCCCTCCACACGCGCACATCTTTGAAGGAAGCGGCCGAAGAATACTGTGAGCTTTTATCATCCCCAACAACGCCTTCACAACGATTCGTGCGTGCCTTTTTCTCTGGGACCTTCAATGTGGCTGTGGCCTTCAATGTGGCCTTCAATGTGGTCCTTGGTCTTCTCTTAACCATAAAGATCTTTATCAACTATCTTTGATGGGACACGCGCTCCACGCCAGGCCATGATGGTGTCAACTACAAAGCTATATCCCCATCTATCTCAGCCCTTTAATCTACGTCTCCTAGACTTCTAGAATTTAACATGGCAAAATGGTGAAGTGCCGCCAAGTAGAAGCTTTAAAAACAGTTCCGCTTTTAAAACCTGGAAAAATCGCCAACCAGTATGCATACTTCCGAATTACAGCCTTTCTCACCTGCATCATAAAGCTAAAGAAAACGATGATACATACCAGGATGACAAGGTATGTAGCACCGAGAGCGGGGAAGCTACTCCCGAGGAATGAATAGTTTTCGTCAGAGCAGGTCGGCAATAGGCAACATTGTTGCTCTTGTGTTCTCACTCTAAGAATCACTTACTTCTGGCTGCACAACAACCACAATTCTCCTGTACATAAAGGCCGCCTTTGATTTGGTCCTCCACATAGCAATTCTTGCCGCTCTTGAAGACCATGGAGCAGATCCGCTCCCAACCTCTCCACTCAATAAACCACTTAAACCACGACCACCATGGGTTTAGGGGCAAGGTATGCGCATAGATAGCAACCCTGATGGACGGCAGCACAGTGTACACTAAAATGCCCTCTCGACAAGACTCAACATCTGATTGCGCTGGTAGAAAAGGGCACCGTAAAAAGTCCGTTGCTGTTTAACGAACTTTAATCCTTTAACTCGAAAGAATCCTGCTGAAGATCACGAGGCGAGCGTTTTTTTCTTTCGCTTCGCCCGCGATCATCATCCTCATCAGCGATTGTTGGCTTTACTGCGATGCCTTTTCCACGCCCCATTGTCCATCAGTAAGACAGAAAAAGGTTTAATTCGCTGAATAGATTGATATCCTGTGCAATGTAAAGGAAATATTCACGACTATTACTATGACGTCGCCATGACGTAATATGGGGCAGCAACCGTTCGGGGGATTTGTCTGAAGCCCCGTGCTTGGTAGGAGCTTACATAACATGGCTGTTGTTTTCATTTTGTGTAAAAAACATTTGCAGTAAAAACTCATGAATTAGCGAAATAAACTGGGCGCGAGCACGGAAAGTAAGCGGAGGAAAAGCAGCACCGCAAAGCCGTTTGTGACAGAAAAAGAGAGACAAAGAAAAATACGTGTTTATTTGAGGCCTGTACAAAAGCGCTCTTGTTGTCTGCATCAGTGCTGGTTTGTAAGGGTGGTAGGGTCGTCAAGGAGTGCAGGTGGGATGGTGGGTGTGTCTTTGGCAGTTATGCAAAGCTCCCCTGGTTCCTCGTTGGCACAGTTAAGCGTGGCAAGAGAGGTGCCCAAAAAGTGGGGAAAAAGAGAATTCTTCTCTTTCCCCCTTGATAGAGTAGACCGGCCGTGCCTACTGAGTCTAGAGGTTCCCGCTGGGCCCGGCAGGTCAGGCCGGAGTCCTCATGTGCGCACAGGCACACGGTACTGCGACCAGCTCGATCGTGCCCTCGAACTTAGACTCCAAATTCTCGGGACCGTCCGCTAGCGGCGAACCTCAATGTATACGGTGTGAAGTGCTATAAAAGTATACCGCTAAATTGTGGCTACGTGCCCTTAATTACATCACTACGAGCTAGCTCGAGCTAAATAACTCTGCAACTCAGTTTTGGATGAGTGCCGTCTGTCTCCACTACAAACTAGCTAACGTCCTATATCAGTCTGCTGCCCAGTAGTGGCTGAGGGCCCTACAGTACTCAACTACGAACTAGCTCGAGTTAAATAAGTATGCCGCTCAGTTGTGAGCGAGGCCCTCAAGTGCGCCACTGGAAAGTAGCTAGAGCTATATAAGTATGCCACCTCGTTATGGCTGAGTGACCTCAAGTACGACACTACGAACTAGCTAGAGATAATTAAAGTATGGCGCTTCATGACCAGGCCCGACATTTCTGTGTTGTGGTGGTATAGTTCTTTTTGACGGGCTTTGAGGCGCGGCTGACGTAGCCGACAACTCGCTCTGACGAATTTGTGTTGTGCTGCGGAAAATGGCGCCAATATTCTGACCACTTGCCTCTGCGTGGTGTATAGTTGGAGCTGTCGCATCGACATAGCAGAGAATGAAGCCAGAAGTTAGGGATTCCTTCAGCTTTAGAACACGCTTTCCCAATGAGGAGCAAGTCAACAGTTTCTGAACTGGTGAAGCAATAGTTGGAACATTCGAACAAAGCAATGGAAGTACGACGCTAAGCAGAGAAAACTCCATAGTTCTTTTTGACGTTGGGGCGGGGGAGATTTCGCATGGTGTTAATTTTGTCTGGATCAGGGGGAATTCTATCTGACTGACTAGGTGATCCAGAACTTATATTGATTTGCAAGCGAACTTGCATTTGTCGTGTTAAGCACGAGACCGATATTGGAAAGGGACGTGAGAACTTCGTCCAGACGCACTAAGTGCTCAGAAAATGTTGTAAAATAACAATGCCTTGCCTAGAGCTGAGGACGTAATGTCGAAGAAAGCGTTGTGCTTACAAAACTGGGAAAGATATGCATATTTATGCCCCGGGTTGAGGTCTGGCTAATCGTAGGATAGAAGCCGAAGTCAAGGTTCCCGACTCACAAGAAGGTGCGTCAGTTTAGATAGGGACAAATCGAGAGAATAGCTAGGCCTCGTTGAAAGAAAGCAGATCTAACCGTGGTGCTGCATGGATGCAAAATGGGCTCTGAAATAGTGTTTCGTGGACGCGAGCAATCCTGAACAAATACTACCGCTATGATTACGTTTTTAAAACAAATCCACATGGCGACTTGGCAATTCACTGAGTTGTACGCACAAGAATTATCTTAGCTCCAATCAAACAATGAATACATAATTTGATGGTTTTAAAACGAAGCCACCCTATGACTTGGCCGATCAACCAGAGTAGGTATGCACCTGTATTATCTTGGCTCCAACAAGATACCGAATTTGTATTCGGTACCGAATACGAGATACCGAACAAGATACCATTCTTTGTATAATAAATGATATTATATTCTTTGTATGCATACATGATATTATATTCTTTGTTATTCTTTATATCAACTGCATGATAGCATGTGCAGTTTGTGTAATGCCGAAGTACGTGTAGTACCTATTACGGTTTCTGCGTATTAACTGTGTTGGTAGTTAATTTTATCCATTTTCTTTGTTCTCCTTCTTTATTTTCAAGATACAAGTTGTATTTGACGTTGCCGTAACGCTGTCAAGTGCTTGGGGGCTTGCAGCTCTGTCAAGCTGTCGATTTCTGACAGATTTTACTGCTTGCTCCCAGAGTCATGTAGAGAGAGAGAGAGAATGCTCTTTAATGTGAACTGGTGAGGTCAGCCCTGCTAGGGACAAGGCTTGCTACACCAGATGGGGGGTGACTACGTTGATGAATGGTGCATATCAGACATCAGGGTTACAGTAGGAAGAAGACAAACATGAAGCGTTAAAAAAATGAAAAGAAAAGGACAAGAAAAACAAGAGATTGCTGCTAACAGAGTCCGGACAAAAAAAATACAATTGAAAAGAAAATCGTTAATGGAAACGCTCAAACAAAATGAAAAGTAAACGACGGGAAAAAAAGTAACAACACCAACCCAAGAAAAATAAATAGATGAACGCCACAGTGCGAAAGAGAAGATATCGTGACACACTTGCTCTGTCTCTGATCTAGAGAGATTTGTCCAGTTCAGTCTCTCGTAGGAACTGGAGCAGTACTTTTGTACCTAAGGTACTGTCAGCACTATTGGCCCAAGGCCCAAGAAAATGAAAAGTTCGAGGCTGCCTCCATGACGTACACGAGAGAGGGAGCTCGCTGCAGTTTTTCGCGCAGCAGCGTATCGAGGGCAGACGCAGAGCAAGTGATTTACAGTCTCGCGCACACCGCAAGTCCAGCACAGGGGGAATCTTCCCAACCAATCTTAAATTTAAAACTCCGAGTAAACGCCACGTTCAGGCGCAGTCGGTGCAGAACCTCCTTCACACCGCTTGTTGAGGCCGCGTGGAAATCGGAAGTCACAATGCGGGTCATAGCGTGCAGTGGCAGATACCTGCGGTGAGGGTCCTGCCACTCCGACCTTTGTGCAGCCCATCCACTTGCGAGGATAAGGGCGTTGCTGTCCTCTCGGGAGAAAGGAAAGCTGGGTTGTGTTGCTCAGCAAGTGGCCTGCGCTGGCGGCTGCGTCGGATCTAATGTTGCCTTGTATGTCCGAGTGACCAGGGTACCCACTGAAGAGTGATTTCATGGCCTTCGCGCACTGCCATTGTGTGAATTTCGGCAATTTCACATACAAGCTGACTGCGGTTGTTGTTAAGCTTTCGGAGCGCTTGTAAGGCACTGCGCGAGTCGAGGAATATTACCCATTGCTGGGCATGATGGCCGCTGATGTAATGAAGTGCAGCCCTCACAGCTGCCAGCTCGGTAGCAGTCGAGGATGTTTCATGGCTAAGTTTTCTTTCGATAGTGCACCGGGCTGATGGGATCCACACGCCGATGGCGGACGAGCCCGGGCGAACCGAGCCATCCGCATAAACATGTGTGTAGCCTTTGTAAGTGCTGGAAATATACTTGAGTGTGAAGAACTTGAGCGCGGCCGCAGGCATGGCAGACTTTTTGCTAATTCCGGGTATAGTCGTGCAAATTTTCCATGGTGCCAGTACCCACGGGGCTACTATCGACTTTTGAGGCTGTTGAAAATTCGCCGGAAGCAAGTGTCTTGCATACTGTGTGGAGAGGTCTGCCAAAGGATGCGTATGACACCGAGTCAAATGGCGCAAAGACGTTCGAAGCACCTCTTGGCGTTGTAGCACTGTGGCGGAAAAGCACCGAGCTTCGCAAAGGGTTCCAACCGTCGATGTGCATTTAGGTAGACCCAGGCAGGTGCGCGTAGCTTTTGCCAGCACTGAGTCTATTACCTTCAGGCTTGTAGGCGATAGCTGATGTAGGGCCGGCAGGCTGTAACGCAAGAGGCCGACAAAAAGGGCTTTATATAGGCAAAAGAGTGAGGATACAGGGCAGCCCCACGAACTCCCACCGAGCATACGCAGAATGCGCACAAAGCACAGAAGCCGCTCCTTCAGTCGCCGAATATGTGGGGCCCATGACATTGAGCGGTCAAACGTGACACCGAGAAACTTGTACGACTTGACATATGGTATTGGAGTGCCCTCTACGGTGAGCGTATAACGTGAAACATCGCGCCGCGTGAATGCTATCGCAGCACACTTCTCCGGGGAAAATATGAGACCGCAGCATCTGAGATATTTTCTCATCTTCAGAATTGCCTTCTGGAGTGTGGCGCGAATGTTTCGACGGTTCCTGCCTGAAGCCCAGATACAGATGTCGTCTGCATAAAGTGAAATGTTGACACCTTTGGGCAGGACTGTTGGGAGGCGTATAAGACACATGCTAAAAAGCGTCGGGCTCAAGACGCCGCCTTGAGGAACTCCTTGCGTGACGGGATGTTTGGCCGTTTCGCCATCACTGGTGGCCATGTAGACGTACCGGTCTTGCAAGTAGTCACATAGCCACTGAAACATGCGTCCTCGAAGCCCTATGCATGCCATCTCTCTTCGGATGGCTTCGTGCGCGACGCTGTCGAATGCCGCTTTGATGTCAAAGAAGACAGTAATAGTGATGTTTCCGGCTGATTTCTGCCGGGTAATATCTGACACCAAGGAGAGGATGTTGTCTACGCTGCTACGTCCTCTCCTGAACCCAGACATTTGCAATGGATAAATGTCTCGATTCTCCAGGTCCCAAACAATCCGTTCCAGCACCATCTTCTCCATTACCTTGCCAATACAACTTAGTAGTGCAATTGGCCGATAAGAGTCTATATCTGTTGCCGGTTTGCCTGGTTTGAGAATCGCCACGATCCGGGCAATCTTCCAGGAGGCCTCAAGACGCCCGATCTGCCAGGACTGGTTGTAGAGGGACAGCAACTGCTGGAGAGCCTTGGGACCCAAGTGGCGTAAAGCTAAATACGTGATTCCATCAGCGCCAGGAGAGGAAGACAAGTTGAGATTTCCCAACGCCGTGGTAAGCTCTTCGATGGTGAAGGGTTCATCCATCAGCGTTGCGTTTCGCGGTAGAGTAGCAGAACGGGGACACCTCCGAAATTACCACATGTACGTTTGTTCAAGATGCGAATAAACAAACAAACAAACAAATACTACAGCGATGATTGTTTTTAGAAACAAAACCATAGTGCCCCCTGGCCTATTCCCTGGACTGGTACGCGTCAGAGTTAGCTCTGCTCCAACCGAACAACCAGTACTACAGCTACGATTAAATTGTCTAAAACAAAACAACAATGTGCTTTGCCAATACCCCGAGTGGGGCGGCACCAGAAGTGTCTTGACTCCAACAAAAAAAAAAACAATACTACGGCTATGATTATATTCTTTAAAAAGGAAGCCAGAGTGCAACTTGTCCAATTCCCCAGAGTGCGGACGCGCCAGAGTTGGTTATTTGGCTCCAACCAAATAACCAAAACTATGGCTACAATTGCTTTTATAAACAACTCCACAGTGCGGCGTGGCTTATTTCTCCGAATAGGTGCTCTCAGAGTCATCTTCGCTCCAACAAATACTATAGATATGGTTATGATTAGATTTCTTAAACCAAAACCACAGTGCACCTTACCCAACTCCCCAGAGTGGATACGCAGCAGATATATCCTGGCTCGAACCAAAACCACCAATAATACAGTTAGTATTGTTCATTAAAACGAAAGCCCCAGTGCGCCATCGCCAATCCCACAAAGTGGGTACGCCCCTGAGTTATCTTCGCTCCAACCAAACAAACGGAAATCTACAACAGTCTGGAGAAGTGGAAGGGTGCCAATATCCTGGAAACTTGCACAATTGCTGCCTCTACTGAAACCCAGGAAAAGCACTTTGGCTTAGAATTCGTTCAGACCTGTCAGCCTAACAAATTGTGTATCGTCTTACTCCTGAATGGTACCACCATTCCCATTTTCGGACACCCTGGCGTTCTGGGCTTAGGGATATCGGCCTCAGGGTCAGCAGCTCCGTGGCTACGATCTGCTCGACAGAAATCCGTAAAACTGCTCCACGCTGTTCGCCGCATCACAAGTCTGGCGAGGCCTGCTGGACGATTTCCCGTCTCCTAGTGCGTTCCCTACTACAGCCAAGGCTCGTGTACCAGGCACTATTCCATCACATGACGCAAATGGACTGGGATCGGCTTGAGACGATTAATAGGGCCGCCATGCGCATCATCACTGGCGCCCATCGCTTAACGCCAATTGCACAGTTACCCGCCGCGGTGGCTCAGTGGCTAAGGCGTTGCGCTGCTGAGCACGAGGGTCGCGGGTTCGATTCCCGGCCGCGGTGGTCGCTTTTCTGATGGAGGCGAAAAGCAAAAACGCCCGTGTGTACGAGATTTCGCCGCACGTTAAAGATCCCCAGGTGGTCAAAATTAATCCGGAGCCCTCCACTACGGCGCGCCTCATCGCCTGCGTTGCGTCGGCGCGTTTAAACCCTACAATCAATCAATCAATTGCACAGTTACAAGCAGAATTCCCAGCTGAAAACGCCTCGATGAAATCATCCATCAGCGTCGTTCCGCCGCCTGCTTAAAAGTGGACTAGTTTCCAGAGGCAGCAGCTCTCGTCGCGTACATGGGCCAGCCGCCCGATACAATGCCAAAGTTTTCTGGCTCTACGCTTATAACGGCGCCACCATCCATTATGGCGAATCACTGCTCTGCACTTCCGATAGCTTTCACATTGTGTGGAACGGCTTTAATTTTTTCCCAGGTAAGATTTTTCTTTAAATTTTTATTTCACTTGGCTATCTCTCATTCCGTAGCAAAAAAAAAGCACGTGTCCTTTTTTAATTCCTTGCGCTAACACAAAGCTCACGTTGCTTCGGACAGGCCCGTTACCAGGTGTCCGGTACTTATTCTGTCTCGATGAACTATTATTACTAATATTAGTAGTAGTAGTAGGAGCAGAAGTAGTAGTAGTAGATTGAATTGATATTTGTTAGCGGCACACTTAATCAAACTAAGTGCCCCTTTGTGGGCTTTTCTTTGTTTAAAAATAGTGCAGTCATGCTTCGCTGAACGTTAGTAGTTCTGAAAATGATCCCTATTTTAAAGCAAAGCTTTCTAGCTCTACCAGCCAACGCTTCTTTCGTGGCGTGGGGTACAACAAACTCATAAAGCGTCGGAGGCGGCGGCGGGGGGAGGAGGGGGGGGGGAAGAGGTGGGGGCGGAGCGTTTAACTCACGGAGCGCACTATACTTGGAACAAGTTAAGAACGGCACCAGCTCATGTACGGTATCACTCCGCCTAAGCGACGGAGCCGGATGTCAACGGGCCGTCCTGCCACGAATGCGTGGAGACTGCCACGAAGGAGACTGCCACGAATGCGTGATAGCGTCTGCCTTTTCTCACATAGTTTTTTTTTTTTGACGTCGCTGCAGTAGTTTATAAGCATATTAGGTCCAAAAAGATACAAAAACGGCTCGTGCCATGTTCAAAATATTCCCAGTAACGCGCTACTTGTGCTGCGCGGAGTGACATCCGGCTGCGGTGATGAGGCACAGCGGCAACTTCGGTGCCGCTGTGCCTCATCACAGCGGACACCGGGGGTGGAAGCAACGATAGGCAACAGCTACTCCCACGTGCTGCGAAATAGGACAGCAAAGCCAGTCGATAACCCGGGTACCAGTAAAGAGCGGCACGTGGCAGATGATAGCGTGGTAATCATTGCGGGTGACTCTAACATGAAGAGGAGCAGCGCTTCCGTAGTGGAAAGGGTAAAGGGGGATAAGCGTGTGAAGGTGGGGTGTTTCCCAGGTCAAATGATGCAGACGGTGATGACTGCAGCGAAGGGGCAGCTGGCCTTGTCTAGTAATACCAGAAACCTTGTGGTGATTGCCGCGGGGCTTAACGATGTTCTAAAGGGAGAGGAGGGAAAACTTGGCCAGGAGATAGCGAAGGGGGTAAAGGACCTGCGGGCGACGGCCCCAAATGTGCGCATTGCAGTCTGCACCGTGCCGGAGGTGATGAAGCAGGGCGTGCACACCGAACGGGTAGTACTCGCTGCTAACAGCGAGATCGTGAGGTGCGGCAGGGAACTTGGGCTGGAAGTGATAGACGTGAACAGGGTAGTGGGCAGCATCGGACATAGGCAAGCTTTTCAGTGGGACGGGATTCACTTCAGCCCCAGGCTAGGAAACCAGGTGGGGTGGCGCTTAGGTGGGAGAGCGGTAGCTTTTTTAGGGGGCCCCGCGCAGCTAAGGAAGGCAAACTAGGAGACAAAGGGGAAGCAAGAGACACATGCACACTCAACGCTGGGAGGCAGCCAGGCCTAGAGCTAAACGGAGAACCTACGGACGTAACTGAGAGCGTTGACAGAAGCCATTTAAGTGAAAACAATGGAGCAAACAATTCTGTAAAAGACAAAAACAGACCCCGTAAGCGGAAAGGGAAAAACAAATGCAATAAATATTTAATCAGCTACATAAATATGCAGGGGGGCAGAAAGCCAGATAAGTGGGTGGAAATTCAAAAGCAACTTGAAACGGGAAGGAATAGACGTGTACGCTTTAGCCGAGACTCACCTCCGGGACCTAGAAGCCCCACCTATCATAGACAATTATGTCTGGGAAGGTTGCAAATAGGACCACAGGAATGAAGAAAGGGGGAGGTGGTTGGCATGCTCATTAAACAAGGGACCGACTGGCAGAGAGTGCATGAAAGTTGTATAGAGCATCTATGGGTAAGAGGCACCATAGAGGAGAAAAATACATGGTTAGGAGTGGTGTATCTGTGTACCGGAAGTAGTGCTAGGGAGGAAAATGAGGAAATGGTAAACTGTTTGAGAAGAGATATAAACGAGTTCAAAGATTCGGGCGAAATAATCATAGTTGGAGATATGAATGCCCATATAGAAGGTTTGGATGGATACACAGACCACAACGGTTCTCTAGTGATAGATCTATGCCAGGAAAACCGGCTTGTAATAGTAAACACGGAAAGCAAGTGTGATGGACAAATAACGTGGGAAAGCGGTAACAGACAGTCCAGCATAGACTACAGTTTAGTATCCGAGACAGTATACGGAAGGCTGCGGGAAATGAGGATAGATGAAAATGGAACAGACAGCTTAGGAAGCGACCACAAGCAGTTTAGCTTGCACTTTGGAGGCGCAACCGGACAAATGCAGAAATAGGTACAATAGGAGGAAATAATTTGAATAATGAGCAGTTAAAGAACATCGCTGATAAATTGGAAGATGAAATCAATAAATACCCAGGCAAAAAATTGGGATTACGACGAAATGATTGCTTTCATAAAGGGTAAGATGAATGAAGCAAAGGAACGAAACCGATGGAAAGGGAAGAGAAAGCCGAGGAGCTGGTGGAATAAGGAAATAAAAGAGGCTATTGACCAGCGAAGAAAGGCGTCGAGAGAACATAGAGAAGCAAAAAGAACTGGTATGGAACCGGAGGTAGTGAAGGAGAAGTGGGAGGTCTACCGTTGGAAAAAACTAGAAGTGCAGAAAATGGTGCGAACAAAGCTCAAGCAGAAAAGCGAACAATGGATGGCAAAAATACGGAAGAAGGACAAAAGCGCATCCAAGAAGTTTTGGAACCATGTAAAATCACTAAGCTCAAAAAACGATAACCATCACAAATTCCTAATTGATGAAGAGGGGGAACATTTAGAAGGAGAGCACGCGTTGGCGCATATTCATCGAGTGATTAGTGAGAAGTTTAGGACAATAGTGTTAGAGAAACCTGCACCGATAACATCAGCGCCACAAAAGACTGCGGAAAGGGAAATAAGTTTGAGCAACCTTGATTGGAAAAAAGCAGAGCAAAAGGTTTCCGCACAGACAGCAGTGGGCCCGGACGGAATACCAATGCAACTGATAAACCTACTTGGACCTAAAAGTAAGGAATCGTTTATGAGGGCAATAGATAAGGTGATAGAAACCAAACAAATACCAGAGGACTGGTTAGAAAGTAGGATGAATTTAATATATAAAGGGCAGAGGAGACAAGCCAGTATTGATTCATACAGACCACTCACAAGTAACGTCAGTGGTGTATAGATTCGTAATGCAGGCGATAAAATCAGAAATTCAAGCATGGATGGAAGAAAATGAAATACTTGGGGAACTGCAGAATGGATTTAGACAAGACAGGCGACTGGATGACAATCTGTTCGTGATAAATCAATGCATTGAAATTGCGAAAGCACAGAATAGACCACTATGGATTACGTTCTTGGACATTAAAGGGGCATATGACAACGTAAACAGAGAACGGCTGTGGAGGATGCTGAAACTCCAGGGATTAGATGACGAGTTAGTACAGTTCCTTATAGCAATCTATAAAGACAATAGAGTGCACCTTACTTGAGAAGGACAGAATGCGCCCAGCAGGATCAACATCCACCGGGGACTGAAACAGGGATGCCCTTTGAGCCCAATACTGTTCATGCTTTACATGGCAGGGTTAGAAAAGAAAATGAAGAAAGTCAAGTAGGGTTTTAGCCTAACCCATATGCTGCAGGGAGGTTCCCGTTTGAACCCATTCCCATTTCACCCATCCCGCTTGTTCCGTCCCGGTTCAACCCGGCGCAAAACGACCTTCCCGTTTCGCCCTTTCCTCTTGGCCCGTTCCCGTATGAACCCGTTCCCATTTCAACCTTCCCGTTTGTTCCTTCCCATTTCAACCCGGGGTGAAAAAACCTTCCAGTTTCGTATTTTACTATTTAGCCCGTTCACGGAATAACGTACCCAGTTTATGAAACGTTATAAAAAAAACATTTTTATGTTGTTTTTCATTTATTTCGTTGGTTCACAGCCGCTGCGATAGCATACTCAGTACATCCAGAGTCCTTGATTGCTTTTCAAACCTGGGCTTCACTTTTGAATCTAGAGACGACGGACATTTGGTTACAATTCGCCATAACAATTAAACAATATTTTAAATGAACAAAGCCTAACAAACAAATTAACATTAACAAATTAATAAACAAATCTTTTAAATCAACGAACAAGTCTTTTAAATTAACAAACCAAAAAATGATAAAATCAAAAGCCCAGAAAAGCGCCGCGGAAGCACAAATAAAAAATCGCAAAAACACCCTCACTTTGAAAGAAATCGTATTTGCTGGACTAACACATTTAATCGTTATAATAGCGCGAGCGTACATCAATGTTGAAAAGAAAGAGATGAAAACTATAAAAGATATAAAGATGTATAAAAATAAAGTAACCCTATGTATCTGCATACATATGCCACATCTGGCTATAAAAAATCGCAGTAATGAGAAGCGGCGAAAATTATAAACTTAGCTTTGCGTTTTATTGATTCTGGTTATTCCCGTCACTCCAGCGTACTCAATTTGCATAATAGGGCGAAACCTTCAAAAACTGAAGCAGCGCAGGGTCGTCTCTAGCCTAAATTTTATTTACTACAGAAACTTAAATTGTCGCCGGAATACTACCTCCAAGGGCCTTTCAGACGTTCAGCGAGAAGACATCATAGTAAGGACTATTAGGCAGCCAATAAGCTGAATTACTATTCCAAGGTTCTCTTTGTTTCCTCGCGCAATTTCTTACTGGAATAAATTAACTGAACGAACAGTGAACTCGGTATCGTTAGGAGAATTTTCCCCACGTATTGTAAATATGTGTTCTGGTTGAATCGTTGTATTTCAAAATTGGAATACATTACGAATGAATATCCTTGCTCGGACCCTTTTGCCTCTATTACATATTTATGTCTTTTACTTATTTGTGTGGAGCGTTTTTATACTACGCCAACCAATTACTGATGTGTTTATCTTCACTCCTGCATGAGCCCGACCAGGCCGTAAGGTATCAATAAATAAATAAAACATCTGCCCATTACTCACGTAGGAAAGGCATTAGTAGCCAATTCTCAGATTTCTGCACATGTTTTTGCCTTTTTTAAAGTCTCTCCTACGGACATCTTTGATGTATAGATCTCTCGAACCCGAACACAAAGCTACGCTCCAAACAATGAGCATAAGAGCGGCTGATAAATAAATTTCAGCCGCACGTATGAACACCAACTGCAGAAAAAATCCAATGCATGCATTACTCAAGATATTGGGTATCTTTATGGTACACTTTCGCCGCTACAAATTTTGTGTCAAGAGGGCAGTATCGGCCTAAGGCATTCGGAAACTTTTATTGGCCGGAAATATCGGTCGATACCGGAAAATTTGGTGCATACATGTTTTTAATGCATGACCTGTTGCTTGTAAGCACATTTTGGGGAACAGTTTCGAAGACGGTAACGCATATTTTCAGAAATTCAAATGGGTTGCAACGATGCGGGTTCAAATGAAGACGGGCGCTTTGGGAGCGGGTTGTAACGGGAAGGGCGTTTTGGGAACCGGGCTGAAACAGGAAGCGCCCAAACGGGAAGGTCGTTTCGGGAACGGGCGCACACGGGACGGGTCAAGCGGGAAGGGCGTTTCGGGAATGGGTTTCAAACGGGAAGGGGTCAAACGGGAATGGGTTCTTTCGGGCTACACCCATGCTGCAAGGCGAAGTGGTACAACAGCATATTCCGGGAATGTTATACGCAGACGACATTGTTCTTTTAGCTGATGACCAAACCGATATGCAGCGACTAATAAATATTTGCGGCCAGGAAGCCACTGACCTCGAATTAAATTTCAGTGCAGAAAAAATCAGGAATAATGGTTTTCAATGACGCTACCACGGACGTAGTGTCTATCCAGCGAGGCGAATTACCTAGAGTGAAGGAATATAAATATTTGGGAGTGTGGATAAACGAAGGGGATAACTACTTAAGTACTCACGAGGAGCAACTTAAGGTTAAGCGAAAGCGAAACGCAGCTATAATGAAGCATAGAGCTCTGTGGGGGTATAACAAATATGAAGTAGTAAGAGGAATGTGGAAAGGAGTAATGGTTCCGGGTTTCACGTTTGGCTAATGCTGTACTCTGCTTAAAATCAGACGTTCTATCAGGCCTTGAAGTAAACCAGAGAACGGTAGGACGTTTGGCCTTAGGCGCGCATGGAAAAAACAACTAACGAAGCAGTTCAGGGAGATATGGGCTGGGCGTCGTTTGAAGTTAGAGAAGCTCAGAGTAAAATATGCTTTGAGATGAGGTTGAGGGCAATGGATCAACGAAGGTGGGCAGCTAAGGTTTTAGGTACCTATGCTTGAAAGCGTGGACACGCAGTGGTTAAGAAAGACTAGAAGGCTAACGATGAAATACGGAAAGAACAGTGGGGAATCCAAAACAGCCAAGGTAACCAAAAAAGAGGCAAGGCAGATTGAAACGAATAAATGGAGGGAAAAAATGGAAGCTAAAACGTCGTTAGAGATGTACAGGGCTGAGAAGATGAACATAGAAAGGAAAATTTCTACGATAATTCCCAGGGCAGTGCTTTGCTTTTTGAGGCTAGAGCAGGTTGCCTGCGAACTAAGAGTTTTGCGGGGGAAGTATTCACAAAATGATGGGGTATATGCGTGGTCTGCGGAAAAGAAACAGAAACTATGCGGCACATCGTGTTAGAATGTGAGGGTGTCCATCCAAATCTACATGAAGGGAATATTGGGCTTTCAGAAGCCCTAGGATTTAGGGGTATCACAGAGGAAGTTACCTTCAAGGCTGTCGAGGGGACGAAAAGAAGATTAGAATGCTGGGTGGACGAAAAGCAGAGAGGGGAATATTGCCTAGGACAGTTACCACCTGTAACAGAAAAAAAAAGTATTTTGTGCCTAATAAGCTTTTTGTGCCTGCCCTAAGCAGCGCTAGTATTGAACCAAAAGTGTAAAACATATGTATATTAGTCCTTTTTGGTAAGATGACATGTCATCACCCCGATACAAAGGGGAAACCAATAGAAATCATCATCATCATCGGTGCCGTTCTTAAGTTGTAACCGAGTATAGACATGGCGCCGCTAATTTACCCAGCGTTCCCCGCGCTGGAGTGCCTGCTCGCCGGCGGCGGCGTCCGCGGTACCACTTTGTCGTCTGCTTCAGCGGCGGTTGTTTTGGCCCTGTTTTCGGTGGCAGCTTATTGCGCGGTGCCTTCGCACGGCTTGATTAACTTGTTCGACAGCACCTCCAGGGTAACCCGCTCCCGACGGAATTAAGTGGTCGTAAGGCAAACATACGTTAAGGATTGGTTCGAAGGGCGGGAAAAGAAAATGTAGAGACCCCATACTACAGACAACTGGCCGCTAGAGAAACGTTACCTTTGCGCACTGCTGGCCACGAATCGGACTCCAGTTTTCTAAATTGGTGATTACTAATTCCGTTGTGCTTTAAGAGGAATTACAAAAGGCGAAAGTAGCAACAGGTTCTGATAAATAGGAACTATAAAAGTTCGCTCAGCTTTCTCGCAATTCTCAAACTTGCTAAGCTAACAGTTCAAATCGGTATAAATGGGAATCACTGAGCTCACATGGCGCATTGTTTCGGTGACTGCGCTAGCCCCAAGCTAGCACGTCAGGATGGCTAGGTTCCGCTACCTCACCCTTCGAAAGACGCTCCTTTCCCCATTCCTTTCTGCCGACTCACGGCCGGGCTACAGCAGCGGCGTCCGCCGCTCTAGCCCGGCCGTGGCCGACGCTGCTGATGCGATCGGGACGCCGCCGGCTGGCAGAATCTCTGGTTTCACTCTTTGTAGAGCCATGTGTGTGAACTCAAGTGACGTTGCATGGGCAATTGTTGTGGGTCGTCGTTTAAAGCTTGCTTTCCAACCGCCTTCACAGCGTCAATTGGAGCCATTTTTTAGGAACACCACAGCTCGTAAAGGTGCGCCATCTTCTTTCTTTCCATCACCTCTTCTGGTTTTCCCAAATGAACCCGAGTGAACCGCGTTGGCGAAGCCCATCACCCTCCCAGCACGACGCAATACTTGCCGCCAAAGAACGAAAAGAAAACAAGCTCCGGTATTCGGAGAAGTCTTGCCCCACAGCCGCGGGCACACGACACGCACTGGCGAAAGAGATAGCGGACAGCGAGGGTGCCGAATGTGCAGGAAAACAGAAGGGAACGAATAAAAGATATCGCAGCGGTTTCCACGTAAGGAGATAACGCGATGGGGGCAGCACGGCGCACACAGTGTCCAGTGTCACTTGTCCGTGCGTCGACTCTTGCGTACGGCACGACGCAACCGAGACTGCTTTGACGCGAAGTGGGTGACTTGGCGGACTGACCGGCCTTGGCCATCCGCTGGGTATAGTAGCGGACTCAGGAGGTGTCAGTGACGGGGGTAGTTAATTCGGCGTAACAGCAGTTCGGCCATGATCCGTCCTTTCTGGAAGGCTGGTTAGCGTACCCGAAAGAGAACGCATTCGGCTAGATGGGCTTCAGCAGAATGGCGAGTTGGGCTAGTTGGTGAAATTGCATGTCGAAACCTTCAAAAAGCGCAACGCTTGAAAAAAACGCGACACGAGCGGAGGGAACAGAGGACGAGCGCTTACTCACAACTGAAGTTTAATCAGAAAAGACGAAGAACATATGCCCTCCCAGTCACCACACCACGCATGCGCCTCCAATAATCAGATGGGAACAACTCAAAAATCCACAAACAGCAATAAAAAACCACAAAAACAAAACAACTGCATCATCAACTTCCACGGGGTGTGCAACTCAATTACTACCAAGATACGCAATCTCTTTGGCGCGTAAGGCAACAGACGCCTGACTGACACAAACGTCCCCTCTCCGGCTTATCTGGAACGCCTCTGCTATTTCACTCGTCATCTGGAGCGCGTGCTTGAACACGATCTATGTATCACAGAAAAGCGGCCTACACTCCCCACGGTACCGGCTTTTGCTGCAATGCTCCGCGAGATGTGACGATATAGCCCCTTTCAGGGACAGTTCATGCTCTATGAAGCGCACATTGACGCATCTGCCCGTTTGTCGTACGTACTCCTTTCCGCAAACACAGCCAATATTGCACTTGACGTATACCTCATTTCGTGTTTCACACTACATTCATTCCTGCCTGCGCGATGGTCACCGGGCAATCTTTTTTCAACCAAAGAACAAACCCTGCCAACTTTGTTTCGTGCTGTAAACACAACCTTCACATTGCACCTGGAACCAACTTTTCTTCAACGCATGTGATATTTTGTGCAGATAGGGAATAACTGCTGGCCTCTTATTTCTACCGTCTAATACTGAGAACGTACCAACGTCATCCATCTTTCTTTTTAGTTGTCTAGTCATTTTTTCATATACTGACGTCAAAACATTGCTTGGGAAACCGGCATCTCGGAGGCGACGCACTTGACCATCAAAAGTCTGTTCTAAGCAATGCGCACGTGACCTATCCAAAGCGGCACCCAACAAAGACTTTGCAATTCTTCGTTTTAGCAATTTGGAATGCCCCGACGCATAACTCAGAATTGCCTTCACGGACCTAGGCTGATAACACCAGCACAAATGTTCATTCTCAAGTTTCAAATTCCAATCCAGGCACTCAAGTCTGTTTTCACAATGGGTCTCAAAGGTGAATTGCAGGCCTAGCCCGACCTTCTCAAAGAGGTCTACAAAACCAGTAACCCACCGAGGGGGAGCTTTCTTGGTTACATACTACCAAAAAAATCATCCACGTACCGAAATATGCGGAACACTCAACTGGTAAGCTTACTCTCCAAACGTCTGTCAAATCGAGCTAGAAAATGCCACTCAATGCGGGTGCAAACCCTAAAGGTTGTACATACAACTGAACCACCCAAGACACAACCGTAGATGGGCTTGCTTGATTATGCTGGAGGCATTTCTTGGGTAAATTGCAACAACTTTTGCCCGCTTCCTCTTCTCTATCCCCCACGCCCTTATTTGTACGCTTACCTGATGAGTACGCTGACCGTTCTACATACTGCCGTGTTATGTGTAGGTAAGGCAGAGACTTGATGCAAATCGAAATCGTAAAGGATTCGGACGTTTTCATTTTCCCGGATGCCTTATGACGGTTCGCGATTTCATCTCATCGTCCCCCCCAGCCTATCTACGCCCACTGCAGGGCAAAGGCCTCTCCAATTATTCTGCCAATTATCCCGGTCCTGTGCTAACTGCGACCAATTATCCCCGCAAATTTCTTGACCTCATTGCCATCTAACTTTCTGCCCGCCCCTACCCCACTTGCCTTTTCTAAGGATTCCACTCTGTTGCCTTTAATGAACGGCGGTTGTCTTGCCTCCGCATTACATGCCCTGGCCATGCCCATTTCTTCTTCTTAACTTCTACTAATATGTCCTTAACACGCGTCTGTTCCCTGACACACTCCGCTCACTTCTTGTACCTTAATGTTACACCTATCATCTTCCGTTCCATTGCTCGACGGGTCGTCGTCAATTTAAGTTGAACCCTCTTAGTGAGCCTCCAAGTTTCTGCCCCGTACGTGAGTTACAGGTAAGATTCAGCTGTCATACACTTTCTTCTTCAGGGACAGTGGTAGGCTGCCATCCGTTTTCTGAGAATGCACTGCCGAATGTACTCCACCCCATTCTTATCATTCTAATTATCTCTGCCTCATGGTTCGCGCTTTACGGTAACAATTAGGCTGTTTGAGTCACGTTTCTTTCTATGTATTCAGAATTACTCTTTCTTGTTGTTGCTGTTGTTGTTCTGAATAAGCAGCTGAGTACCGTATGAAAGAGACGTTCCGGACACGGTGGTGTGCTTGAATGTGCAGCCGGATGCTTGCTTAGGCTGGTTTGCCGTTCTAAAGCCGCAAATGTAACTCCGACTTAGTGGGCGAGCATGACAGTTCCTAGTGGACGGCTTCCACTAATACCTGGATATCTTTCTGGGGCATTTTTTTTGTGAGTGGACGTCACGTCCTATCGGGGTATGCACCGTAGAGTGGCTAATCTTTCTACCGTGCCGACCGTAAAAGCCGACCGTACTACCCGCTTTGACAGCGCATTCTCAAGAATGGGCCCCACTGTGCATGCACGCCGTACCAGATGGTCTGCAATCTCATTGCCTATCAGGCCCGAATGACCCTTTTCTTGCAGACCCAAAACACTGCGCTAAATTGGCAGACGGCGGGCAGAAATTACGAAGACGAAGACGGCGGCACACGACCATGCACATGGTCGCCTTACGAGCCGCGGAAGCGCAATGTGCACTTACAAAGCGCACTTACGAAAGCGCAATTTAGCGCAGTGTTTTTGCAAGAAATAATGTACCAACTAGCCCAGAAGCGAGCTCTCATTGACTATATTCCGAATGACCCCTCACATGGAACAGAAAGCAATTTCAATCGCTGGTACAAACTCTTAAAGATAGTTGTTGCAACAACTGGCCGTAAGGTTTCTATAGCTATTAACATTAAAAGTGGTCACAATGGCTGATTTAGGTTCCTGTACTGGTTTCGGGTACGTGGGGTTGTTTTGGCTTTGTTTTCTTTTATTTGTCCCAGGTGTGGTCACCGTGACTGGCTTGTCATGAAACCTGGAAACGCCGTTGCATAAATCTGAGGAACTGGAGTTCCTTGCGGCACTTCCGTGAAACCTATGCGGCATTTGGCTTAGGCCTCTCTCCGCTGGTTACTCCTGCCGGGATTCCCTGCCTCGTGCGCTGGTGGGGGGGCCAGCCGTGGAGGTCCGCTGGTTGGTGAACGCTTAGCACCAAAGAGCTGCCTGGCACCATCTCTCAACTCCTTTCCTATGGAAGTGGATCAATAAGAGCTGCTGGATGCGTGCTAGATGGAAGAAGCCTTCACGTCACCCGGGACGGCGACGACGTTCTTCACTTCAGCAACACAAGACAGCAAACACTGGTGCTTGTGCCTCTTCGAATGTGCAAGATTTTTTTTCGGACTTGAGTGATTGTGCGTAGACTAACCTGCACTGGGGTGGCCGGATTGTTGTGGCAGGCAGGTGCATCCTTGCGGACTCTGCGTGCGAACTCTGCAAACTCTATGTGGGGGCGTGACTGTGCGGGTGGGGTGGAACTGGTTGGGACTTGTGTTTGTAGTGCGGGGACATAGAAAGGGGTCAAGTATTCTGAAACTGTTTCTTGCGAACGGTGGGAGTGGCATTTGTGCGGCAGTGAGATCGGACTGGACGGAGGAACTGATCTTGTGACTGGTGTGGGCGGCTGGGTGTGCGGGACTTTCTGCTTTCTTTGCGAACCTTTCGTGGGGGAAGGGACTTTGTGCGTGTGGGGGAGGACTGATTAGAACTTCGATCTGTGGTTAGAGGGGACCTTATTTGTCCATCATGTGCTCTAGAATTGTGTTTCATGGGCAGGGACAGGACTTTTCCGTGAGGGCGTAGGAACTTTTTTGGGGTAGGGGGGATGGGTGGGGTGGGGTGCGCTTTGGGGATGCTTTTATAGGATGTCGTATGAGGCACCGGACTTCCTTTCGCTGTGGAGTGGGGTGTGTGCCGGTTTTGTGTAGTGCTGTTCTCCGCTGACCGAAGCACGAGCGTCCTTTTTTTTTGTAAATAATTAGCTTTACTTCTAAAAGACTTTGGAGCCTCGGCTTCCTGTTCATTTACTTTTTAATTGGCATTATCCTGCTATAGCTTAGCTGGTGCAGGTTTGTTCCCGTTTTTATTTAGTTTTTTCATTCTTATTTTTAGGGAACGTTTAAAGTAAGTAAGCGCAACGTCATCCGCGTGCAAGATGTGGCAGAGTCGTGGGATTTGGCTGAGTTGTGGTATAGTTAGCATGACCAGATTAAACAGAGGTGGTGAAATGACCGCATCTTGGGGTCTGCCGCGACCTTCGACATCGATGGTACCGGTGCTAAGGGCAGTTACGTGATATATGGCCGTTCTGTCCGTTCGAAACTCCTTAAAGCAATTCTAAATTGGTTCCCTAAGGTACACCGAAGTCTGTAAGAACTGCGTCATTGTTGGCATTGCCAAATGCTTTGGCCATGTTAAGAGTTTTTATTGCAACGTAGTCTTGAGTGTTTGTACTGGGTTCTATAATATGCCTTTAAAGCCTGAGCGTGGCGTGTTGGATGTATATGCTTCACCCGAAATTTACCATCGTCCCCAGAAAGTAACTGTTATCGTTTACGTAATGTGTGAGTCATACGTAGGTTACATGCTCCTTGATTCCTTGAGCATACTCGGGCATGACGTCAGAAAGATGGGGACATAGAGGGGAGCTATTCAAATTCAAACGGTTTATTGTCAAACGGTCAATCCGTTATTACAGCGAGATCATATCGGGCAGAGAGAGAGATAGAGAGAGAGAGAGAGCTGAGAGAGAGACTTCATTCATATCGGGCCCTGTCAGGCGGGGCGGGTGGCCTGCAGCCGCAGCTGCTCAGCGACCTTGGCTGCACTGTCCGTCAGGGCTTGTTGCGTCGTCAGGTCAGAGCAGCCCAGCGCCGCCTCCCATATCTCCTATGTGGTGATTGGGGGTGGGGGATCGTCGGGGCAGGCCCACGGCCCACATGTGGTGATGTACCTGATGTGCCGTATGAGATGCAGTTGGTAGAGGATAATAGGGAGGGGTGAATACGGTGAAGGAGTTAAAGATTCTTTTGTAGGAGTCTGCCAGAGCTGTTCTTTCATGTTAAGCTGAGGAGAAGGTGGGCGGGGGGGGGGGGTGTTGGTTATGGGAGGCATTGATAGGGGTAATACGTGGTGATGTCGTGGTAGCCCAGGAGGCTATCGCGAACTGACCTGGCTGCGCGTGGAGGCAAAAAAGGCTGGGGTATTTGCCATGACAGGCCGAGAACTCGAGGCTGATTTGCATGAGGCCGCATCATTGCCCCAAGCCACGGCCCCCACGCCCAGTGCGGGCAGGAACCCAGAATCGGTTCTATTTGGGTGGTGGGTGGATTCGCATAAGGAGTTTCGGGGCGTAGGCTGAAGCGGCACCCGGAGAGAAATTTTGAATGGCCGTTTATTCGAATCGGATAACATGAATTCAGGGGTTGGAGGGTGCGACAGGGCGGAATTGCCACCTCTCCGCCGTTGTAGATTCAGACGTACGGATTCGTAAAGAGTTGATTGGGGGTGGGTTGGGGAATTAATGATCGCCAGTGCGAGAGTTCTTGTAACGGTATTGGACGCATCCACGTACAGCTTTCACAATAAAGCCAGAACCATTCGCAGAAAAAAAACAAATTTTTATTATTGCGGAAGAAAGAACTGCGTGATGCTCGCCTGCTTCGCGTTCGCATCCGATTCAGAGAAGGGGAGAAGAAACATTTTGTTTAAAAACTGGGTCTAGGGAGAGGGATGGCGGAGGATGCGATGCTCTCCGCGACATGGGCGGCCCGTTGGTCCCATTTGCACGAGTCCGGGTCGGGGCTCTCTCGGGCCTGCTCCAGTGTAAGGGGAGAAAAAATGGGGAACTGGGTTGTGGGGACACTCGCAGAGACAGTGATAGCGTGTATTCCGTGCGAGACATTGAGGGCAGAGGGGTGAAAGGTCGAGAATGGGTTAGATGCGGTGAAGGATAGTTCGGCAGGGGGTTGTGTGGGATTGTAGTATCCGCCATGGGCGAGCGGGCCTCATGGGTGATGGAAGAGTGTGGGGGAGGATATATCGTGCGGAGGTGTGGACGTGTTCGGCAATGTCCCGGTACGATGCTAGAGCGTCCCGAACGTGGGGGTCGCCGTGGGTAGAACAGCTGCTCAACATATGGCATCAATCAAAGGTTGCCACCGCTACATTCTACCAAGTTGCGAAGCAGGCGCAGCGTGTTTCTTGTTTCTGCCGTTGTAGGCACTTCTCAAGAAAAAGAAGAAGATAATAGCTTTATTTACACAAAGCTCCCGTATAGTCGACAGGGCCGTTTCTGCGCGTTCTATGAGTGGCCTTTGCACTTCCGCGCTGGGCCCCTCGTCGTCCGCATGACCAGCTGCGTCGTCCACAGCTATCTCAACGATGTAGGCGTCGGACAGCATTCCGGTAACGGAGACACCGGCCTCGTACAGCGCGCACTCCGCGTGAACTTGCCGTTCACGACTGCGTTCGCCGCGAAGTGGAAGGTAAGCGCTCGAACAAAGAACATTATCACCTGCCTGCAGCGGACGTTGCCTTGTGCTCTCTATGACAACATTTTCTAGATGTCCGCGGTCTCCCGAAGAAACGTTTCGAGATAAAGGGGGGCAAATACACAGCACCTATTGGGGGGTAAATGCACGGCGAGAAAAAGTTTCGAATTATTCGATGTTTCGAAATATCCGAGTTTTGAGTTAACGAGGGATTACTGTACCCCGCAAGTTTCAACAGTAACCGTTCAGTATAATATATTTTAATCGATTTTATTCTTTTCTCGCATGAGAAAGCTTAGAACGGATACCATTTCAGTATCGACACCAGCAGGACGCCATCTACTCCTGGCCCCAAACTGCCGTCGTCAGGGCTCCCGTGACGTGGCCAACGCGCTGGCTGCGGTTGTCACGCGCTGCTCCGCCGTGTTGTACACGTCACGGTTTTGGGGCTGACGTCATGCTGCCCGGACGCGTGGAGATCATGGAGACTGCGGCCGGTCTGGCCGGCGCACTGGCGTCCCGATCGAGCAGTGAGGAGATCAAGAACGGTGCGTCACGAGCGCCGTTCTGTCATGGCGGCCGCCACGGTGTTCATTTTGTCAAAACCGAAAACTGACACAAATAAATGAGGCTGTAAATAATTATTCGCACTGCGAACGGCCGTCTAATGGGTCCATTCTATAATTAGTGGACTGTTAAGCACACATAACCGCGAAAAAAATGTGGGGAAGGTTGCACGAAGTCCGCGCGAGGTTTGAAACCGTAGCGAAGCTGCAGAATTTTTTTCTACGTCAGCAGTGAAGGACACGTCACCACGCATTTGTAGAAGCTTGAAATTGTTTATTTAAATGTTCCGTCGTCGCTCCTGCACTTTCTGCGACTGCCCCATGTCGAAAACTGGCGAAGGTGCAGGATTTCTACGTGAGCAGTGAAGGACACATCAGCACTGCGCGAGCCGGTGACGCTGGGCGGTCACCGCGAGGCACGCGCTGACGATCGCTCGGCATTTTTTTTTTTTATTTTAGCGCGCTACGCGTTACGTGCCCCATTATGGCCAGTTATAACAGCTCCGCTGTGAAAACGTAACGCGGAAATTTTCGTGTCAGTACTCATTTAATCGGTCCCGTTACAACCGCCCTCACTTGCACGCGTTGTCGATTCCAGTCTGCAGTCAGTACAGGCGGCAAATGTACAAGGAGTGAAAACGATGGTGACAACTTGGCGATACTGGTGCACAACAGAAGGAGCGGCAGGCAGCCCAGGCTGCTACTAAGGTGAGCAGTGGCCCTTGAGATGGTTAGAGGGCTAAGCCCGGATGGCACGATTCAGCGTCTAAAGGTCCAACGAGACGAAAGGTCCAACAGTGGATATTCCGTCTGGGTGGACCTTTCATCTAGTTGGACATTCAAGCTCGATTGGACCTTCCGACTCGGTGGATATTTCGTCTCGTTGGACATTCAGGCTCGATTAGACCTTCCGTCTCGTTGGATCTTTCGTCTCGCCGATCACGTGATGGATTGGACCTTCCGACTCGGTGGATTTTTCGTCTCGTTGGACATTCAGGCTGCAAGCGGGTTGGCACGGTGGTATGCGAGAGACCTGCGAAAAACGCCGCTTCGCGGCCTTGTGAGGTAGCAGTAGCGCGTGCACATTGAGCCCATCAAGCTCGCGAGGGAAATCGGCGAGATGCTCGCGCATTGGGACTGTTTCGGCATGCTTCCACGATTTGGTCATAGTGCCGGTTCTCCAGCATTCGTTGCTGTATTATATGAGTGACGGGGTTGATTTACCGTTTTGGATGTTTTATTTGTGATTACGTCGGTACCATGGTTTCAGACCATGTTACCCATGGTCATTAAGGGCAACAGGGTAACACAGTGGATCCCTAGAGAAGGCAAGAGTGGCAGGGGGCGGCAGAAAGTTAGACGGGCAGATGAGATCAAGAAGTTTTCAAGGGATAAATTGGTCGCAGTTGGCACAGGACCGGGGTAATTGGAGATTAATGGGAGAGGCCTTTACCCTGCAGTGGGCGTAGATACGCTGATGCTATGATGATGATGGTGGTGGTGGTTCAGAAGTTGGAGTTTGGTAGCGCAGGTCTACTTCTGCTATATGTCCATCCAGCTCACGGTTGGGAAGGCCCGTGTTTGATGGCAGTTCCTACTTTGGATTGTGGGAAAGTATAGACGTCTCGGAGCGCATCTAGCAGTCCCAAATAGAATTCGGGTAGGTTTCTGTATGATCTGAATGAGGCCCCGCCCCTCCAAAAATAAAACGTCGTACTAGGCATCATCGCCACACTGCCATTCCCGGTCTTCTGCGGGGGGCCTCTCTGTCGTCCAACGGCTTGTTCCGTAGCATTCTTTCGTGCTTTTTTTTTCGTAGAACGTCCTCCGCGTAGTTTTCGAATTGGGGCTTTGCGTCTTTTGCAAGTCTCTGTAACCTGTCTACACTATATCATGTGTTCTAGCTTACCGCGCGAGAACCACATCCATGATGTAAAAAAGACAGTGTTCTTTCGAAACGGTGCTTACCCTCTTTTGCCAGTCCGCACTTGGTTATCTGAAGGGTGCGAACACAGTGTGCGAGTGCATGGGTTATCGGAAGTTGAAGCTTGTGTTCCGTAGCGCTTACTTCGAAGAAGTGACGAAACTGCTGGCGGCTGAACCTTGCCGAAGGGATAACGACGGCCGCATGATTACTTTATGTGACAAGTGTCCGGACACGAGCGTCGTAGAACTGCGATGCAGAAAACGCGAGTTCCCGACGTTGAACATGTGGACAATCTACGTGTCGTTCTTTGTTGCGCGCAGCTGGCCGCGTAGAGCAGTGTGCGTGGTAGACGCTTCAGGCTTTCGAACATAGCGATAACTCTCAACGGTCATGGCAACCCGTGTCTTACCCTCCAATTGGCGGAGAAATACAAGATTCTTAGTAAAATCAAGAAGAGAGACGTGTTTCGGACTACTGGCAATGCTCTTATTTTGCTTTCTGTTCATTTGGCAGTCAGGTCCATTTGAAGTTTTTGCGGTCCCCGTGAACTTCGCATTTACGCGAGTCGACTGTATTCAATATTTTCAGTAAGCATGCAGTGTTGCCGTGAGACTGTTGCGATAGAACTTTAAGCGTGTTAAACATTCCATGCATTGTATTTTTTGGTTGCGGATTGTGTAGGATAAAAGTTAGCTTTTTAACAGTGAAATTGTTGAGCAAATCGTTTGTGGTGCCCGCAGTTAAAAATACAAAGAAAATGCCGAGCGCTCGTGCACGCGTGCCTCGAGTGCACATTCGTCAAGCTAAGCATACACACTTAAAGAAGTGGCCAACACTGGCCTCAACAAAGCTCCAGCGCTCACCGTATCGTGGCAACGCTTGCTAGGAACGAGAACGACACATCACAGCGTACGCCCCACTTTCGTTCGTCCTCGTGCCGTCGTGCGCATGCGCTCTGTACCGGAGAAGAGCCGCGACTTGGATGTCGACGCTGCTGTAGATTATTGACTCCACATGGCCCAGTCGCGGATAGCTCGCACGGCCTAGGGGGAAGAGGCCGTTCTGATTCGAGAGGCTCTGCGTGCAAAGCGTCCGCTAGAGACGATAAGTCGCGCTTGAAGAGTGGCGTACGAAAACGTCGACCAAAATCACGAGCTCTCTCTGGCCTTGCTCAACATAAGGTCATTGAAATGCCACGCCGCCGACGTCAACAACGACACCACACCGATAATAAAACTCAAATTTACGTCCGTCAGTGATCACCTACAACAGATTCGCCATTCAAGTCTTGCGCGTCAGTGCACATTTCCCTGAATTTTCTTGTACGTTTCCCCAAATAAATCACCAAAACTTGCGTTCGTCTTTCACTGGAATTAGGATTCCATTAAGCGTAATGGACAGTTACACAGTGATGTATCGCTGCCTTGAATATACCGCTCTGGTATTTTGTAGGCGTTGAACAAAACCAGATCTGTTCGCCAACTTCTACAGCCTATTGCCACAGTTTGTACCTGACTTTCACAAATAGCCAAGTTACAAGATATTAAACGTATACAGATGTCGTCTGCATGAACAGAATACAATGAAAAGGCATTTTTTGGAGAATTCATTTTAACAATAAAAACGGTGAAACTTAGAACACGTCCCTGAGGAACGTCCTTTTCTTGAGTAAATGTTTCTTGAAGAGAAACTTACTCGAACACAGAAAGTACGGTAAGTTTGATTCCTTATGAACATTAGCATGTTTCAGTTCAAGCTAGAGACTATTCTAGGGCAAAGACCCCTACAATCGACTTCGCAGAAGGCAACAAAAGCCCTTCTGCGTTTTATGAAGGACACAGGTTTAGCTGAGAGACTCTAGTGCCCACAAAGGGACTAAAGTGTGTGCGCGACCCCGCTCCTATCCCCCCCTTTTTCGCCTGCCATCTCTTTTATCCCCTGAACACCCCTTCCCCAGTGCCGAGTAGCCATCCGGGCTCTAAGCCTGGATAACCTCTCGGCCTTTCCTTTCGCTTTTCTCCTCCTCCTCCGCAAATTCTAAACCAGTAAGCTCCAGTAAAATTCGGTAACGCCACGTTGTGTTGTACGCTCTTTTCCCAAGTCAAGAAATACTGACATGCAAGATTTTTCACGGAGAAACGCATCCCGTACGTAATACTGAAAAAACACAAGGTTGTCGTTCGTGGAACGGTCCGCTCGAAAGCATAACTGATAATTATCCAGAGTACCATGGCACTCTGAAGAATCAATTAAGCGCCGGCATTTCCTTAACAGCTTGCACAAGCAATTTGCAGGGTTAATGGTCAATACCTGCTTTGTATGAATGGGTCCTTTTTGCTTGTTTGTTTGTTTGTTTGTTTGTTTGTTTGTTTGTTTGTTTGTTTGTTTGTTTCAGCATAGGAATGACGAGTGCCTCTTTCAATGACTTTGGCAGGGGTTCAGTTCGCCATATCAGATAAAAAGGTAAAGGATCGCGTCAAGCGTACGTTTGTTAAGTGTTTTGTTATCTCGTATATATATCCCCCGTCCCTGGAGCTGTTTTTTTTTTTTTTTTTTGCAGGTTCAAAGTGCAATACTGGGTTCCTCTATTGTTAGTGGAGAATTACAACTGTCGCGTGATGTCTTCATACTCTGAAGACGCCGGAATTGCTCAATGATTTTAGCATGGAGAAATCGTTTTGTACCGCGACCAGAGCTGGAGATATGTTCAATGCGCTGGCTGATAGACTGGCCTTATTTCCAGTGTGTCCTCTGTCGTGCTAATAACTAGTAGATTGTATTGTGGGCTTATTCCCTTCCATACGTTCCGAATGTCTGTGAATACGACTATGTTATGTCTGTGAACAAAACGATTTCGGTGAACAAATAAGGCATGGAAGCCTTGTGATGTTCACATGTTTTATCATTTTACAAAGATTCCTGTGCTTTATTTTTATGAATCCGTCTTTGGTTCCCTCTTTTCTATCTATATTAACGACCTTCAAACACCGTAACTGATAATTTGCATCGCTTCACGGATTATTGCGTCATATTTCGGGAAGTTAACAGTGAAAACTGCGGTCTAATACTTCAATGTTATCGTTCTGCTACCTGGCTAATAGAACTAAACACAAACAAATGCATGCTTCCAGGATTGCGTCACTGAATGGTCCCGCTACCCCAATAACGTATGCTTCCAATACGTCTATTTTTTTTGCAACGATGAAACGGGCAAAAAAGCGGCTTGACGTTTCGGCACCTCTACGGGTACCTTGTTCACAATGAGCATGCGCCGTACAAAACGAGTCTCTATATGGGGCATTAGGCGGCGCAATGAGTTCGCACAGATATGGTGCAGGTTAGCCGTCCGTTTTGTTAATAGTTTCGGACTTTGTATCAATGATGATGGACTCGAGCAGCAATCGAGAAGATATATTGCGCTCGGTTGTCAGCGCTTTCGCCTCGTCCCAGACGACCGGGTGTCTTGTCCTGTCTCAGTGCTCCGGAACTGCTCTTGTTTTTGCATACAGGACCCTTTTTCACGTAGCTTCGGTTCTGTGTTAATCTTCTGT
This sequence comes from Haemaphysalis longicornis, assembly GCA_013339765.2. NCBI lineage: Eukaryota > Metazoa > Arthropoda > Arachnida > Ixodida > Ixodidae > Haemaphysalis > Haemaphysalis longicornis. The sequence goes on along the minus strand of CM023452.1, from coordinate 171,967,011 downwards.
GTAGACTGCCCGTTTCGCCGATGTACAGTCGGCCAAATCTTGAACTAGCACGCGCGAGCAGCGGCTTTTCGTGCGTCAGCGCCGTGTGACGGAGGCCAAGTTGCTAACAGGTCGAGATTAAGTGCATGCGTGCACAGTCCGCGTTCAGCTGGGCCCATCGTCAACTAGGCTGTTTCTATTTAAGAGCGTCATAAGACGGAAAATTCGCCACTCGCGCAAGCTAGTTAAAGATTTGTCCCGACTGTACACTGATTTGCACTCTGCGCACGGGGTCTTGTAAACAACATCTGGAAACTTGAACCATGTAAGAGGGTCTTTCACGTTAACGAGGTCAGAACGTAGCTTGCTAGTGGGCATGTTCTCGAGGCGCAAAACTCGTTTTTCAAAAATGTGTGCCAGGGCTCCACCGATGCGTGGGACGTAGGGAATTGCAGCACGTCTTGACGTAGTCCTTGCTGACGTTGGTGCCTGCTGTTCTCGACACGGATTCCTGCTCATCATCCTGTTGCTTCTACCGCCTATTCTTACAAATATCTACCTTTCCACATCGCCTCTAACTTATCATGGCATCCTCACGCAGAATACATTGCCAAAACGATAACCCAATCTTAGGATGCTTCCGTCAAAGTTTCCTTAAAGCGCCATTTTCACTAAAGCTATTACTGCACAAAACATCACAGTTCTCTCTCACTTAGACTCTGCGTCATCAATGTGAGACCCGAGGCATGCCAAACTAATTTACCGCCTTGAAATGGTTCAGAATAAGTCTTCCCGTTTCATTACCTCTCACTACAATCGTACAGCAAGCTGCAAGCATAACAAGCAAGCCTCGACCTACCCTTGTGTTGCTCGTCGCAAGATTTCTCGCCTGAACTCATTCCACAGACTGTACCATCATGATGCACTGCGGGATGAATTAATTTCCTCTCCATAAATTTCACATTGCATTGATCACGCACATAAAATCGCTTTCGATACATGTAATACTGAAACGTTCGCTCAATCCTTTGTACCCCGTAAATCCCGTGGCTGGAACCACCTTCCTGCCGAAATTGTATCGATTACTGATAGCCATCTACACGCCGCAGTGGCTCAGGCGTTGTGTTGCTGAGCAGAAGTATTCGGGTTCGATTCCCGGCCGCGGAGGCTGCTTTTCTGATGTAGGTGAAAAGCAAAAACGCTCGCGTGAACGAGATTTAGGCGCACGTTAAAGATCCCCAGGTGGTCAAAATTAATCCGGAGCCCTCCACTACGGCGCGCTTCATCGCCTGCGTTGCATCGACGCGTTAAACCCTACAATCAATCAATCCGGTAACCAACTTTTCCACGGCGTCTTAGCTAACATTGTATGATAAGGTGAATGTGCCTTCGTATTGCAAACAAGTTGTTCTATTGAGTTTATACTGCATGCATCGTAACCACTCCCCTCTGAAATTCATCTGCAATATCTTAGGGACAATTGGTCTGAATCATGACGCCAGAACAAAGGAGCAGCCACGCTCATTCCAGAGAAAAGTATTTTGTTTCCAGCAGGGCTGTAGGATGTAGCCTGAAGCTCTTCCTCCGGCCGCGTTCTCTATTACCGCCACAACACGCTGGCAGCGTGGTGTGGAAAGAAGCCCGTGCCTCAGCGTACGCGCGAAGGAGATCCCGAGGCAGGACACGGCAGCGCCGGCGACGCAGATGCGAACCTTGAACCTCGGTGTCCCGTTTCGGCTTGTCGCTCTCCAGTTTCGGCTGCCATCGCGGGCCTCTCGCGCGGGCCCGCGAGCGACGTCGACGCACTCTCGCGTTTACACCAGCCCCGCTCCCGCCGGGCCTCCCCTCCTCCCTCCCTCCTCCTCCGCCTCCTCGCGTAGCAGCGGAGACGATAAGCAGGCCCACATATCCACCTCGTTCGCACTGGGCCGCCCGTTCAGTGTGCCAGTGTGCGACGACTCCGCCCGAGTGCCGTACGTCGGAGAGCGTCGTCCGAGCCCCGAAAGTGAACACCGCCACAGTATAGGCATGCTGTACGACACGCCACATCCTCTGGGCTTCGGCCGCCCTCCTGGTCGTCTGCTGGGCACAAGACGCACCCGAAGTGGCGCCCGGGGACTTTCGGCCATTCCGCAACTGTAAGCCTATCAAATTTATTATATTAAGCCAAAATTGCAGGACTGACGTGCCATGGCTATGACCGTTCAGGCTACCTGGTGATGTTTAACGTGCGCCGAAATGTCAACGCTGGGGCGTTTTTGCTCGCTAATACGAGATTAGTGCGTTTGGTTGACAAAATGTTTGGAACGATAATTAATGGGACAAAAAAAGGTGATAGTCATTGGCAGAGCATATACCAAGTTTTTTTTTGAGGCATATGCACGACTGCGTTAACAGGGAAATATTATCTTCCAGAACTTTAAGAAACAACGTGTTTTTTATTCGTACGATATTTGTCTTTTCACAAGTGATAAGCCCTGAAAGAAGAGAACAAACAGGGAAGACGAATCGTGTTTTGCTGGTAGTCATGCAAACTTCATTGCGTATGGTACCTGTCTTGCCTTCCGTACTTGCCTCTTCCACCGAACATGACCCTTCTTCTTGGTATTAAAGAATGGCTACGAAAAAAAAAAAACACACCAATTGACCGTCTTGATACCTAAATTACTTGTTTCAACATTTTAGCACCGTTTTCGCCATTTTTATCACATCAAATATTTTATAACGTAATCAGTAAGCGCGTCCCGTCCTTCGATTAAGTGACCTCGGAACAGCCGAACCAACTGTTACAGCTTTACGCAATTCAGATGACTTGCAAACTCGCCCAAGATGTCTTCTTCTATTTTATGGCGTTCTTTCGAGTCCGGGAGATGTATTCGTGCTTGGGTGACGTCACTCAAGCATTATCGCCCACTGGTCGGCTTATTTTCAGTCGCAGCAATGGCCTCAAAGAAGCCCCTTTAAAGAATCTCAACAAAAGCAAAACAGAAATATGCTGCGACGAGACGCTACACCTTCCTATGTTCCTCCAGGCACGAAAAAATACTAAGAGCGTTTGTCGCAGAATAGCAAAGACCATTCAAGGTTTAGTAAATTAGGCAGTTGAGGTTAGCCGTGCTCTTAGATTTTGAGAGAAAAAAAAAATGTCCGCAGAGATTTTCTTCGTGTTAAGTTTTTGAAGAGGCTCTCAAAAGCAAAGCAAAGAGCAGCAAAAAGAGGCAAACTGCGCCCAGGAGCCTTCCCTGTGGTTCACCAGTGACCGGGTACAAAAATTAATGTGGCTTTAGACACTGCAGCTAGCCCTGGACCATTAGACGCGTCGCAGGGGAGGGCTTCGGTGTTGTATAATTTTGACCACTAGGTGGTCTTAACGTTCTCCTAAACCTCTGTGTACGGGTGTTTGCTTTCGGCCCCTTGTAGAACTACCTGCTGCCTCTGTCGGTAATTGCACTCGCGACCTTCCCCACTTGCGCCAGTGCACACCCACCACGGTGGGAAACACGCCGCGGTGGCTCAGTGGCTAAGGCGTTGTGCTGCTGAGCACGAGGACGTGGGTTCGATTCCCGGACCGCGGCGGCCGCTGTTCTGACGGAGACTAAAAGCAAAAATACCCGTGTGTTCGAGATTTCGGCGCACGTTAAAGATCCCCAGGTGGTCAAAATTAATCCGGAGCCCTCCACTACGGCGCGCCTCATCGTCCTGCGTTGAGTCGTCGCGTTATAAACCCTACAATCAATCGAGTCAATCAATCAAACACGGTGAGAAGGTTGGTTCCTTAGAAGGACTGATTGTGTCCCTAGAACAATGACGGCAGTTTCATCCGCAAACTTCAAACCAACCATCCAGATATTAAGAGAAACGGGTTGAGCAGGGGCGGCTCACAAAACTTTCTCTCCGGGTTTGTGTACGTGACAGAACTTTGTTGCATTGGCGGCTGCCAGCCAATGCCCGGGGAGACATGTCTTTGCGATTGCAGCGGTGCCACTATATCCATTTGGTCGTACCACTTCAATGGTAACGCGCATTTGGCTCACTGATGACTGCGTTTTCAGCGTCACCTCTATTACGTCACCGCTGAAGTCGTGTAGCGCGAAACTCGAAAGTTTTAAAGGGAAGCTTTATATGGCTACGGACGGAAGAGAAATACGGCGGTTTCGTGTAAGCAGAAAGCTCGTCCGGCGCAACGCCATGCGCATGCGCTAAAAAACCACGTCCGAGAGGAGTTAGACGTAGGGTGAAAGAGAGAAGACGTAGCTGAACTCTCGAATCGACCGAGTCTGGTAAGTGGGAAACGAGCATCGGAAGGAGCGAAGAGTCTCTCTCAGAACAAAGCGAGCGCGCAGCGAACTAATCGAGGCAATTTCTTTAGGGGTGAAGCCCCATAAGGGTGGGCCTGTTGGCGTCTTCTGTCGCCGTCATCGCCGTAATCGTTGTCTCGTGTAGTCACGGTACAAAAAGACCGGGAAACTCGTTTACGCCTCGCGCTAGAGTGTTTCGTGCTTCAAAGAGACTTTGCAGCATAGTTGTATACCTCTACCCTCCAACGGTTTCATCTCCGTTGGCGATTACACAAGTGTGCCAAGAATACACTTATACACTGCATGCTTCGCCCCTCCCCAGGTTTCACATTAGTGGGGATGGCCCGAGATATTTTTTTTTATTTGCACTGGCTCCACTGGTGCAAGCAGTGCAGCAAATTTTCACTTTTTTTACTAACTGATAGCTCCAGTAGCACTCTGCACGGGTCTGCAGGACACTGCATAAATCTGCACCAGTGCAGGTGAAAAGAGGATGCCTCTACTGCGTGAAACACGGCTCAAACAACAATGGCGGGAAGGAGTGGAGGAACAGCTTCGGTGGTGAACCATCTGCCCGGAGTGCATTGGCGCATCTTTTTTATTTCCTTATTATTTATAACTTACATTTATTGCTGCGAAAATGTCTTTCGGGACTGGAACTGAGCTGAAGAGGTCACCGAAAGCTCGTTCTTCCAAATTAAGTAAAGTTCAGTAAAGCTTGATGATCAGAGCGACGGACACAGGAAAAAAACAACGCACACTTTCACGAGAAGACGACGTGACGGGAAGAAAGCACGAGAAGACGAGAAGGAGTCATCTCGTACAAGTGTACGTTGTTTTTTTCTGTGTCCGTCTCTGTGATCAAAACAAGCGCACCTTACCTTAATCCAAGAGTAAGTAAAGTTGCATTTTGTTTTCATGCCCCCTGCAAATCTATGCGTGAAATATTCACGCTCTCGTTTAGGTTCTTATTCTACTTCTCCCTCACTTCAGTCATACAGTAAAGGCTCGTTAATTCGAACTCGAAGGGGACCATAAAGTTGTTCGAAATAAGCGGAGTTCGAATTAGCGGGCGGGCGCTAGAATGAATGGAAATCGCGCCACACTGCGCGGGTAGAACCTGAAGAAGCGACCTCTGGGCTCGTTATCGCGAATTAGGCACTACTACACATTTGTGGTGGGTGATTTCGTAAATAAAGTTTCGTAAATAACAACGCCGTGCGCCGGAGCACTGGCGCCGGGGGCGCGGCGCCCTCCGTAGAAGCGAAACAAGCTGTTGCAGGAGCGTAGCGTATGCCCCACGCTGTTGTTTTTGTTTCATTGTTTTGCATCTCTAGTGAGTTTGGTTTGGTTTGGATTCGCAACACACTGTAATCACTCTGGGCCGACTTCTTCTGCGAGGAGCGATGGAAACCAGGAGATCTCCGTTCAAATTAACGGACGCGTTCAAATTATCGGGCGTTTTCCCCCATAGAAATGTACAGGGTTTTGCTTGGACCAGGGCGTGAGTTCGAATTAACCGGAAATTCGAATTAACCGAGTTCGAATTCACGAGCTTCTACTGTATCGCTTTCTCCCTCTTGCACTTTATTATTCCTTTCTGTCGCTGTGAAGTGACCTTCTGCGGCACTGCGCAGGTACGTGGGCGAAGGGAGACCCCGGGGCGCACGCCACAGCTCGGCTCGAAGGATGCGGAGACGCCGACGTGTGCCCACTCTACCGGAACACGGAGGCCAAACTTGAGATGCAGTTCCGTACGTACACCTTCCCGGCTCGCATGTCACGCGAGTCGAAGGGGTCCACAAGGACAAACGGGCCAGCCTCGCATTTCTGGCATGACCCAGTCTGTGTCGTGGAAGGCCCTTCACCATGCTAGGCGTCCCGTACAGAAATAAACTACCAAGAGATCCAGAGCATGGTATAAACTGCCGTGGAAGGAAACCGCGCTAACACAGTTGTTAACTCGCAGTCAAATTCGAACGGCAATGAAGACCATGCACAGGGTTACTATGCATGACCGCTTCCTGGGTCAATCACTTGGCCACATTTCGGAACATCTACGTGCCGAATATCTAAGCGATTATCAGCTGTTCGTAATGTCTTTGGGATTTATTGACTCCGGCGCAGGTCAGATGTTTCCTTGGTTCCAAAGACCAGACCCTAATGGCCTGTATACCCTGTGTACTTAATGTGCCTGTCTATTAAGTGCAGAGCACTTTAGGGGCTCGCCTTGTCGTAGCTCATTCAATTGACCCAAGTCGAGCCACACGGCGTTCCGCCGTCGCGGCGTAACCCACGGGCTTCGAAAGCTAAGCGGTTTATATAGTCATAATCGTTCGAAACTCGTAAACCGCTGGCGCTTGTCATACATCTCCCCGTTGTTTAGCGCAAAAAAAAAAACTGTAGCTACATTCGAGGCAAAATACACGTAATTAACCGGCAGCACCCGCGTTCATTTAGTTGGGATCGCTCGTTGGGTTGGTTTTTACGGACGTAATTACGCAAAAAAGTGGCAGTGCAACGCCGGCACATGCGGGAGGAAAAGCAAGCACGAAAAGAACAGAACTCCCGCTGCCGCAGTTTCAGGAAGGGGGCGCGCGAGCACTGCGAAGGCGGCAAATTTGAAATGAGTTGGGTAGTTGCAGTGAGCGGATAACGGCACTGTATACAGCCCATTATGGCGAATCCCTGCTCTGCACTTCCGGCAGCTTTCACATTGTGTGTAACGGCTTTACTTTTTCATTAAGAGAATGCATAGTTTGCGCCGGTAGCACCGCTGGCAGTGATTGGCTTCCTCAATTATTCTATTTTCAGTTGAGCATTCGACGCGGATACAACCGACCTTGTAACCTCTCTTTCCCAACAGGCGTGCAGAACGCCACAAGAGGCGTCTTCCGGAGGATCTACGGCCTTTTCGAGAAGGTCATGGTTCCTTACGGTCGCGAGGTGAACATCTGCAACTCGACGGCGTCCGTAAATGACGACGTCAAGTGCAGCCAGGCAGAACGGGGCCTGCGCCAGGGTCACCTGTACCAGCACACGGGCGCGTTCCAAGTCAAACCCTTCTTCCCCAAGGTACGCGACGTTGAGCATGCTAGGGTGACGACGCGTGCATCTATGTCACCTTCGCAACTTCCGCAGCAGTCGTCGCCTTACCTCTTTGTTGTAGATAAGTCGGTCAAGTGTCCGCCTTAAGAAAGCGACTTCTCTGAAATTCACTTCCCGGCCCATGACGTATATTTCTTTTGCCGCCTGAACCACGTGGTGTTTAATTTGGGTTATATGCAGCCTCTGCCTATAATACTATGGCGGGCACAAGTGTTTTTATTTTTGGAGCGTTCTTTTCACTCCGATGATTTCCAATATGCCTGGTGCTGGCATAGTTGAACCTAGTTATAATGAATACGGATATAGCGAATCATTGGTTATATCGAACTAAATACAAAGTTTGGTTGGTAACGCTTTATTTCAATGATTCTTGTACTTTTATAACGAAACTTTAACCGTGAGAGCCGCGGGCAATATCGGATATAACGGAGAAATATTTGACCAGGAGTCTGGAAAGGTAGATGAAGAAAAAAACTGCCGCGCGAAACTGCAGTAGTATAAAGGCCCTTTTGTTCGTGGACACTGTGGAAAACTTCATCCCAATCGGTTCTGCGAGTAGCCAGCAGACGAAGATCACATCCTTCATTAAATAAATAAGGACGCAGGCCTGTTTTATCAAGTGAACTTAGTTCTGTTGTAATTTCACGTACTCGTGTTCCAGTTCATTGAGGCTGAAATGCAAAGAGAACGGTAAGGGTTACCTTGTTTATAGTGGATTCGAAGCCTTAAAAAATGCATTTTTTTATAATTTATTCTTGCGCGAGCCAGATTTTCGATTGGTTAGAGCCGATTTTTACCTCCACTCTTGCGACGAATATCGGATATAACGAACTAATTTGCTGTCCCGATGCTACTTCTTTATAACGAGGTTAGACTGTATGCGGATTTTCGGCTGTTCATATCCACAGCGGCTTCCTCAAATTCGAATGTATGTGTGGAGTGGAGTGTGTAAAAGACATTTCCTAAGTTCATTGCAAAGAATGTAGTACGGAAGAGTTCGGTACAACCGACCTTAATTATTCTACTGCATAACTCCTGTTGGCGCTTATGTTAGCTTTACCACGAATCTTGCTTTATCTGTTGTTGGGGAATGCATTTGGAAGATAATTTGCTTTTATCTGAAAATAAACTTACCTCACCCTTCATTATGATCAGCTACAAAACGCTCTCGTCTATGGCGATTCAAATTATTTAATACTCGTCCACGCTGAACTATGACGGCGCTTGTACGAAGGGGGGGGGGGTATTTTTTTTTGTTACCTACGCCATTTTTTGCAGGTGAAAGTGGACGTCGCAGTGTACGTCTACGACAAGGAAGGCACGAACAAGGTCCCCATCGCCTGCGTTCTCATCCCCGTAGAAATTCTGTGAGTGCTGACATTTCTTTGTGCGATTCTTTACTCCGGTAGTAAGAAAAGTAAGACAAGTAATGAATTGACACAGATCTTATTGCGTGGCTCAGGTAAACCTCCTGTTTTCCAGACAAGTGAAGGATGTTACGATAGGTTAATTTGTTTAGCTCGGCAGAACTATTTTCGCTAGTGTTTTCCGGGGCATGATTGTAAGAGTGGAATACGGGCGAGGGATCGAGTCATACCAGCTATCTGATCTGAATAATGAAGCAACAGGAGCCACGGCTCTTAGCCTCACTCTGACGTCATCCAGATGCTCTGACGTCACACATCATCATAATCAGCCTGTCTACGACCACTGCAGGGCAAAGGCCTCTCCCATAGATATCCAATTATCCCGGTCCTGTGCTAACTGCGGCTGATTTATCCCGGCAAACGTGTTGATCTCATCTGCCCATCTAACTTTCTGCCGCCCCCTGCCACGCTTGCCTTCTCTAGGGATCCACTCTGGTACCCTTAATGACCAACGGTTATCTTGCCTTCGCATTACACGCCCTCCCCACGCCCATTTCTTCTTCTTAACTACCACGATTATGTCCTTAACACGCGTTTGTTCCCTGACCCACTCCGCCACTCACAGCAACGATGAAAAACACATAAGGCGCCGCAAAACGAGCTTGCTATTCGGCTCCAATGGCTTAAAGCTGATTGGATTGAGTTTTCGTTTTCGAGGATTTCGTTTCAAGCTTCAGTGCGGATAATATTTGTTATGTCGTTACGGTGTCATTTACCGGGTGATTACCTGAGTGTAGTGAATCTCATTGCCCTTATTTCTGTATTTAGAGTGTCATTTGTATCCTTCAGCTGGGTTGAACAGGAAATGCCATATTCAGTGGGACTGGATCTCCCGGAAACATCCCCAGGAATTATGTTCCCTACTGCTGCATGTTATCCGTCCGATATGCCGTAGGGTTGTTGGGGTAGTTGCACGTGTTCGTGCTGCTTTCCAGGCAGTGCGCTTGTTTAATTCGGTAGAGCTTCAAATAAGCGCATTACGCGCCGTGAGTTTGGAACCTTGGGGCGTTATAGTTTCAAACAATAGAAATGCGTCTAATTTTCCCAGCTCACCTATATATCAAGAAAACGCCTCAAAGGTCTTGTGGTGATAACGCTCTGATCACCGTATTTACTCGATTCTAATCATACCCTTTTTTCCATGATCGTGATGTCCAAAGTGAGGGGGTGCATAGATTCAAAAAACCTAAATCACCCTCCCCCCCCCCCCCCGACCATTTTTTCTCGCGGCCTATCTCGACGAGACGGGCGCAATGAGTTTTATTTAGCAAACATTTTAAAAAAATCCGCACAGACAGTGGCCCATGCTTACGTATGGTTTTCAGCCACCCTCACGAGTCCATTCGAGTCCATTGTGCCGCTTGGGTCACCGCTCTTAGTACCCCCAGAAGGTCGTCTTCTGTTCCGCTGAAGTGGTTTGTAGTTGAAAAGCCACAACGTCATCTCGGGCCCGCTTCCACGCGTCTGAAATACACCTCGCGATTGTTGCTTTATAGATAAGGGGGTGCTTAGATTCGCACACAAACTTTTCGTGGAATTTTTGTCCGCGAAAATACGGGAGGGTTCGCAGAATCGGGGGTGCTTAGAATCGCAAAAGTACGGTGTATTTAATTATCCGTCTATACTCTGTGAATGAACCCACGACACATCAACTATATTTTATGTTATGGCCGCGTGTTAGGTTATGCCAACCTATAGGGCGCCCGCGTCGGCAGTGGAACTCGCTGATGGCAGAAGCAGAGCAGGGATGCCCAAAAGGGAGGGTGTCGTCGCTGGTTTTATCAACGACAAATAATGTGAAACCTCCGGTATCTAAACGCTCCCTCAGAAACCTTGGATAAGTTGGTGTGGGGGAGTCTTAGCGTGGAGTGATACCGCGCGGCGTTGGATAGTATGCGCCTGCGTTGAGGCTCACACTAGGATGGTATTTGGCGAGCACGAATCATGCACCACGCGCATCTAAAACCTTGTATTGGATAAACGTGCGCTAATTGAGTAGTCTTGGTGAACCCGGACGTTGCATCCGTTGCGGCGTTTATAAGGCGGCGTTCACCGTCGAAGCAGAACTCAGCCGCGTATAAAAAATTCGAGGCCGCCCCCCCCCTGCGAATGTGGATGACCAGCTGAGTCGTAAAGCAATTGTCACTCAGTAACCACGGTCACAAGGTTTGTTGTCGCTATGATATGCAGTGATCGGCATGCTCGCAACTGCGCGCACATTATTGGATAATGTCAAATTGATGCACGAACGCCGCTGGGTGGTCGGTTAGAAGGGGTCGCTGTAGCATCGTAAGCCAGATGCATAGGACACGAAACACGTTAACCACGCCCTTTTCGGTCGCGACACATCCTCATTGAAATAACTGACTACGACAACATGGGTAGTGTAATCTCAAGCAGCCCACGGTACAATGACGCCTAAACTCTTCCTAGCGGTGCTGAGTGCGAAAGCATTGATATTCGATTGAACGACCCTAAGACGTTTTGCTCCGCTTCGCATTCTCTAAAGGATTCGTCCTCGTGCCGCTTGATACGATGGGCTTCGCGATCCGCTTCCGCCGTGCGCTTTCGAATGGCTTCGATCTGTCTCTTACAGCGTTGCGCCACTGCCCCGTTGCCTTTCGCTACTTCCGAGGGACAGCGCTTGTTGTGCAACACTTCGCGCTATAGGACACCTCGTGTTTCGAAGGCACGTGCAGCTCTGAGCACGCGAGCACGCAAACAAACAAAGAACCAACAAACGCGCACACGCGATTGTCTCGCGCTTCGAAAACAGGTGAATACAGTTGGCTTTACCGCAAGGCGTGTTTTGTGTGAGGCACCGAAAAATGTACAGAAAACTGACCCAATACAACTCAGGTGAATAAACACGGGCTTTGCGCGAAAACAACAACCCACACAAGAAGGACGGGTGTTGTCTTTGTCGCGCAAAGCCTGTGTTTATTCACCAAGATGCACCAACTCGCCTAGCAACAAGTTCTTCCAATACAACTCAGCTGTGAAATCCTCTGTGCAGCCGTGGGGCAATTTTCTCGGTTAGCACTGCAATCTTATACTGGTGGGTACTTTGTTAATAGACCAATACATACGTGTACGATACAAGCGGGCAACAAACTGACACTCGGCAAAAATTGAGGTACTCGCAAAACCACATGGTCCAATCTGCAGCATTCGAAACCATCCCATCCTGTTTGTGTACGTTAGTCTGTATGCTGTTCAGGCAGCCGCTTACAGCAAACAAACGCAGGTCCCACGCTGGTCTACCCCAGTCTCCCTTCCGGTACAAAAGATAAAGGTCAAGCCACGAGGACACGCACGCGCGTGGTTCCATCGCGTTAGCGTTTCGATAAGAGCTGAGGAGGAGAAAACACAGTAAAGTTTGCACAGATAACCACGAGCTATTTGCCATCGAAGGGCTTCGTTGCAAGGAAGCGAACCCCCATTTGCAACAGAGTGCAATACCGCTTCGTTCTACGGACAGTTGGGAAAGATTCTCCGTGCTCTCGTGCTCAAGTGCAGCCGCACCGTTCGCGGAAAGGTGACTCTTCTGCAGTTTCGCCGCCCTGCGTAAATTCTCAGCCTGATCTTTTCTGCAAGGACAACACGCAAAGCCTCAGTGCAAAGCGATAACGTCGCACCCAGGCCCTGAAACGTCAGCGTGCTCTCGGGACCACGTGAAGCTAGCGGACGTCATCGGAGGGTCTTGGTTCATCGTCAGTCTCTCGCATGGGACAGCCCCGAAAGCAGATAAGCGGAAAGCGTTGTAAAACTGCTGAATTCCACCCAACATGAAGTTCCAGTAATTCTTTGATGGGGTTATAAAGTATCTAAAATACTGTTACACGGCAGGAGTGCAGTCGAACATCGTTATAAAGAACACTGATACAGGGAATTATCGGCTATAGCGTGCTAAATACGAACTTTGGTTGGTCAAGCTTCGTTTCAGTGCCACATTTTCTTTTTATAAAGAAAGCGAAACCGCGAGAGCACCCGCTATATCGGCTATATTAAGACACCTTTGGTTCGCTACGAAAAAGCCACCAAATGAAGGTTAAATACTTCTTCAAATAAATAAAGAACGCAAGCCTATTTGTCAAACAAACTTCGTTGTGGTGTAATTTCGCATCCCATGTTACGGTCGAATTAGTTTGAAATGCTATAAGGAGAGAGGTCAGGACTACCTTGTTTATGACGTGTTCAGAGCCTAGGTTTGCTGCGCGAGCCAGATTGTCGATTTGTAAGAGCCGATTTTTACTTCTGCTGTTATAACGAATATCGGGCATAACGAACTAACTTACTGCCCTGGCACTACTTCTTTATGACAAGGTTTGACTGTACTTTTTCTTCTAGTGTGGTTCTGTAAATGATATGGGCAAATCTCCCACGCGAGCAGGCCGTACGGCTTTGGAAAGAACGAAGCACTTTTGATAGACTTTGGGCTCTCATTTCACGCTCTCCGACGATCTCCAACCAAGACCTGTGAATAAAACTTGATTCGCAGCCTTAGTCACCTGAGCGTCCCCTTAACAATATGATTAGCATTCTAACCAATAGACGCCGACTTTAAACCTTTCTCCCACTTTTAACGACAATACCTACGCGAATGAAATTGGCGTATCCTCCTTCACTACGCCCTCGTCATCACCATCATACTGCTTACGTCCATTGCGCGACGAAAGTCTCTCCCGTAGCCTTTATGAAAAGAAAAAGTGGCAGGAAGCAGGAGGGTGCGATGGTGGCCGTGCTTCGGAGTTCGAAGCCCCTCGGGTCTTTCGTGCCCCTACTAGGAGGTGAAATCCTAGCGCACACTAATGCTGGCTGATGCGACGTTTCTGAAACAAACTTAGAGCCTAAGGCTTGCTTCAACAGAATCATGGCTTCTTAATGTTAAGGCAAAATTTCGAGTTCAGTTTTTGGAGAGGTTGGAATAATCTTGTACCAACCATCCAGCGCTAGCCCGTAACTTCTACCCGAGCTCAATGCGCGAATGCTGGATTCCACAGCCGGGCGTAGCAGCAGGCCGTCGTCTCTCCGGAGACGACGCGTGACCCCACCAGGGAGGAAGATTAGCGGAACACGAAACCTGCACCCCTGATAGAGTAGAACACGCGCCTCGAAGCGAGAGAGAAATGGAAACGGTCTTAGTCGAGACACCAAACACGCGATTCAGTTGGCTGCCTGCCACGAACGATTTCCGTTGACCAAAAGATTGGTTTCGGGCCGCTTCCCTGGAATGCCCTCTGACACTTCCTGACACGCGCGCTCGGCAACCGGCCGTTCGGGTATGCGTTCCGAAGCTTTTACGAGAATCCAATCCTTTGTGCTCGCGCCATGCTCAAAATAACCCAGCAATTTGTTTTGAACTTTGTCGAAAAGTTTAGCCGAAAATACGTATTCCGGAATGATGCCATAGAGTGTAGCGTCTATAGTTGAACGTTTTCTTCGCGCCTTAATTTTGGGAATCAGGACGAAGTTGACTATATCTCCGCCGTTTTAACTAGCCAAACGCAGTTGTTCGCGCCGCTTGCCTCAATTACAGCAAAGCTGTCTATGGCTAGAATCCAGCAGATCGCCCCCCGACAACACAGCGATGTAGGCAAGAATCACATGCGAGCGTAGCGCCACGTTACGGCGCCCACTCAAATCCCCGGGATCGTAAAACTGTTGCCACACCTTCAGCGCGTTAAAAACTCGTGAAAAATAAAAAAAGGCCTAGGGCCTTCAACTTTTATTGTAAGACGGCATTAATTTTTTCTTGAAAAACGTCTGCCTAGCAACGAATTTTTGTTTAGAGGTGAAGCCGACTTCAAAAAGCTCGTTGCTAGCTTTGTCTTTGTAAGATGGCTTTCCCACATTGAGGGTTGCACAGGGAAGCACGTCCATCTTCAGAGGGAGTATCATTACAGAAAGTGGCTTTACTTCGTGCACTCATTGGACTACAACCCGGTCAAAGCAATGTTTTATTTTTGCTGCATTCGGCACCGTTCGCGATAGTGCGTGGAAGTATCGTTTTCTTCATGTGATGTCCTTCTTCGCATTTGTCTTCCCTCTATTTAACGCCGTTTTTTGGCCCAGACAGTGCTTTTTCTTTAATGCTGTGTTTTTTTTTCTTGCCATTTTATTCGCCTTGCGACAATGCGAAGTGGAGTCTTTTTCCTGGGCTTTTGTTTTCTTTCTGCTTTTACCTGGTTTCTCTATGAACCCGGCTCGCTATTACACAAGGCCCAAACATTAGCGCAAGTACAGTAAAAACCGCGTATAATACGAGGTTTTTTTCCCAATTTTACTATGTAAAATTTGTGCCTCGTATTATATGTGGATCCAAAAGTTTTCAGCCGAAAATTTGCACTTTCGGTTTCAGCGGAGGGTGCGCCATCTTGCGGTGGCGTTAGCTGGCTGCTGCTTCTCTCAGCCGGCGCCATTTTGATTATTTCGACCACGCGAAGGATCTCGGCACATTCACCGCAAGTCGATCACGATGTCGGGTGCACAAAGGCAGTATTCGGCTGCAATTAAAAGAAAAGTTATTTTATGTGCCGAGACCATCAGGAATTGCGCCGCAGGACGGCAGTTCGGCGTCAGCGAAGGCAGCATTCGTGGGTGGAGAAAGCAACTGGTGCTTGACTGGATAAAGTCTGTGTGGTGTCGGCGGCCTGGAGCACTGTTGGGGATTCCCGTCAGTGCTGGTGTTGGACGCCTTTCGCTGCCACCTGGCCGATTCCGTGAGGAAGTTGTTGCGCGAAGCCCGCACCGAGCTCATTGTCATGCCAGGAGGAATGACATCTCAGCTGCAACAGCTAGACGTTTGCATCAACAAGCCTTTCAAAGACAGTATCAGGTCCTGCTACCAAGAGTGGATGCGGTCAGGAGACCCGTAAGTGACAGCTACCGGATGGCTGACGCGGGTTTCTTCAGCGGTGCTTTGTGGCTGGATCGCGGATGCGTGGGCAGAGGAGCTCGTCAGTCGCTCTTTTAAGAATTGCGGCATCTCGAACGCCCTTGATGGCACTGAGGACCACTTTCTGTGGGAAGACATTTCCGACAAGGCGACTTCGGGAGACAGCGGCAGCGAACCTGACGATGACTAGACGGACGTCGGGAGACAGTGCCAGCGAAAACTGACAATGACTGAACGGTAACTGCAGTGCAAATAAATGTTTTCTGTGCTCTTTACCTCGCATTATATGCGGATGAAAACATTTTTTCTGATTTTGCTGTCCCCGAATTACACCTCGTATTATACAAGGGTCCGTATTATACGCGGGTTTTTACGGTAGTTTTGGGGACCGCAAAAAACCATTGCAGAACGAAACATGCAGATGAAAGTTTGTTCCGGACACCACAAAACACCAAATTACTCTACATCCAAAGAATGTAAGCATTAAAAGGGACATTCTTTGCGCGCTCGACGATGCGCATAATGTTCACTGGGCTAAGGGCAACGGGGAGGATTGGCGCTGTCCCTCCATATTATACCTTCTCGTGTACAGTCTCTCTTGAGGAGGCTTTCAGGCGCTCAGCGGTCGCGGTATAGCCGTAACTCAGTGGCTAAGGTGTTGCGCTGCACAGTAAGAGGTCCCATTTCGATCCCCAGCCCCGGGAGTTCTAACGATGGAGGCGCCGAGTACAATGTACGCTTCATCCCTCTCTCGAAGGGGCTGATTGGTTAGGAGAATCGAATCAGGTTGCCGCCGACGACATATTGATGATGATGATGGTGATGACTGCTATTGGTTTCCCCTTTGTAGCGGGGTGGTGACGTGTCATCTTACAAAAAAGGACTAATATACCTATGTTTTATACTCTTGGTTTCATACTAGCGCTGCTTAGGGCAGGCACAAAAAACTATCCACTATATTGATGATGATGATTGATTGATGATGATGATTGCTATTGGTTTCCCTTTGTAGCGGGGTGATGACATGTCATCTTACCAAAAAGGACTAATATACCTATGTTTTACACTCTTGGTTTAATACTACCATCATTTTACACTCTTTTTATACTATCATCATTTTACATTCTTGGTTTAATACTTGGTTTAACACTCCTTGTCAGCGCCATCTGCCGGCAAATATTTTTTGCAAGTCAACAGCCTTTCCAGTATACTTGTAACCGCTCATTCGCTGCTCCGTTAGGTTAATATTCGTTGCCTCCAAATCCCTCCACTGTGTTTTTTGTCTGCCCCAATTTCAACCACGATAACCTCACTGTTATCCAGATGATCCACCTGTGTCCACTCCTATATATACGCATTGCGTGCTCGGCCCTACCCCACTTTTGTTCCTTCACTTGAGCTAGGCAATCTACAACCTGAGTTCGTTCACTAATCCAAGACGCTCGCTTCGTGTATACGCATCACTTCTATCGTACCTCTTTCCATGGATAGTTGGGTTGGCATAAGTTGTCTTTCAAGGTGATAAGCAAGTCCCCAAGTCTCTGCCCCATAAGTCGTCACCGAGAGTGGATAATTGATTGGTCGGTTGCGGTGTTTTACGCGCCGAAGTCTTTAACGTGCGCCTAAATCTAGACACCCGCGGGCGTTGTCGCTTTTCGCCTCCGTCAGCGAGAATACTTATTGGTTGTATATCATTCTTTTTAGTGAAAGCGGTAGCCGCTTGGTCAATACATGATAGCGCTTGCTGAATGCCCGTCAGCGAAGATACATATTATTTCCCCGATTTTGATTCTAGCTCCAACTCTGAAAACTTGTCCAAGATTGTTATATCCACCCACCTCTGTTGGTAGTTCGTTATTTGGGCTTAAAGTGGCTCTTGCTCTTTGTGTCTTCAACTTTGCTTTCAATTTATTTGTTTTTATCTATAACCTTTTGATTGTGCTTTCTTATTACAGTTCGTAAGACATTCTTTGCAAGTCTCCAGAACCGCTGAACAAGACGATATTGTGCGCAAATAACTAGTGCCTTAAGTATCGTTTGTTGACGACAACACAGGATTTTCTGAGGTCATCCTTCAGGCGTTATTATCTTTTTGTATTCGGCGGCTCATATTTGATTGATTTGATTGATTATGGGGTTAAACGCACCGACGCTTCACAGGCGATGAGGCGCGCCGTAGTGGAGGTCTCCGGATTAATTTTGACCACTTGGGGATCTTTAACGTGCGCCGAAACCTTGTTATCCAGAGCCAACTTACCACAAATAGCTGAAAGAAACCGTTTAGCCAGGCTAAAATTTCTCTATCAAATAGTAAAAAGCCACTATAAATTAGACATCTCCAACATCTCCAATAACATTCTCCTCCGAGTATGCCACACGGCCAAGGCATCAAATGACAATTACTCCTTTTCGTACAGGCAACAATACCTTCAAATATTCCTTCTTTCGGACGGACCATTACTGAATGGAACCAGCTTACTAGCACCCAAGTACAACAGCCTTCACTTTCTTTGTTTACATCATCTTTAACTTAGTGCTGAAATTATGTCATTTATTCTTTCTTATGTACCTATGTATTTGTTGTTTGCCTTTTTTTGTGATCTCCTCATCATTTGTACCCTCCTGCCAAAATCCCAATGTGGGATTGCAGTATCAATAAATAAAACACACAGGAATTTTCGCTTTTCGCCTCCACCAGAAAAGCGGCCACCGCGGCCCGGAATCCAACCCGCGTCCTCATGCTCAGCAGCAAAACTCTTTAGCCAGTGAGCTACCGCGGCGGGTGGCTGATGATAACTTACAGGGCGAGGCAAATTATGTCTCGTCCGCCTCAGCATTTTGCCCTACAAATCAAACGTGGCGCTTCGCATTTAACGTCATACAAAGCTAGCTTCCCGTTTAGCATTCGATTTTACCGTACAAAAAGTGACTTGAAAGCGCTTGTTAAACCCCTCGCATTTCCTTCCTTTTTCTTTCGTTTCAGTGACAAAGAGCAGTAAGAAAACCATCACCTCCCCCGGCGGCTGCCTTCAACGCGTGGAGCGGGCACCTGTTACATCATACAATAAATAATTTAAGAAAGCGGACTCTAGAAGACGCGGTTCAACGTTTTCTCATGTAAAATACATTATATGTTTGTATTAAAATAGAACAAAAATAGTTAAAATTGCTTATATTGAATTCCAGCGAGTATACGGTTACGCATGTGTAGCGTTGAAGCAACGTGGAGATGATGACGAACACCGCTGGATATCCGAGACGCCCAATGCAAGCTATAAACAGACGCCACCGCACTGGGATATTTTCTTCATCTGGCTGCGGGTAATCTTAAGCAGACCGTCCCGGCAAGGCGCCCACTACGCAGGATCACACGGGGATGTAATCTAAGGCTGCGGCGATGGCCTCGTTCACTCGGCTGGAGAAGATACTGCAAAATCCAATAAAAGGCCTCCTTCTGGCCAAAGGGCCACGTCTGGCACTGCCCCACAAGTATACAAGCTCTGCAATAAAGTTCCTTGAGGGTGATCCTTGCGCAGTTTCACTGCTGCTTGTGTAACGAATGACGCCTTGTAGTATTTGCCTTCACAAGTATAAGGTGGGCTGGGGTAAAAAAAGTGTGCCATGCATTTGATGAATTAGAGCTCCGAAAGAAGAACTGGACGTATACCCTCACCTCTGAACTTCGACTCCCGTTTTTTTCCTAAGGGTAAGCAGACCCTTACCGTGGTATTTTGACTCCTTCCTCCACTAGAGCCTCCACTCCAGGAAATCCTTGAGATCGGTTTCCCCATGTCTAGCCATTGCGGAATACTCCCCTCAACCGAGTAGAAAGAGCAAATGGAGTAGAGGAGGTACTCGCAATACGGCCCTTACCCTGGTATTGTAAATCCTTCCTCCACTCGAGCCTCCAGTGGAGTTCCCCATGTATAGGATTGAGTTCCCCATGTATAAGCATTGCGGAGTTGTCCCCTCAGCCGAGTGGAGGGAGGAAATGGTGTAGAGCAGGGACTCGGAATGAGGTCGAAAGTACGCCGACGCTTAGAATGCTGTACACTGGAGAAGTGAAAGCGGCCCCGGAAATATTCCAAAACTCGTGATAAGACTGCCGTCCTGATTGGAACTGCCATCCACCTATACTGCACCTCTTTAAGGTGTCCACGGGTTTCTAATCAGGATCGAATTTATTCCTGCACGTTCACTGAGCCGCCGGCGGCAGGGAAGAGCGTAAAACAGGTTTCATCTGTGCGCCTTTACCCATAGATGGTTACAGTATTCTCAGCAGTGTCTTGACGGATGTGGACTGCTGCAAGACCGTAAAGAAAGAAATTTTAATAAGGGCAAGTACGGAGAAAAACTTGCGCACTTGAAGGCGGCAAAACTTCAAACCGTTTGCTAAAAAAACATAACAAGTGACGCTGTTATCACCTAGGATATCATAATTCTTTCTGTAAGTAATCTACCGAACACTTTTTTAAAGTGATTTCTTTGTCGTTAGGGGTGTTACATTGGCAAAGGCGTCCCCGTACCGAGCTCCGTCGCCTCCGCCATGTAGTGCATGGTGGACGAGCGGCGAGCAGAACAGCAGCCTTGGCGTTAACGACAAAAAGCCGAGAAGGAAAGTTAACTGGTTTACTGCGTGGCGAGAGATGAACAGCGACGGTACAGGAATAACACCCTTGCGTGCGAGCTTGCTGCAGCCCTCGGACAGACCAGCGCTCCTAACGGAAGCCCGATGCTGTCTGAATTCGGTCACTGAAAGAGCTGAATTTCTACGCAGCAGCGTTAAAGCAGACTCACCTGTTGACGTTCCTATGGAACTTACATTTTCATGACCCACGGACTTAAAAACCATCGTGAACCAATACGAAAAGATGTTCCCAACTGCCTAGTTTGCTTATTTCAGAGATATGCCACTTCTGTACTGAAATAAAAAAAAACAGAACTCTTGCTTGCTAGACGGCTAGCGCCATCTAGTGAAAACTGGATGGACCGAAATGCATCTGTCTGCTTTTTATATCAGTAAGGAAGTAATTTATTTTTAAAAGAAGAAAACTAGGCCGTTAGGAGCATTTGTATGTATTTGTAAAACCTTTCTTATCGTTTGTCTGATGCTTTTTAAGCCCTTGGATCATGAATTAGTAAGTCCCATAGGAACGTGGTCAGGTGAGTCCCCCTTTACGGTTGCGTCGCCTTCCAGGGCTTTGCACACGGCTCGAAGAAAGTACAGACGCACAAGAGCATTCTTCGCCGGGCTCGTAAAAGCCGGCGCACGTTGAGTCTGAGATAGGGGGGAAAGGAGGTCTCGGCCAGCGTATTCTGCTCGGAAACTTCAGTCTTTACACGCCCCCCTTTGTCGCCACTTGTTTGAAAAAGTGGGCTTTCCTGCAGCACACAAAGCTTCCTCGCACTACATCCAAACTTGCAGCACGCGCACAGAGGCCAGCGGCGCGCTGAATCGTAACAGAAGCTATCTATCACGCACAGAATCCGCTTCTTTCATTAGACGAAACTGCGCGTGCGTGACTCTCCTCCCTTCCCTGCACACTGCACTTAAAGAAAATACGGCGCCAGCATGACGGCCCTTGGAAACTCTTACAAAGTGTGATACACACAGCGGCGTTGCGTGGCTGTGGGCAGAATATATCAGGTGGGTGGATTACAACGTATAGAGACACACATGCAACAACGACGACAAACGATTGCAACAGCGGACCAGTCATCCGATGGTAGAAGCAGCCCCCAAAGTAGACGGGCTTGTGTTCTCTTTTCTTTTTTTTA
The DNA here is from genome assembly GCA_013339765.2 of Haemaphysalis longicornis. Classification (NCBI taxonomy): domain Eukaryota; kingdom Metazoa; phylum Arthropoda; class Arachnida; order Ixodida; family Ixodidae; genus Haemaphysalis; species Haemaphysalis longicornis. The sequence continues at coordinate 171,945,523 of CM023452.1, read as the reverse complement.
CGGTGCCAGCGATGAACAGGACATACTGTAAACTATCTTCGCCGTCAATCCGCGGGCTGAGGGTTTCAGAAGGACTGAGAATGACACAGTGCGTGCGGAGAGCGGTGACGTCAGCCGTGCCGGCAGCGGCATTGGCTGCAGCGGCGCTGCGTTCACACCACTGCGACTTGGTTTCCAGCATCACAACAGGACGCAAAGTAGAAGCGAGACTCCCCGCGACCCGTCATCGCTTGTGCGCGTTGTAAAAGGGCGCGTGCAGCGTTGCTCGGGATGCGGCAAGTGAAAGTGCAAAATAACGTCGACAAAATGTCCTCACTGTTGGCACAAAAGGATGGACAGCCAACCGATGTGATAGCTAGAGCGAGAAAGCGTGACCACGACGGTTAGAACACAAAGCTCCGTTGGCACACGATAAACGCCGTGCTGCGGACTCCTAAAGGAGCAACATGTAACCATCCATTCGAACCTCAAGTTCGCTTGGGAGAACCACGAAGTGCTCACAAGTTCATCCTAAAGATACACCAATTAATCCTTCATTAATTTCTATTCCAACTTCTGCCTGGCAGATGGAAGTTTGGGCGAGAATGATAAGTCCACAATGCTCGATAAAATCGGTCGATTGTCGTCTGACCGGTTCGGCTCGCATTAACGTGTGGTGCAAATTGACTGCCACGTTTACTTAGCACGGTGCTGTCCTCCACGCGTAATGATGTTCTTACAGCTCCGCGTTCAGGCATCTGTTCGCCGGAGAGCAGCGTGCTTTCCACCGCGCTCAGCCGATTGGACAATCGATCATTCGCATTCGTCTTTGACTGCGTACATTCTGTCACTGACTACAACCACCTTCCTCTGAGTTGCTTTCAAGCTTCCTGTTTTCGAACGCTTCCTCGATGAGCGCCATGTTGTACTCATGAATGGTCTTTGTTTTGCTTCTGAAATCAATTTTCACCCACCTCTAATTGAATTTTATTGACCGTGCTCGACAATTTGATGATCTGAAGCTTCGCAGTAAGTTCCGTCTTTTGCTGAGTTAGTTTTCCGATTTGTTTCTTACAAGCTGCTTCTCCGATTGCCCCTAATGAAAGCGATTGCTGTTATGTTGTTATAAAAAGTGTTTATGCGTACGGTCCCTTAGCGTAAGTAGTGTTTTTCCATTTTCGATTGGGATAAGCTCTTACCTGAGCACGTACGGGTTTTTCTCTGTGTTATTAGAGATGAAACACTACTTTGGTTTTCCCGTATTCATTCTCATGTGAATGATGGGACCCCTGCTCCGCTACAGTACGTAACAGAACATTCACTACAGTAGGTACACTACGTACGTAGCGCATTTACAGTACGCTACGTACGTATGCCGTCTGTGCCGCTACCGTACTGAACAAACGACATATACTTTTTGAATTCTCGGATTCGCTGAAAGCTGCGGAAATGACGGTCCTTTCGCCCAGTGCCACGAGACATTGGGCTACATACCTGGCGAGGTAGGTTGGATGATCGCGTGCGCGTCAAAATAGAAAAAAACTGTGGTTGATTCATCTGTCATAGGCATCGGTAAAACCCGAAAGTGAAATGTGCAGCGAAATCTGCAGCTGAGAATGATTTGCGGGTAGGCAGCTGTCTTGTGGGTGTGGTTGGCGAGCGACGTCCTGCCGGAGGGTCGCTTCGGCAAAGGTGTACTGGCGTCATTTCCCTGACGGATATGACGTATCCCGGCGTAAAACACTTCCGGGTTAAAATATAAAACCAGAAAACGAACAACCCCAGGTATAGCGTACTCTTTTGTACTAAAGGTTGCTTCTTCGCAAGAAGACCCTGTGTGCAGGGGAGCATCCTTTACAGGCCGCTTGCTTCGTTGTACTGGCGTCACTTCCGTGACGGATATGACGTAAGCGAAATCTTCGTGTTAAAAGAATGAGATTTGAATTTCGTGGCTTCACTTGTGAGAGGGAAATGGTTAAAGACGGAACGATGGGCTGTTCCGTCCGATAACAGGGACATCAATAACCACCAGGCTGTGCAGAAACCACGGGGTGATATCGCTCACAAAGGTTATACTTATATGTAGACGAATTGTCAAGGAGGAGACATCTAAACTGAATCCTATTTATGGTCACCCACTGCTCATTTTGTGCACTGCAAGACGAAGACCCGGCACCATCAGCACTCCAACCGAAGTGCGTATTAATTATGCCAGCGTCTCCCCTCTCACGCTGAAAGAGAAGCAATACGAGATTCCTGCACACTTCGCCGCACTTGTAAACACTGCTATGGCAGTATTATTCAATATATCGGATGACTACATCCCGGAGCACGTCCCCAATAGTATCTGACTGCACAACTCCGGTATGGAGATGCTGGACGCTGGGCGACTGAAGAACTTCAACATCGCCGAAATAATAGTGGACGACGCCAAAGTGCCCAACTGGGTGCGCTGCCGTGCAGATAACTACCGGTGGAATCCACCCATTTCGCAGGATGGCTGATGCACGCGGAGCGTGTTGGCCCCCAGGGCACTTCTGCGATGTGTGCCTAAAGGCGAAAACCAGAAGCCAAAGCTGAATGCGCGCTCGGCAGGCAGTCGCCCTCGAAGGGGATGTAACAGTAGCCAAGTGCGCAGGCAAAGAAGGAAGAGGCGTAGCTTGGGGAGGAATACCTTTATTATGAGAGGGGGCATGAATGACCTGTCGGGGAAGGAGAGGAACACGGAGGAAGGGAGGGAATAATCGAAAAAAGAATTCAATAAACGCTTCAATTTCAAACTGCTTCAAATTTCAAACTGCTTCAATAACTGCTTCAATAATTTCAAAAAAGTTCAATAACTGCTAAAGTTCAATAATTTGAAATGGTGGATAGCGTTTTAAAGTACATGGTTCCCTGAAGATATAGTTCGCAGATTTCGTGAAGAGATAGGTGCTACGTTTACGGCAGGAGTCGGTCCTCGTTATCACACCATCTTCTAGACACCACTGGTCAGTGAGTATTCAATAATTTTCTCTAGTGCTGAGGGGCGAATAAAGCGCACTGTCCTGCCAACCTGATGCCGTTTCTGACAATGAATATAAAAAAGAAAAAGAATAATTTGAACAGCGTCTCTCCTTCGAAATGTTGCCAACATTTCGTCCCAGAAATCTTCCTTTTAACACTCATTTCTGTCATCATAATGCAGGGACAAAGGGGATGGGAGAGAAGTAGCTGGCGAGAAAAAAAAAGAGTTCCATAACTGCTCCGGTTTGGGAGTGTGTTCCGAAATTTGTTGTTTTTTTTTTCGCGTTAGATCTACAGATGGACTAAGTACATACACTCAGTTTATTTTATCAGCAGGCATTACAGTGGCAGCGAAAGAGAACAAAATAAAGCAGATCCCAATTCCGCTGCTCATAGACGTTTAGAAAGAGAAACGATGCACAACGTTCACGCGGAATCAGCGGCGCCGGCCAGTCGCCGGTATTCACACCGGTGAACAGTGGTTCGGATTACCCCCCTCCCACCTGCTCTCCCTCTCTCTTTAATCTTTCTTCACTCTTCGTCTGGCTCTCTGAGCCCAAACAACGCTGGTATGGAGTGCTGCCTTCTCCGGAAGTCACCATCATACCGGAAACTTGAGAGGCTGAACCAGATAGGCTCAACCGTGCTGGGAAGGCTCGTCATCAATCCGACCACCAGCAAGACGGAATCACAAAACCACATGAACCGAATCATTCAACAACCCCGCGACTATGACAGATCTCCTCAATACCCTCCGGGATCGGTACCTCCCCACTCACCTGTCAGAGCCGCTCCCGCCATACACCGGTAGCCCTAACCCCCTACACGACGAGGACATCTATTTACATGAGGTTACGGCAGCTGTTGGCAATCTTCGAAGGCACACGGCGCTGATCAAATCTCGAACAAAGTTCTGGTCAATTTGGACGATAAATCTCTATTAGACCTCACCTCCTACCTCCACCAGATATGTCGGGCTGGTGTTCTTCCAGCTGAATGGAAAACGGCGGAAGTCCGCCTAATACCGAAGCCGGGAAAACCGCCTAGCATAGAAAATTCATCCACACATGCTCTGCAAGTATAATAATTGGTACTGAAACCTGGCTTTCCCCAGACATAGCTGACAGCGAACTCGCGCTCTCGACTTCGTTTGCACTTTTTCGTAAAGATAGGATCAGCACCCGCGGGGGAGGCGTACTTGTTGCAATAAAGCATGAATTCCAACCTTCTGCCATATCAATCGATTCGCCCGTTGAACTCGTCTGGGCAAACGCTTGTCTCGGTAGTGTAACGTGCCTAATTGGTGCCTGTTATAGACCGCCCGACTGCAGCCCTGACTTCGTCGAATTACTAAGCGAGTTCCTCGAGTTAATTACACTCAAATTTCCTAACCCAGTAATCATTTTAGCCGGGGACTTTAACTACCCCGCAATAGATTGACCGACCTTATCAGTAAACTCTGCCCTAAATAGAACAGAAAGCGTTAATTTCGCCAATTTGACTCGTTATTTTCAGCTAACCCAACTTGTGCTAGAACCTACACGTAGCAATCACATTTTAGACCTAATCATTACCACCCACCCCGATCAGGCCATCACTCAAGTTTTAGAAGAAATTAGTGACCATAAGCTGATTCACTGTACATTTTATTTGCCACACGCAGGTAGAGGGGAAGTTACAAAACAAATTCGCAATTTTGCACGCGCAGACATAGAAAAGATAAGCCGTATGATGACCAGTTTTTCAAAGCAACTTTGAGGTTAACTTCAATAATCAAAATGCGGACGAAAACTGGATGGCGTTTCGCGATAAACTCAAAGAAATCGAAAGCGCATGCGTACCTCTAACGACAATAAAGGCAGGGATAAAACGACCCATGGTTTACGCGAGAAGTAAAAACATGTTTAAACAAAAATAAAAGAGCGTACAGGAAGGCGGCAAGGACGAAGTCCGCGGATGATTGGTTAAACTACAAAAAAGTCAGTAGTGAGGTAAAAATTGCAATTCATAAAGCTAAAGATAAATACTTTAACAAAACCCTTCCGGATACCTTAAGTAGTGACCCCAAAAAATTTTGGCGTGTGCTGAACCCTAAAAATAACCAAGCAGTTCCACAGCTCAAAGATGATAACGGTATCATGCTTTCTTCAGATGAATGCGCAGAGTCTTTCAGCAAACATTTCCAAGATAATTTCACGCGCGAACTCCCCTCCACTCCCTCACGTCACCGCACATCCCTATAACACACCAGTTAGAGCCTATTACAATCACAGTAAATGGTGTCACCCGTGCACTATAAAGACTTTCAACGACTACAAGCCCTGGCCCTGACGGCATAACTACAAAGATTCTTAAGATTACTTGCCCTGCATCAGCTTACTTACTAACCCTGATATTCCAGCAATCACTAGAAACTGGCTGCGTGCCAAAAGACTGGAAAGCTGCGCACATAAAGCCATTGTTCAAATCTGGGGACAAAACGCACCATACGAATTATTGACCTATATCTCTGACTTCTATTTGCAGCAAATTATTTGAGCACATATTGTACAGCCATATAATGACCTACCTAAACCAAAACAATCTTCTGCTCCAAAACCAACACGGATTCCGACAAAACCTTTCATGGCAAACACAGCTTTATGAATTATTGACTGACCTTCACAAATCCCTTCACATGTCCCTTGACACCGACGCTGTTTTTATAGATTTTACAAAGGCCTTCGACCGTGTGCCTCACAAACGCTTACTTCTAAAAATAAATAGCCTAAACCTTGATTACAATACAACGAGATGGATTGGTGAATTCCTAACTAACCGTACGCAGTCTGTTAAACTAAATAACTACATTTCCCGTCCTATTCCCGTCAGATCAGGCGTCCCACAGGACTCTGTCCTCGGGCCCCTTTTGTTTTTTATTTATATCAATGACATCGAAACTGGCATAACATCTTCCATTCGTCTTTTCGCGGATGATTTCGTAATATACCGGCAAATAACTAACCCCACTGACGTATCTGCTCTTCAATCTGACCTAACGCAACTATCGAAATGGTGTAACACATGGCAAATGGGCATAAACTTAGAAAAAACCAAACACGTAAGGTTTTCTTGTGCGCTTGACCGGCCCTTAAATCGCTACACAATAAATGACAGAGACGTGCAATTGGCTTCATCATATAAATATTTTGGAATTTATATAACCTCTGATCTGAGCTGGAACTCACACATAGAGTACATAACCAATAAATGTTTCAAAAAACTGGGCCTCTTAAAACGTCGATTACACCCTGCGAGCTTGGACACTAAGCTCCTTGCATATACTTTGCTCATTAGACCATCGTTGGAATATGCGTCAGTTATCTGGAACCCGCATTATCATTACCTAACAAATTTACTTGAGTCTGTGCAAAGCCGCGCGGCAAGGTTTATCTCGTCATCTTACTTACGTCATCAGAGCGTATCTGCCCCTAAAGCATTCCTTAAACCTTATGCCATTCGCCATGCGTAGAAAATATAATCGACTGGTTTTCTTCTACTCCGTACTTCACCACACTTCTTCATCTTCCCAGTTCCACCTTCGAACTGCCAGTTACGTTTCCTCCAGACTAGACCACTCCCGTAAAATCGAACCAATTTTTGCAAAAACAAATAAATACCAAAATTCACCTCTTGTCCTAAGCATTACAGAATGGAACACGTTGCCCGAACACATAGTATCTTCAATAAACTTACCATCTTTTCAAACGGCGCTATTATAGCTACAAAAAGAGTACCTTGCGCAAATAGATGCAGTTTAACTTTATCAATTTCAAGCCCAGTGTTACATGTTCCTTCATTGCTCTGTCTGTGCTATGACTTGGTGTTAAAGGCTCAAGTGTGACCCGCCGCGGTGGCTCAGTGGCTAAGGCGTTGCGCTGCTGAGCACGAGGTCGCGGGTTCGATTACCGGCCGCGGCGGCCGCTTTTCTGTTGGAGGCGAAAGCAAAAACGCCCGTGTGTACGAGATTTCGGCGCACGTTAAAGATCCCCAGGTGGTCAAAATTAATCCGGAGCCCTCCACTACGGCGCGCCTCATCGCCTGCGTTGCGTCGGCGCGTTAAACCCCACAATCAATCAAATGCTCAAGTGTGTTAAAGTGTTAAATGCTCAAGTGCTGCCTTGCTCTTTTAAAGCACATTTTGTGTTCATTGTTAGCCTGATGTGAAATTTCTCATGCAAAAATTGTATTGCTTGCCTTGTATAGGTCAATCTTCTGTGTTTTTGTTTGTATACTCATCCAATGTATATTATCCGTTCAAGTTTTGCTTTTCTCATCCCCCCCTATGTAATGCCCTTTGGGGCTTTTAGGGTATCTAAATAAATAAATAAATAAATAAAATTTACGCCCCATTTCCCTCACGTCCTGCAAGGGGAAGCTTCTGGAACATATTGTCCTCAACCGGCTTCAAACGTACCTAGAAGACACAGGAAAGCTTTTCGGGACCATGGTAGGCTCCCGCCCTAATCTTTCCACGCAAGATATCCTCCTTCAAATTAAAGAGGAGGTAATGGCACCTGCCACACGAAATTCTACTGCCATTTCGGCACTGGACCTAAAAGGCGCATTTGACCATGTGAAGCACAGCGCCATCTTGCTTCGACTCAACTCCCTTGGCTGTGGTGCAAGAACCTACCACTGCGTCCGAGACTTCCTCACCAACAGACAAGCTATCCTCAAGGTGGGGAACCACGCCACTGATCTTTTAACTCTGGGTGGGCGCGGCACACCTCAGGGGAAGTACTATCCCTCCTGCTGTTTAAAATCACCCTGCTCGGCCTTCCTTCGATCCTAAACGACATACCGGGTATCCTGCACGGCCTGTATGCGGACGACATTACCATCTGGTCGTCCACTGGATTGATAGGGGAGATTGAGAACCGTTTGCAAATGGTGGCGGACGTAGTGAACCACTACGTCCAATCGTGCGGTCTTAGTTGTGCCCCCCAGAAGTCTGAACTGCTACTGGTCTCCCGCCGAAAAAACCAACCACCTGGATCTCCGACGATCACCACCCACATGGATGGCCATACCATCACCCCCTCTCAACACATCAAGATCCTTAGCATGACATTTCAAGCAGACCGCACATCCTCCATTCTAATCAACAAGTTGAAACACACCACAGAACAAGTAACCCACATGATCAGACGCATGGCCTCCAAAACGCGAGGTATGGGGGAGGCGGACGCGCTTCGACTAGTCCAAGCGTTCATCATATCCCGGATCACCTACTCTATACCATATGCTCTTCTGTCCGCGACAGAACTCAAGAAAGTAGACACGATAATCCGGAAAGCCTACAAGCAAGCCATCGGACTCCCAGCAAAACACTTCCAAAGACCGACTTCTCAAGCTTGGCATCCATAACACCTCAGAAGAAATAATCGAGGCCCACCTCTCAAGCCAAAGAGTGCGACTGCGAGCCACAGAAGCGGGCAGAGCCATTCTTTCCCGCCTGGGACTTTCAGTCCCACTTCAACGTTCACCTCCTCACCTAAGAAGCATCCCACACACAATCCGTCAATACCCCATTTTTCCCCCTCTACCGCGCAACATGCACCCTGTGCACTACCCGGCGAGACGAGAAAGCAGAGCGAGAGCCCTCGAGGCAATACGGAAACGAATCCGACACTGCCTACACGGATGCTGCCTCACACCCCGGGATTCAGGCCACGACCGCTGTTGTAGTCATGAAGAAAAAACACCCCACCAGTCTCACTATGCCACACCACAACCCACTGCAAGCGGAGGAAGCGGCCATCGCCCTCGCCGTGAGTCAAACCACAGCTACTGTCATCATCACCGACTCGCAGCAGGCGTGCCGAAATTTCACGAACGGAAGAATTCACCGCACAACCCCTCAAGATTCTTGCACAACGCCCCCCAAACCATTCCATCACGATCATCTGGGTACCCTGCTCATCTCGACGTTCCGGGCAACGGGACCGCCCATCTCCTGGCTCGAGAGCTATCCCGCCGTGTCGCTGTTGCCGGAAGTGAGCCTGAGCGCATGCACCCGATGGTCACGTACCAAGAAATCACACAACACCACCGACTAGAGCGACAGCATTACCTCCCAGCGCACAAACAACTCCCTAGAGAGCTGGAGCGACTCCTCCGTGCCCTTCAAACGAACACTTTCCCCCCACCCCACTAGAAGTCACCTTTTGGTTCCTACCTGTTTCCCCCCGCAGTGACACTTCTGCGAGGCCCTCGGGACACTCTATCATATTGTAGGAGGCTGCGAAAAAGCCCCGCTTCCCCGCCCCAATCCCTATCCCACCCATGAGCTTTGGGAGAGAGCCTTGGCCAGCTCCACCCTCGAGGATCAGCGTCAGCTGGTCGAGAGGGCTGTGGACGCGGCCCGGGCTCATGGCGTCCTGGAGTAGGGAAGCCACCCCGAAGAGTCCATTTTATTTATTTTTTCTCAATAAATAAAGTTTATTCTCTCTCTCTCTCTCTCTCTCTCTCTCTCTCTCTCTCTCTCTCTCTCCTCTCTCTCTCTCTTCGGTACACAAACTGCGCTGTCTCACCAAAGCAGGATCTGGCCGCCATGGTGTAGTAGCTGTCCGGTTCTCCCATGAATTGCCACAGCAAATTTCGGCCCTCAATCCCCAGCAGCTGTAGAGCACCCGACGACGACAGCGGTAATGCCAGCGCTACAGCTTAGGGTGCTAAGAATCTCTGGGTCCGGACAGGCCGCCTTTGGAACTTGACCCTGGTAACGTTCAACGCATTCACTCTGTATACCAGGAGTACTTGAAGGAGCTCTCATACATTAGATGGGATATCGAAAGGTTAAGCGAAATTAGAAGAACGGGAAAAGGTGTAATGGAGCTGAGTAGCTGGCATATACTGTACTACAGAAGACTCAAGGACAACAGCGAACACGGAGCAGGAGTTCTAATCCACAAAGAATTAGCAGGCAGTGTGGAAGAATTAAGCTTTGACAAAAGAGTCGCAGTCGTTGTGATCAAACTAAATAAGCGTTACAGGTTAAAGATAGTACAGGTCCATGCACCAACAACTATAGCTACGATGATGTAGCCGTAGACATTTTATCGAGGACGTAGAATCAGCAATGAACAAAAGAACAACACAATTCACGATTGTGATGTGTGATTTCAACGCAAAAGTGCGTAAGAAGCAAATGCGGAAAAGGTCAGTAAAAAACTTTGGAATAAAAAATCGCAACGGTCGAGGAGGCACCTTGGTAGCATTAGGGAGAGAAATAATCTGCAGTTGATGAATGTGTTCTTCTACAAACTGAAGAATAGGAAATACACATAGAGAAGTCCTCATGGTACAACAAAAAACAAAATGTACTTCATTTTAAGTTAAATCCAGGTATTGTGCAAGACATAGAGGGGCTAGGTAAGGTTCGCAGCAGCGATCGCAGGATGGATCAAATTGAGTTAGCCGAGTTGTCAACAGATTAACAGGAATAAAACAAACGACATTCCTGATATAATCGGGCAGTGATCGAGGAAACGCTGCAATTACGAGGAAGTTTGAAGGCAACTAAAAGGAAGCTTGCCATCGGCTAAAACCGAATCGGCTAAGACGCTAGAAGTACAGGAACATAACTACCTCGGACGGATGGTCAGCGCAGACCCCAGTCACGTGAGAGAAATCCATCGCAGAATAGGTATGGGCTCGGGAGCACTCGGAAAGCAGTCCCAAACAACGAAAAGTAAGCTAGCTCTATCACTCAAAAGAAAAATATACAACCCACACATAATGCCGGTGATAACATATGGAGCTGAAACTTGCCGCCTTACTAATCACCTAAAAAGCAAACTTCGATCGGCTTACCGGCCATGGAACGAATAATGATAGGAGTAAACATGAGAGACTGTAAACAAGCTTCCTGGAACAGGGAACAAGCTCGAGTAGATGATATCATAGTTCAAGTACAGGAAAATAAATGGACTTGGGCTGGGTATGTAGTGAGACGAACCGACAACGGCCGGACAGTTAGGGTAACATAGTCGATACCAATAGATGGGTCTAGAAAAGGGAGAAGGCCAGAACCAGAATGGAGGGATGAAATACGGAAATTCTGTGGCCAACAGAGGACTCTAGCGCAGGACTGCAGCTGTTGGAAGTCGATAGGAAAGGCGTTCGCCCTGTAGTGGGCATGAGTAGGCTGCTGATGATGATAATGCTGATGCATTACAAGCTTTTAAATTCCTATGTATTAAAAACTATGTCTGTTTCAATCTGACCCGCCGCGGTGGCTCAGTGGCTAAGGGGTTGCGCTGCTGAGCACGAGGTCGCGGGTTCGATTCCCGGCCGCGGCGGCCGCTTTTCTGATGGAGGCGAAAAGCAAAAACGCCCGTGTGTACGAGATTTCGGCGCACGATAAAGATCCCCAGGTGGTCAAAATTAATCCGAAGCCCTCCACTACGGCGCGCCTCATCGCCTGCGTTGCGTCGGCGCGTTAAACCCCTCAATCAATCAATCAATCAATCAATCAATCAAATCTGTTTCAATCTGCTAATCTGGGGGATACCAGGCTTTTCTAGCTAACACTCTCCGAAATTTGGCGTTTGTATGGAAATAGACCTCTACCAGCCAAGGATTCAGTCGCGATTGTCGCCGTCAACAGAAAACTCCCGCGAACAAATAAATGAAATTACTGGCACCGCCAGTAATCGAACCTGGAACGAATAGAGAAACTGAGTGAGAGCCACTTGTCTTACCAGTTTGCCTACGAGCGCACGCGGAGACGGAGCAGACCGACGGTGTACTCGCCAAGCACAGCTGCCGGCTTACGCCTTCGTTCTCGCTGAACGCCACGTGATAGCGTCACGCGACCTCTCGGCCGTGGAGCGGCCGTGTGCGCACCTTGGACATGGGCTGGCAGTTAGTAAGAATTAAAGGACGCTCCCACCAACGAATAGCATCTCATTTCCGTCTCTGCCACCGATCTCGTCGCCTCCATCTGCTGTGGCAGAGATGGAGGAAAATTGAGATAGTCTAATAAGGGGTTTAAGTTTCCTTTAATTTAAAATCGCTTTTGTAGAATTCAAATTTGGCGCCCTTGGAAGACCGCCTCATAGACTCTTCAATGGCAGAAAGGGGGCGCCAGGAGTCCGCTAGAAGTAGGAGTTCCTGTATAAACGTCCCCCTCGCGAGGGGCACGATCAAATGCGCAGAGCATTTGCGGGGGCGCACGACGTTAAGTAGTTTGCGTTACGTTATTGTTGTTGCACTTGTGGCAACTGCCGACGAGAGAGCGCTCGTCAGCAGCAATTTTAATGAGTCAACGATATAAGGCGCGTTAGTAGCGTCCCATTCTAACCCGCCGCGGTGGCTCAGTGGCTAAGGCGTTGCGCTGCTGAGCACGAGGTCGCGGGTTCGATTCCCGGCCGCGGCGGCCGCTTTTCTGATGGAGGCGAAAAGCAAAAACGCCCGTGTGTACGAGATTTCAGCGCACGATAAAGATCCCCAGGTGGTCAAAATTAATCCGGAGCCCTCCACTACGGCGCGCCTCATCGCCTGCGTTGCGTCGGCGCGTTAAACCCCACAATCAATCAATCAATCAGCGTCCCATTCTGTGTCGGCTTTGTGGCGCAGTGGGTAGACCAGCATGTACATTGCGCTCCGCCCGCAGGGTCGAGGGATCGAAACCTGGCGCCGGATAGTATTTTCTTTTTTATACAGTAGGAACAACGACGGTGCGGACTACGGACGTCAACGCGGGTGACGTCGTGAGTTACTGAAATGCTCTGCATTTGAAAAAATAGTTTCCACTCATGTGATTCACCAATAAAACTCAACCATCCACCACTCATGGATAATGCGTTGATTTAACCTTAGGAAAGGATATCCCTTTGAAGTAGTAAAGGGTTTTGTTAAGTACATTTCTCTTATCTCTGGTTTCACTCTTGTGTGTGAATTCAGGTGACGTCACATGGGTAATCGCTGTGAGTGTCGCTTAAAGCTTCGCTTTCAGCCACATTCACGGTGTGGACTGGCGCGCATTTTTTTAGAAAATGAAACATTTTCTTCACAAAAACCTGGTTATCATTTTTACACGTCTTTATGCGCATTTTCATCTGCTTGCGCGACATGTTAGCTTCCAATCAAGATCTATTCGATCGTTGAGCCTATCTGAGCTGGGCGAAGAACATAAAGGTGCAAAATTGTCATTCAACATATGCCAGCATGAGGTAGTGAGCTATATAGTCATGCCAATACGGAATGAGTTTAGAAGCTATGTTTCCGGGGCCTGCTTCCAGCAACTACTGGTTCAGAAGAGCGGACTGTCAGCCCACAATTGTGCAGATGGCAGGTTTGAAATTGGGTTTAACCAAATTCTCCACAAGCATGTTTGGGGTGTAAAAATACCGTAAAACGGGGTTTACCGGAACACAAACAATCTTACGTATAGCTTGTTTTCACTGGCGAGGCACGCATGCAGGTAACCATGTGAGTGCGCCCAAGGCCTCCGCGATCGGCTGCCGGCGGCGCGCCGTTGCTCCGGCCGTCCCATTCGGCGCATCCCCCAGCAAAAACCTGTAATTTGGCTAACTCCGCAACGCGCCGCGAGGTGGCGGTGTTAGCCGATGGTTCGGCAGCTCACACCGACTCCTCTCGGCGGCTTTGCGGGGCCTCAGTTGCTGCGTGTCTTCGTTGCCGGAATTCGCGTAACTGTGTTGCAGCTTTTTTTTTTTTTTTTTTTTTGAGCTAATCAACCAAACGACCAGGTCATGATGTCCGCTTGTCTCAGAAGCTTCAAGGTATAGCACTGAAACCAAGATATGTCACTGTACAGCGAAAAGTTAATCGCGTTGTGATTGTTGCGTTTGATCGGTGCAGGACATTTCGGTGCAGGACGTTTCGGTGCGGACATCAGGCGCGCGGAAATTTGGGTGCAAAAACTTTTCGGCGACAGAATTATCGGGTCTTCCTTGTTGGAACAGCCGTTATATTTTTATTTCCGCATAGGGTGGGTTATGGATAACAATCGAGAACAGTGATTGCATTTGTATATGGGCGCCGTGTTTGATTTCTGCCAGTTATTGTTAGAAATTGAAAATTTGTATATTTTTGTTTGCTACCTCGTTCAGGGAACACCTGTTATGCAGCCTAGTAATTATATTCTTGCGAACATGCTTTTTTTTTAATTTACTACAAGATTTTATTTTACATTCGTTTTTCGCGGCTTGCAACTCAGCTAAGACAATTAGCCGCCGTTTACGATGGTATAATTCATAATTCTTTATGCAGTTTTCTCAAAATAAAACGCACACCTTCACTATCCAAAGAAAGCAGCTCAGGCATTCTGAATTGCCCCCCCCCCCCCCCAACGCAGAAAACCTTATAAGGAGTTTTATGTAGGTTGTGCTGTCAAACTCAAAGATTTTGCAAACACTGTTGTCGCCAGCTTTTTTTTTTTTTATACGGACAAGTCTAGGATATTGACGTAGAGGAAGAACGGGCCTTTTTGAAAGCAGCTGCAGCTTTTATATATCCTAAATACTGATAAAGCGCGTGCTGCTTGTGCGTACAAAGCACAGATTTTGCCTCATATAAAACGTTGCCCTCTGTTCACGTGCCCAGCAAGGAATGATGAACATACGCTACAACCACTTTGTCCATATGGCTAAGTTTGTGAGACCACTGCTTGCCAATGTTGGTGCAACTGTCACGGACTAGGGTGCATTCCGGAAAAAGACTGGTTTCCAAGCCCCTGCATCACAAAGTGCTTCATGTGTGAACTGTTCTGTTTGTCAAGGCATGCAGATGCCTTGAAAGCGTACATTTGTGAACATAAGGGCAGTGTAGTTCGTAAATAGACGTTCAACAAAAACTAGACAGCTCTTGGACGAGCGTTCAGTAGACATTTGGTTTCTAACTTTTAGATGTGCTTCGAAATCAGTAATTAGAAGTTTAAATGTCTTGGATATTCAATCCAAAAGAGGCAAAATTGGGCGTGCTTGTGGCAACCGAAATACGTTAAGAATGCAATGAAATCGGGTGCATCTGCCTTCAAGGTTTTTTTTTATTTGTTGCGACTGAAATTGAAACCGTAACTTCCTTAACGCGCATGTGTAAAACAGATTGCCGCATTCCTTGATGCTATCGCTCAGCGTAATACTCCTTAAACGTGTTAATCCTATGAATAGGGCGGGTGCTTGCACCCAGCAGGCAATAATTTGAAGGCTACATAAGAGCACAGCCACCCATCGTGGGTTTGATGCGATCGCGCCTTTCGCTCTACTGAACTACATTGGCCATGCAGATTGTATAAAATACGTTATACGTTATAAAGCGATTAGTAAGTTTATAAAGCGAACTGAACATTATTTACGCGCCAGAAATTTTCCATTGGTAGCAGCGAATATTTTCCGTGTGTCGAGGGCGTCATGCGGCACATATTAAATAAGTCGTATAGCTGCAATCCTGGCTAAAACGAAGGCATTATCAGGTTCTATGAGTCGCTTTGCATCCATGACATCAGATATGCTTTCTTTTTACTGCGATACGAAGAGCGAAAGTTGACGAAACGCCATTTCGAGGAGCGCTGCAGCACACACGGCTTTCATTTCAACCATCGGCTCCGCGCGCCGCGGTGCGGGCGAAACACGCGGCCACGCCCCCTTTTCAACTTACGCTCTCTCCGGGCGATTGGGACGGCCGGAGCAACGGCGCGCCGCCGGCAGCCGATCGCGGAGGCCGTGGTGCGCCGTTACTGGTTACGTCGGACTCCGTGGGATGGCGGTACTTGTCCGTGCTAAGCACATGATTTGTGTTGGACATTCCAAACTCTACCCCACCGAACGCAAAGTAATGCCTAGAGTCCAATCTGACAGCGATGAATAACATCTCTGTTGACACCACCGTTAGAATCTGGTTGAACCGGAGCAGACGACGCAGGTTGGTGTTTTTAAAGCAAAGCTTTCTATTTCTATCAGCCAACGATTCTTTCGTGGTGTGCGGGACAAGAAACTCCCAACGCGGCTGGAGAGGCGGAGGGCGCTTTTCACTCACGGAGCACAGTGTAAATGGCGCGGCGATAGGGTACTATTACCCGGCGTTCCCCGTGCTCACCCCGGCGAGCGCGTCGGCGGGACCCTTCCGTCGGGTTTGTCGTATGCTTTAGCGACGGTGTTGGGCCTGTTTTGACGCAGCTTCGCGTCTATTGCGCGCTTACTTCGCACGGCGTGATTAAGTTGTTCTACAACACCTCCTGGGTAACCCGGACCCGACGGGATTAAGCGGTCGTACGGCAAAGATACGTTAAGGATTGGTTTTCAGGGCGGGAAAACAAAAGGTAGAGATCACTTACAGACATCTGGCCGATAGAAAAACGCCACCTTTTTGCAAAAAGTGACGGAAAGATATGGAAGTAACTAAAACCTTAAGACTAAAATTGAAACTGTATACAAATGTGCTGGATAAAAGGTAACCATATAAACAACTCGTCCAATATGATCGCAATACCGATTAAAACATGGTTATAAAAATAACTGGATACTGAGCATTTCAATCCTGTACTAAAAAAACTGCAACAACATAAAGAAAACTCATAAAAATTAAGTTTGAAATCACAGAAAATGTATCAGAGAATGCGCATTACAGCAAAAACATATTTGAAATGGGCTGAGTCTTGATGATCTCTGCAGTGCTGGAAATCCAGGCAGGCTAATCCGATGGCGGAGGGTTCATCTTCCTGCGATGAGATAAACACTTTTCTGAGTATACAGAGACACGCATACAAATGAAATACCAAAGTGAGGCATTTTTTAGTAAGGCGACATTTTTTAGGCCACTTAGGCCGGGCCATGGTAAATGCTTAAGGTAACTACTATTTTAACGGTTGCCAGTGAACTGTTGCTGAAAAATTTGTTTATGCACCATGATTTCCTTTAGACGCATGGAAGGCCATAGGTAGGGGCAGTTAACAGCGATTGATGATAGAGGAAGGGGAAATGGGTGCACAATTTCAGTGGGTTCACAGTGCCACTTACACAGAATGTTATTAAGATGCAAAATATAACAAGGCCAGGTTAACTAGACAAATCGGATGCAGGAAATGGTAAAATTATGCTTGATCTCTATTTTAGGCAACATAACGCAGGGTAAAATCATTTTGAACAGTTTCAGCAATATCAAAGCCAATTTAAAGGAGGGGCAACAGAAACACAGGGGTTGCTGCGTGGATTATCCGAGACTGCAAAGCAAAAAGTACGTACCTTGTTCTTATACTGCCACGCCACTCCAGATAAGAGGAAATGTAAGGGGGCAAGCAGCCCGCAATATAAATGCGCAATTTGAAACCCGATTAAACGTCATAAGATGGTAAGTGATAGTGGTAAAATCTCTTTATCTGGCACTTCATCTCGATTCCCCTCAAAAACCTACTGATTTATTTTGTTTGTAACAGAATTCAAGCGGACTGCAGAGCCCAAACAAAAGAGGCATCAAAAACAATGCCCTATGCACAATGCACAAATCACAGTGGCGTCAATAGATTGAACACATACAGAAGTGCATCGAAGTCCCAAAAAATACCATTTAAAAATGTAAATTTTCAAGAGAGAAACGATTAGGTACCGTTGATTCAATTAATTTATTTTAGTCGGTAATTGAGCTCGAGGTAAGGGAATACTTAAAAATGTTGGTTCTGGCGTTGTACGGGTTCAGAGATTCAAGGTGCCTATGCTGTGATAGTTAGTGGTTGAAGGAATTCATCAGGTATCAAGTGAACATTCGTTGTTTTTGGACAGGAAGAGATGCTTTGTTTTGTGAATTTGACAACGTGCTTGAAGCGTCGGAACGCCATGCTCATCCATTATTTTTGTCGGCGAGTCAGTAAGACGACATTTAGTAAAATTAATTGGACGGATTAACGCTGGACCACTTGAATAACGTCGCTATTGCTTTTTGTGTATGGGTCTCAGACAGTGCAGGAACGTCCCAGCTTCGGTCTAATAACGTAGCCGTAAGCGAGTAACTTAACGTTTGATTCGGCTTTTTGAAGGTTACGCCAGGGAAAGCAAAGTTTTCGAAATGTAGCTGCGCATGTATTTGGTGCACGTTTCTTCCAGCTCATGGTATTCTTTAGATTGACGCCGAGGTATTGCTACCCTGAAACTTTATATGAAGGCTAAGACGGTAGATTGTATGTGAAGGCGAGTTTATTTTTTTGCTAGTTACAGTAGAATCTCGAAAAACGAAAATCGCCTGAACGTAATTGCCGCTTAAACAGAACAATAGCCTGTAATTTGGTTAGTTTTGTATCCAGATAACGTCAAAAAACTCTCGGTAATCGGAGCTAAAATTTCCGCGTCACCGTGTAAACGAAAATGGAACTACTTGTGAGACCCATGACCATGCGTATAAGGTGCTGAAGACCCCGATCCTGAATATAGAGTTGCAAGGACTCAAACAAAAAAGTTGATGCATTTTTTAGTGCACAGCGGCTATTTCTGGCCAAATAAACTTTGTCAATGCTGTGCCTGAATCTCTTCCTTTCTGAAAAACTTGCTTTCTGACATACTATCTGCTACATTCACCTTCTAGTGCTTACAGTTCCATTAAATAGTATTAATAGTGTGTACGCACATAAATTTGCACTATAGCACATCTCTCGCAGCAAAGGGAACTCCTGTTAAATGGAACTAATTATTGCGGTCCCTTGAAGTTCCGTTTATCGAGAGTCTGCTGTATTTTCATGAAAACAGATTTTTCGGCAGTTAGCGGCATTTTCCAATTTTCGCATCATGCCTGAACACAAGGAAGATTTGTATTCAGTATTTGCTGACCTTCAGGCCATGCTATCTAATTGTATAAGGTACAGTCAGCAGCAAAAACCTAATTACGCGGTCACTAATAACATATCGCTGCCTTGAGGAACACCCGGGAGAAAAGGAAGATGAGTTGAGGAATGTTCACCGATACAGTTATATTGCGAGGGGTTGTACAAGTAGAAAGAAATCTCTTTTTTTTTTAAATGAAGGAAGATCAAACACTTCACTTGCGCAATAAATGAACATGAGAAACTAAATCGAAATTTCTGTACATATGGAAAAATGACAATCTTGACCAACAATAAAATCAAGCAAATCAATTATTCCCGCATTTGCGAATTTTACGTCAATTTGGTTTACTCTTTTACCTCTAATCGGGACACCTCAGGGTATACTCGGTTTTTTCCTTACCCCGGTAAAGTCCGGTTTGTGCAAGTCATTGATGTTCTCAAATTCTTCGGCCTTATTGCATCTACATTATTATAAATAAACCGTTAAAATTATATCTAACCACACTGGCCTCAGAACTGACATCATGAAGTCAGCTGAGACGACATGCTCACAAGTCGTCAAGGTAAAATATAACGCATTACAAGCTACTTTATCTTCTACTTGAAGAATAAAAACACCGCAAGCGCCGTTATCAGCAGTTGCAACTTTCATGTTTTAACTCAATATAGGACGGACGTGTGTCGTTCACTCGTAGGAAAGCGAGCTAGAATTAAAGGAGCGTCGGGGCACACAGAAGCACGGACGGACCTGAAAACAACGTTACGCCACTGCCACAGAACGTGTTGCCACCACCGTTTCCGCCTCAAGTTCCACCTCATTGAGCAGGTGCGAATCCCGCCCGCATGACGCACACATTCCCCGCTTAAAGGGACACTGAAGTGAAGTTGTCAAGCTCCCGTTTTTGCTTGCACTGCGTAGACTGGCTCAAATTAGCACACTTTTCATCGTTTTTACGATTGAGAAATCGGTAATTATTTTACAAAGCGCGAAAGAAGAAAAACTACCATGCGCAGTTTGCGGCGGCCGCACCAACTAAAGCTGTGACGTTAGGAGGAGCGGGCACCGTGATTGGACGATGCCCAAGGTGAGCAACCAAACAAGTTTCGGTTTCGGTTTCGGTTCTGTAAAACACAACCATTGGCGTTGTTGGATGGGCATGCTCAATAACTCAGTAATCATCGTACCGCGCTTCTGCCATGTTGTCAGCTGTAAAAATGCATAAAGATAAGCCTCCTAGGACGACTTGGAATCGTAGCATTCACTAGCCGAAACCTACGCAGTGCATGAACGCCCTCCGCGTACCCGCAGACGCCCAAATGTCATGCGCTTTTCCCCCATATTTGGAGCTTGCCTCCCTCATGCCTGTATCGTAAAAAGCGTGTTCGCACCAAGCCGAGGGTCTGTTCATTCTGGCCTGTGCCCACTGCCCGCAAGCTGTCGGTGCTTATGGCAACAGCACGCCAACGAGAACTCGCTAGCGCGCCAGTGCCAGCCTGCGCGCGTTTTGTGAACTAGTTCGTGGAGCCATGAACGTTGCGGCCCAAAAAAAGGTGAACTCAATATAGAAAACATCGGCGGAAAACGAAAAAGTTAACATACAGAAAAAAAAGCACGTACCCGCGGGGATTCGAACTCCTGACTTACAAAATACTTGCGGAGGCATACCTAGCGCCCCAAATCACTCGGCCACGGAGCTTTTTTTTTCTTTATTGCCTGCTTTGGCACATACAGAACACAGACATTCATTCACAGACAGCCGTCACCCTGACTTTGGTTGACGTCATGTGTTTAAAAGTCCCTTAGGTGTACCAACGATTCCATGTCTGCAAGACATTCGGGCGGATTCGACACATATTTTTGATTTTCCACGTATTCACTCATTGCCTCTCTAAAATACTGTCTCGCGCTTCGCGCATCGATGTCAGAGTACCTTGCGGCCATTCTTGCTTTCCAAATAGAGCTCAATTCAACAAGCATGATCAGGTCGTAAGGCACTCGGCCACGGAGCGGGCTGCGCTGGCCTTGGTAATATAGGGTATATAATATATATTGTACAACCAGTTTACACTTTTCTTTAGTTTTGGCATTTCAAGCAGCTTAGGTGACTATTTGTTGTATTGCGCTCGTGCAGTAAGCGTCGCCCGAGTTTCCACAATAGCTCACGTCTAGCAATTGCATTTCGTAGACGGAAAAGCGTTCGCAGATGCGTAGTCGTGCTGCTGACCGCTGTACTTGTTCGCCCAGCGCAAAAAAGTGCTTCCCGCACCCTAGTTTTACGCTGTACGGTAAAAATATCAGTTGATTTTATTTCCTTAGTACCTATATTGACTTCGCTGACTCTTCTCCCGCCTTCAAGAGGCCTTATATTTTCCTACTGGCGTACAAGTCAGCGAAGCGTCGCATGTGCGCTTGTGCAGCGCTTGTGTGAAGCGACCTTGACTTGGAGCTAGATACAGTGTACAAACTAACCAAGTAAAGAAAGGCAGATTCTACCATTCACAAACGTGTCCTGGCTTCGTTTCAACTGAGCGAACGAATTGCGACGACCCGTCGGCGGCCGGCGGACGAAACGCTGTCTGAAGGCCGACTGACTGTCTGAAGGCAGGGACGCCGTGCAGTAGCGCAGCCAATTGCGAGCTCGGCTCCTCTCGACGTCACACGAAAACGCCGCAGAAAATGGGCGAGCATAAAGAGAGGAGGACAGCATTTTCGAATTAATTTTTCTACTAAATAAAATCGCGTAAACGCGCCCAGGGTGGTCAAAACATGGTCTGGGGACTCCGGACTACAATTTGCGCAAGTAAACCCGCAATGTTTACATATCACTTCAGTGTCCCTTTAAAAGCCGGGCTTGAGCCAGAAACGGGAATATTTAAATTCCCTATGTAAATACATTAAAGATAGATCAGCTTCTGTGTTCACTTCTTGAGGGGCTCCTGGAGTGACATTTTGGCCCGTGTTGCACCCATCCAGCTCGTTGTAACAACCCCACAGACACACTGTGTAGCACAGACACACTGTGCAAGGTATTGTCTGAAAGATTTCGCTACTTTTTGAGTCAGTCGCGCTTAGTGAAATTCATCTTATGCACCAGGCACATTGACATCGCTGGCCGTTATTAAGCGAGTATTGCCGGATATATCAGTACTCAAGCAGCATTGGATTGATTTCCAGAATGACATTGGAGGAGAGCTTGTTGCTGTGCGTGTTGGTTTCAGTCTAAGAACGTACTTCATCGTCATCATCAGCCTATCTACGCACAGTGCAGGGCAAGGGCCTCTCCCATTATTCTCCAATTACCCCGGTCCTGTGCTAACTGCGGCCAATTTATCCCCGCAAACTTGTTGATCTCATCTGCCCATCTAACTTTCTATGCCCCCTGCAACGCTTGCCTTCTCTGGGGATCCACTCTGTTACCCTTAGTGACCAATGGTTATGTTGCCTTCACATTTCATGCCAGCTGCCCACGTCCATTTCTATTTAATTTCTACTAATATGTCCTTAACACGTGTTTGTTCCCTGACCCGCTCCGATCTCTTATTGTCCCTTAATGTTATACCTATCATCTTCCGTTCCATTGCTCGCTGAGTCGTCCTCAATTTAAGTTGAACCCTCTTAGTGAGCCTCCAAGTTTCTGCCCCGTAGGTGAGTACCGGTAGGATGCAGCTGTCATACACTTTCTTCTTCAGGGACAATGGTAGGCAGCTATTCATTATCTGAGGATGTCTGCGTATGCACTCCACCCCATTCTGATCCTTCTAATTATCTCTGCCTCATGGTTGGGATCCGGGGTCACAACTTGGCCTTAGTAGATATATTCTCTTACCCCTTCCACTGCCTCGCCACCTATCTCAAACCGCTGTGCTGTCCCGAGGTTATTGGTCATTACTTTAGTTTTCTGCATGTTAATTTTCAGGCCCACGGTTCTACAGTCAAGCAAGGTTATAGCGAACTGCAATATGCGCCACAATTAGTGCGATATATCCAATAGTTAGTGCGATATACCCACACCCCCGTCCTCCTGCCATCCCCGCATGCAGAAACGAACACAATAAAGTATGCCATTACCATACACAAAACTATCTATTTATTGCAGGCAATAAAGCTAGTTTCCTCTGTAACAACCTACTTTCCCAAAAATCGGTGATTCTTGTTTTCACTTTCGTTTTGGCGGCGTCAACTAGTACACCACTTTCTACATGAGATCTCATTTGCATCAGTTGCAGTCCGTGTCTTGCAATATCGATGCAGTATTGGTGGAGCGCATTGACTGCCGAAAGGGCTTCATTAAGCATCGGACGGCTTTCACTCGCGAAATCCTCTGCCTCTTCGGTGCTTCCAGCAGCGCCAGCAAGCATGATATCGGCGACTGTGTCGGCGTCCGAGTGGCTCAAAGTGACGGCAATGTCGTTGTCGACACTCGGCCAATCCTCGAAGGGCACTCCTTTCAGCAAAACATCGGGAACGTTGGCGAGCACTTCTCACAGTTCATCGATGCTTCCATCTTGGTCCGGACTCGCTGATCAAGAGGATTTAATAGTTAGTCAGGCGCTTCGGAAACAGATGCGGAAAGGGCCGGGAGTCACGTCGCACCATGGTAGGCTCAACATCTCCATTGCAGCCGATAAACATCTCAATCGCCGCTCCGAGACCATGCATTTTGGCGGCAATTCTAGGAGCGCCGAGTTCGATATATCAGATGTGAACTTCGTTATAAGAAATGTGTTTCGCGTGTATTTTCGTAACTGATCTTTCTTTGTTCGATATATAGCATAATGGGCTCTATCCGGGTTCATTATAATCGGGTTTGACTGTACTCTTTTTGTCCACTGCGGTAAGCATGCTTTGTAATTCGTCCGCCTAGTTACTTATAGCGTCCTCGAAAAACGCGCACCGGTGTTGCCCCCAAAACCGGCGCGGTGCACAGTGCCCCACGACGGTGCGTACCGGCACGGAGCGTTGATCGAGGACAAACGGGGCGGTTCTACCCAGGCGCCATCTCTTAATCTAAGAAATCAACTCATAAAAACGTTCACAAGTAACAATACAGCACTGTAATGAGACACAGCGCTATTTGAAAGTGGTATTTATTGAAGGCCAATGCACAACTTAAATCCGTCACACATGCGGAACAACGTACCGCCACCGCTTCCACTAAACAGCTACATACAAGCTGCTTCTCGTCTTCGTTTGAGCCACAATGCGAGTGCCTGTTTTGTTCCGCCCTTCCGTTACAGCAAAACAAGTAGGTCTTCATCGTCTAGGCACTCCGGTAACAGTTCATGATAATTCGATCGAACGAAACGAATGTCAATCCCCAACTTTCTGGCAATGCAATGCAGCCGTCTTTGAAGTACACAAAGTTCGCGTCCTCATTTACAATCACTGGCCGTTGTTACCGCCCGTTAGGAGACTGTCGCATCGTTGCCCGATGAATTCACAAGCACGCCATCCTTATCAGCAACAATACACAGCTCCGTCCAACGTGACTAGAATAGTAACGTTGGCTCCGTCCGCCTTGACACGAGTGCGGCGATGCGCCGTCGCTGCAGCAGACGGCGGAGGAAGCTCCTTCGCCGGCATCGTCCGCGATGCATCTCGGGACTGCACGCCGGCGCACCGTCGACTCTGTCGGTGCGCGGCGGTGCAACCAAAAATTGCCCCGCGACGGTGCACCCCGGTTTATCGAGGACGGACGGTGCACACCGGTGCGGTTTATCGAGGATGAAAAGGCGCACCGGTGTTCCCCGGTGTGCACCGGTGCGGTTAATCGAGGATGCTATTACTTAGCACTTACTTAGTACTTACTTCGAACGTACTTAGTGGTGCCAAAAAACAACACACAAGAAAGAGGATGCAGATAGCGCCTGTCCGTGTCCTCTTCCTTTTGCGTGCGTGCGTGTGCGTGTGCGTGCGTGTGCGTGCGTGCGTGCGTGCGTGTGTGTGCGTGTGCGTGTGCGTGTGTGTGTGCCTGCGTGCGTGCGTGTGCGTGTGCGTGTGTGTGCGTGTGCGTGTGTGTGTGTGTGCGCGTGCGTGCGTGTGCGTGTGTGCGTGCGTGCGTGTGCGTGTGCGTGTGTGCGCGCGTGCGTGTGCGCGTGCGTGCGTGTGCGTGTGCGTGTGTGCGTGCGTGTGCGTGTGCGTGTGCGTGCGTGTGCGTGTTGCGTGTGTGCGTGCGTGCGTGTGCGTGTGCGTGTGTGCGTGCGTGCGTGCGTGCGTGTGTGTGTGTGTGCGTGCGTGTGCGTGCGTGCGTGTGTGTGTGTGTGTGTGCGTGCGTGCGTGCGTGTGTGTGTGTGTGTGTGTGTGCGTGCGTGCGTGTGTGTGTGTGTGTGTGTGTGTGTGTGTGTGTGTGTGTGTGTGTGTGTGTGTGTGTGTGTGTGTGTGTGTGTGTGTGTGTGTGTGTGTGTGTGTCCCCCTCTGCGACAGTGGGGCATTAGGTGGCCTGGGAATCGCGCCGACGACGCAGGGTTTTTAGGCTGTACTGTTGAACGTGACATACCTTCATAATCATCTCTATTTTTCTTTTTTCCCCAGTTTTTTTCTTAAAAATTATAGCAACGCCCCTTTCTTGCATATCGCGTGTTTTCGGGCTATATTGTATGAGTTTAGATTCTTACTCGCAGATGGTTTGGAATCTGAATCACTGAGCTTTGACTTTCACACGAAGAAAGCTTTCGCACGTGGAAAGCTTCGTGTTCAATTTTCGTCGTCGTTAGACGGAGCGGTGCATGATTCCAAACTGCTTTGGCCGTGACGGAATCAAAGAAAGGTCGGCTTCATCACTCGAGGGCGCCAGGTTCGAATCCTTCTTCTTGAGGAGCTTCCACTACCATTACCATAGTCAGAGCGAATTGGGTTTCAGACCAGCTGTACAGCACCCTCTGCTGTACCGCTGGTCTGACCGCCGCCGTGGTCCGGTGCTCTACAGCAGCGGGGGACTCACGGCCGAGAGTAGGGTTGGTCAATCATGGTAAGTAGAGGCCAGTTAGTACATCCTTCTCTGGTGAGCGAGGGCTGTTTGTGTCCCTAAGAGCATTCCTAGCTTGGTTGCACATGTCTAGTTTAGCCTATCAGGTGTCCGGGATGGTGTTTAGTCCAGGGTGTTGAACCGGAACCGAACCGAACCGAAAACCGGAACTGAACCGGTATTTTTGCCGGAAGTGAACCCGAACCCGAACCGTTATTTTTTGAACACGCTGTAATAGAACGGAAACTGAACCGAAAAAAAGACATAACGGTTACCGGTTCATGCAGAAACGGTTCGACCCTCCGTTGTTGACATTGCACAGTCAATGCAATTCAGGCTTTTTTTTTCTCTTTCACGCACCATCAACTTCGTACCCGGTCGCGCTCTTTCCCCTCCAGACAATTGACCATTATCACGCTCTATGTAACAACAGGGGAAATGAATGAGCACCAATGTAGAAATGGTCTGTTGCTGCTGGAAGAGCGAGCGTAGTGCAAGCTGACCAAACGAAATGTCATTCTCGGCAGCTTGCAGGGGATATAAAGCGACTTTGCCCTTCCGTAGCTGCGACTTTATTAGAGCAATCAGGCTGCAGGAGTGCTCCACTGCGCAACAGCGAAAGCCCATACCCGATGTGTGCAAACTTTTTGCATTTCATAATTTTTTTAAAAAGGTCCGACATCTTCAAATTGTTAATACTTGACAAGTGTGACCGCAGGAGCTGCTCAGTGGTAAGCCGTTTGCTGCCGACGACAAGTGGCCTCGATCTCCCTCCCCGCGACCGTTTTTCTTCAGTAGATCGAAATCGAGAACGTCCGCGTATCGAGATTTTGATCCACGTTTAATTACACCAGATGGTTAAATAAGTCTGCCGGTCTGCAAAATAAGCTGCGCCCTCGGAGCAGAGATATAGCACGAAGCATCAAATGCGCCAGTTTTTCAAAAAATTGTGTTTACACAAAAACAACAAAAAAGGAAAGGCGAATCACGTTGTTTTAAAATATTACGCAAAAAGTAAGTAAAACCGAATCAGTAAAAAAAAGCACCAAAACGTGTATATTGCTCTACACTTTTCTTTGCCCTGCCTTTCACAACCAAACGTGTCATCAATGAGAAGGAAGTGAGTTCCGTGGTCAGTTTTTGGGGACAAAAGTTCCGTTTTTTACAGATACAAATAACAACAGATATTGTCAGGGAAAACTGTTAAGGTGCGCACTTAATCGCTTGGCAAGAAACTGCAGCCCTCGACCTTGTCTTGGAAGCAGAAACAGTAATAAAGCAGATGACACGTGCAGAAAGGCAGGCCGGTACCTCACACTGCCCCATTCGCCCAGCGATCATCTTTTCTGCTTGTTCTGCAGTTTTGTCTCTTTCAGATCTGCTTTTTTTTCGAAGGTGCACTTGTACTGACTGCCCAACTCGCTACATTTGCTACTCATTCTTGCTACTCATTACGGAGGGGAGTACTGCTGTGGACGAATTGAAGAGCGTCTACCCAAAAAAATCCCATCTCATGCTCCACGCGTCAAATTTTCCTTTCATTTTGGTAACAGCATAATCTGTTATAAGATTCCGCAATGTAGCCCACGGAACGATGGCCGGGGGTCAGGCGGTACGATGACATACTGATAGTAATGCACACATCCGGTATAGCTATCGAAAAAGGAATTGCAGTCGTAAGAGCAATAATGCAGTGACTCAGCGTTAACTAAAGCTTACTTTAACAAAGTGTGGCTAACACATTCGATAAGGTGACAGCCTAACAAATTCTCAGGCTGACCAAATAATCTAATTCATTGGTAGTATTTATGTACCTGTTGTAGGATTTTTCTGTTTTGTTACAAATATAAAAAAATGTGCGCCATTGGTATTAAGCGCTGGTATTTCAACGCGCCAGTACGCAGGCCTAAATTTAAGGCTTCAAGGTTAGCGTGATGGGCGATTCCATAGCGAGGATTGCGATTTTAACAAAAAAAGGAAAGGGCAGAAAATATATCCACCGTCATATCTCTTGGCGGGCGGCTTTATGAATAGCCGCTAGGACGACATAAGTCTGGTCGAGAAAGTAGGTGGTAAATCGTCGCCACTTTCATCTGTTTTTCTAATATCTCGTAATGGTTTTATGTTTGCTTTGCAATTGTGCCACTGCCCTTGGAGAACAGCAGCATTTTAAATTTTGTTTGTGTTTTGATTTGAGTGTCCTTTTAAACTGCTAATGTTCTTTTTTCTAATTTCAGTGATAATTCAACTCATCGAACCCGTTCACGAACCGGTTCGGTACGTGATTTGTCAACCGTAACTGAACCGGTACGAAATGATTTCGCCTGAACCAGAACCGTGACCGAACCGGTATTTTTTTCGGTTCGACACAACTGGTGTTTATGGACCAGGCGGCATTCAGTACCTCCGTACATATTTACATTCCGTACGCATTTACATAAGTACAAACCCACAATGTAGATAGGTTAGTTTGTGGTAAGGAGATTTCGCCTCCCGGTTTCTTTTTTTGCAGTAGCAATAGATATTTTAATGGCACCTGGACATCTTGGCTGAAACGGTCAACTAGTCGCCGCAAAGGTGCAGCAGGCGGTCTTTGCACTGTGTTCATCACGAAGGCGATGTTTTTATGGCTACGCGCATAAAACCTTTCTGAGCTTTCCAAACAATTTATTACTGAAATATTGGCAAAATAATAGTCTTTAATGAGCCAGTCTCCCAAAATTTACATTATTGTTAACTACCAGCTTGGTCTGCAGAATAGTAGGCACAAGCGTACTCTCGATAAAAGAAATGCGCTTTACTTTCTATCCCTTAGCCTTAAAACAGTGCGCTTTATTTTATACTTATTCAATTACACTCTCTTCGCGTTCTGTGTCACTGAATATGAATTTACGGCCACTAAAACGTTTCAATCCAAGCCACTGAGGAATGTACGACGAGGGTAGGTTGATGGCGGCCCATGACGATACAGACGGCTTCGATATGAGCCGCATAGACGCTAGCGCCAGATTCCTCTCTAGTGTATACTGTAAGAAACTCCGAAAAAAATACGACCGCCTATAACAGCAAGTCCGATATGAATACACTTAAACGATACAAAATTAAGACTGTAGAACAATGGGAGACTGTCCTTCTGAGCTTCACACTGGAGCGACAGCTCGCAGCAGTCCGGACGGGCCGAAGCCGCCTCGAGGATCCAAGGAATTCTGGCGTTGACGACTGAGGGAAGGAGGCACGTCCAAGATGTCTACCCTTCAGAACCCATCGCGGGCAATCACATAGAAGTGCATCTCTCTCTGTGAGTGTGTGTGTGTGTGTGTGTGTGTGTGTGTGTGTGTGTGTGTGTGTGTGCGCGCGCGCGCGCGCGGGTGGGGGGGGGGCGCTGTTGGGGGAAAGCTGGTAATGCAAATGCTTTCCTAAGGAACATCCTGTAATTAGCTACTCTACACATCTTAAAACTGTGATACATCAAAACCGGCAATGGAAAAGGACCAGTGCCATCTACACACCTTGAGGACGTTCATATTTGTCGCCAACTCCAAACGCAACGGAAACAACGGGTACGACACCGCCAACGACGCTGTCTTTTTGTGCTGTAACGTTAGCGTCGCTTAATTATCCGCACACAATGGTTCTAGCCTGTGCCTCTATCTGTGGCTTGGAATGATAGGTGGGTGAGCTTCGCGTATTGCGTAAAGACATAAAACGGCGCCGGAACTTAACTGTCACGCTCAAACGACCCACTCCCCTAGAAAGGAAGTACCTCCTCTAAAGCCACCCATTCAAACGGCAAAGTAAACATGGCTCAAGAGGAGGGGGCGGTAGTCGTAAGCGGACAATAGCCGGAAGAAGCAACCCGCAGTCGCCAGCCAAATTGCCCCGGCGGAAAGCCTCAGCCATTGGGGAAGGCGCCTCGCCGTGGCCACCCAATGGCCGTCCACTGATCCCCTAGACAGTCGCCCCGTACATCCGTAGCATGAATGAGCCCCGACTCTTTACTCTTTAAGCACCGCGGGAAGGCGTCCGATACAGTCGCCGCTGACGCCGGTTAAACGGTCCGCGACGGCGTCCGCCTGTTTCCGTGGGCGCCAGTGAAGAAGAATGCCTGTTTTTATCCGGCCAACCATCTGTCTCCCGATGGGGGTGTGACAAGTGCCGCCGATGGCGGCGCCGACTTCGAGAAGAATAGGGCGGCCGCCGCCGACGGGAAGAAGACGTGCTCCGGCGATGCCTATCAGCCCGTTCTGCCTGGCTGCCTGCCGACGACGTACAGGCCGGGGAAACGGGACCGTCGTCGACGTGGCGTCTAGCGGCGCGGCCGCGGCACCGGAAGGCAGCAGACCCCCCCTTGTCCTTCCCGGAACGCGCCCGTACTCGGCGGCGTCTTGGACGCACAGAGCGCGCGCGCCTTGGCGCCGGGGCGGATGCCAAGCATCGGCAAGAGTTCGTCTGCTTTTTATCTCGTCCGGCGCTCTCCTTCGGGAAACCTGTTTGTGCGGCAGAAGCAGCGCGGGTCCGAGGAGAAGAGGCTCATGTGTGAGTGCGCATGCGTCGCCGCTCATCGTCCTTTCGCGGCGGCGGCCGTCTGGTCCGCTGAAGTGGCCGGCGGCCGGAGGCCGCAGCGCCCGGAGAAGAAGAGGGGAGCGCCGGCGGTGGCCGTCGGAGATGATGCGCCCCGACAATGAGCGACGCGGCGGCTGACGACCGCAGCCTCCGCCCACGGCGACGACGACAATCGACGACACGTCACGGGGACGGAAAGGAAGCCCGAGAGCAGCAGGTAACGGTCCCTCAAGGCACCAGGAGCGCGCAGGGCGGAGGAGGAGGAGGCGTGGGTATGCGCGTCGCTTTTCCTGTAACCTTCCTCGCTTCTTAAGAGGGGGCCCACCTTGTCCCACTGGGAAGATGCCGAGCGCCACTTCGTGCTCCAGTTGTGTAATGTCTTTTCTCCGAGGCCATCAGCCGCGCCGTCGCTCGCCCGCCAACTGCGCGCTCGTTTCTCTAGTTGCGACGATGGTGGCACAAGAAAGTTTTAATTTTCCCCTGTGCGTGAAGCGTTCAAAGTAGGTCATCGCAGCTGGATATCCGCCGGAAAGAAAAAGCGCGCGTTTCCCGCGCGTCAAGCCAGCGCGCGCTAATTGCGCAGCCGTGTTTTTTTCGTCTCGTGGCACGCAACGGCGGACGACGACGCATCTTACCCGGTGACGATCTTCTCCGTGGGCACTTGGCCCAGCCGTCAGAGCGGTAAGAGTGCTCGTCCCTGCCTTTCTTCTTTCGTTGTCGGTGTTGTGTGTGTTTTTTTCCTCCGAGGGCCCACGTGATCGGCACTTGAGAGATTGACTCAATGTTGGGTTCAGTGACTCTGCGCTGGAAACGACTGGTTTCCGGGCGTCGTCCGAATCGAAGCCCTCAGCCGGGAGCATTCCATTCTGACGAGCTGCGTCGCCTTTGCCGAGGAGCGAACTTGGCTCCGCGTTTTCTTCGCGCGGACCTGTTGGCTGTCCAGCGTGAACGTCACCGCTAACGCTTAAGACTGCCGGGTGGAATTTAAAACAGGCGGGCGCGAGGAGGAGGGATTCGCATTTTAATCAGTCGTCTCGTATTACGGATGGCGGACTCCGGTAGGCAGGTACACCCAAGGAAACGAGACGTGAAGTGGATTGTGAGATGTAAGTACACTTTCATATGTGTCCCCGATGGATTTAAAAAAGTTACGCCAAGTACCGCTGTTCTATTTGGCGACTAAAAAATTGGCGCGAAATCGCGAGGAGATTTAACTGTGCAAGAAGAAACTAATTTGATGGGTTACACGCACATCGCGTTGTCACGTGTAACGGCTATGATTTAATTCTAAACGTGCTTACTCTATTTGAATTCACGTACCAATCATTCGATTCGATTGTTTTTGGCTGTTCTGTGCCCATTTGGTCGGTTGTTTACTTTCAGGCCGCTTTGACGGCTTTGTCTTGGATAAGGGCTACTGGTTAACGAACATAGTTTTAGACGTGACACTTTTCCCCTTGTAGAGCCGCATGCGAGAGTTAACTGTCGTTTATTTAAGCGAGTTCAAAACTCAGCCCTAATTTTGTAGTATGAGGCGGAGGAATAAACTTTATTTGCACCTATGTATACATTATGAAATGTTTTTTTATTAGGAGACTTTGCGAACGAGTAGAAGCCGCGTTGAAAAAGTCTTCACATCCGTGTTGTTTTTGTAAGCCTGTTTCTTTTAGCGACTCCGAAGAAAAGTCAAATAAACAAAATAACAGTCACCTTTTGGCGGAGGTGTCATGGTTCATAAAGTCCTCCACCAAGGCATGCCTGGTAGCCGAGCAAATTGGCGCATTAATTCACCGAATTTAACTTTCGAACTGCTCGGTCTTGTCTGTATGCTTCTCGCCTGCCTAAATAATGACAGCACGCATAATAGCTGATAGCGCTGGCCGAAAGCAATACATCCAACCTCAGCTTCTTGCTCAAAATCCCGACCGCTCAAAAAGCGTAAAATCATTGCGGGAAAGTGATACTCCCGCATAGAGCGAGTTGTCAAATTAGATATTACACTGTAAAATGCTATGCAAAACTCGACACGGTGCTCGTGTAATTCACTGTCAATATTTACTGCCCGCACTTTTTCGTCGGGATATTTTCTCTGACCGCGGAGTCTTGTAAGCATTGTGAGAAACTTGAAATTCGCTCACAAAGCAAGCTTATGCCCTTAATATTAGCCATGCGAAAATACTTTGCATTACGCTCAATAACTCCCCAGGCAATCCATCTAAACGACTGCGATCAGCCGGAAAGCTGCTCCTGGGTTTGGAGTGACGCCGGTATACTCACCTTGCCGAACGATGTTTGCAAGCGACGCATGTTCGGGCTTGCGTTTCTTTCCACTTCGGCCGCGCAGTTACTCGGTCTCCTGCAATCGCAAGCTGCGCCGGAGGTTCCTTGTCTGCCGGGTTCAAAAGCGTTCCGCTCGGCCGCTGTACGAATTCGTTGTATCCAGTTTGCACATGCAGGGAAGTATTTCGGGGTATTTTAAAGTTGTCATGTCAGTCAGGTTCTGTCAACTCGCTTTTCGCTGGACTATCTGGGTACAGTGTCACATAGAAAATTATATGAAAGTGTCCGCGACAGTCTGTTCTCGGTACCGCGATACAGAGAACTGTACAGTGGAGGCCCAGGACAGGATGTGCTAAAAAGAGTTAAGCGTATGCCTGTACAACCCAGGGTGAAGTCTTTTTTTTTTAACTTCATTCCGGGACACTTCCCACGAAAACTTGGTTACAAGAAAAGGGGTCAGATACACCGGGGGGTACTGACAGCAAAATTGGCAAACAACCGGATAACATGCACGCGTTTTAGTACAGTATTGGATGGCGGTTCACTTTTGGGATGTTATGCCACAAAGTTTACACAAAGACTTCGTACTTAAACCACATGATATTGACGCGAACCATGCTTTGGATTTGTTTATTTATGTTTTATGGTATCTATCTATGGTATTTAGATTTAATAATGCTCCTCGGCCTTCACAGCATGTGGCGGGCGCGCATGGCGTGGCTCCATGGTGACGTGGATGCCCGACCGGACCGGCAGTTTCTTCGGGAGTGTGTCACACAGTTTGTTGAGGAACAGAAAGTCCAGCAGCCAGTGCCAGATTGGTTGGATTTTGTAGAGCCGTTAACTACTTTAAAGTGATGATCACCTGACTAGGCCAAGCCGGAAGGACGGCTGTTTTATGTCGGTGTGTGTCGTACCACATACAGCGTGTGGTTATTTTTATGGTGTACGTGTGTGTTGAAGACTGGCAACAAAGAAAAACAGTTGAGTGCAGGGAACTACTTTCCACGGAGCTCACGGGCTCTGGATCATGAAATAGACCTTTTAATTCTTTAAGCACTGCAGTATTATCTGCACATATTTTGGTGTGTGCTGCACATGCGCAATTAGATTATTGTGTTGACTGCGCCAATGCAATCGGCGCTAGCACCGCGATGTTCACCCCTAGAACAGCCAACTTACAAGTTGGCTGTTCTCGGGACGAATAAGTTGGAAAGGTCTATATCTTGCTGTGAGTAGCGTCCAGAAATTAAATATTTTCTACTCGGCGGTTTTTGCCTGCCACAAAACGCAGTATATATCTTTTTCTCACAGCAGATATTCTCACAGTATACCTTTTGAAGTAAATACTGTAAAAATTATGAGATAACGGTGTTCTTCCCGGTGCAACGTTGTGTGCATCTATTTCTCTTACGTCCATGGTTTGTATTGAGCAGTGGTGCTCAAGTTAAGGAATACCAACATTGGACAGCGAACAAGCGTGTGTCGTTTGAAACATACCGGAGATTATATACGGTCTTTCATTCGGGCGCCCCGGGAGTTTGCACTCCGTCCAATCGCGTTGTACCTTGCGACCATGCCCAATGACCGCTGCTTTGAAAATAAACCTGTAGCTGGTACTCCTAGTATTGTAGATGGCAACAAAATTGAGTGAATACCTTACAGAGGCGACGGCAAATTGCCTACTTTTGCGTGACACGTTCCTTGTTGACGCTGTCAGTGATGCGCATACATATTGCTGATCACAAGCTTGTTGGTTGCCTGTTCGTCTGTAAGATCACTGTTTTCACAGACGACGAAGAGAAAGACTCCAACATACAAGTCAAAGCATGCCATTTGGCTAAGAAAACAACGTAAAAGGTCGTACAAACGAGCGAAGAGAACGTGCAAGACACCCGAGCAGGGTGCGGATTGTGTAGGCTGCAGAGTGACTTAATTGTGATCTCCTTTTGTTCAATGCGAACTGCTCCGTGTTACGGTGAAAACTGTAATGCGCCAGTTTTTTATGTCTATTTAAGTTTCATTCTTTATTTACGCGTGCGAATAAGTTTCTTGAAAAATTGAGCACTCGCATCCATCCTTGTATACCAAAGATTAGTTCATCAGCGAGAGCAACACCATTATAAAACCGAACCATGACAGTATTGTGTAAATTTGATATATGCTATTACATCGTATCTTCTCAACTGACTTTTCATCAGGACAGTATTACTTGATTGTTTCTTTGTGTATAAAACAGTTTACAAGCGTTAAGTGGCTTTTTCATTTATGTGTCATTCACGCGCTTAGCTGAATCCGCTTGTCGCGTGGCTCTC
Organism: Haemaphysalis longicornis; assembly: GCA_013339765.2. Taxonomy (NCBI): domain Eukaryota; kingdom Metazoa; phylum Arthropoda; class Arachnida; order Ixodida; family Ixodidae; genus Haemaphysalis; species Haemaphysalis longicornis. The sequence continues at coordinate 171,910,598 of CM023452.1, read as the reverse complement.
CCGAGAGACTCTCTTGGTGGTGCGGGGGGACTCGTGCTGTGAAATCAAGCTCTCTCGTACAATTCGGTCTTGTAAGAGCGCCCCGCAAGGCTCTTCGTTCTCAAGAAACTCGCTCCGGCATCAAAAACCAAAGCATTGACATCGGAGTTATCATAGAGATACTTTTCTTTATAATATTGAATTTGTCTGCCCTGCATGCACATCTCCAACGCGTTTTCGATTCCGTGTATTTCTCCGACATTTATTCGTTTCCGGCCTTCTTTGTCCTTTTTTGTTGTTGTTATCACGGCCCTCTTTGATTCTACACTGATCTTTACATATTTAATCGTCAGCCCTCGCTCTAAAAGTTGTCCGGGACTCTGCTTTCCCGCAATGCACAGGGAAGTCCAATCACTGCGATAAAAGCAGTAAATATGGGCCAATGACGACACTCAGCATAATATTTCACGACAAAGCTGTGGTCTGCGCTGTGATATCAAACAAGCAATACGGTTTGCATTGCCCAGATCACATTTTTGAGTCAAATATTCTATTGGAATTGTTCCCGCGGATGTTCCCGCGAGAACATTGCGGCATCCGCGGCATCTGCGGGAAATTTGTTCCTGCGGATGCCGCAATTTGTCATTCGGGTGGCATTGTGGCAAAGCAGATCCACGGACATTTTTAAAGGCGATAGTCTTTCTTCGGCTACTTAAATGCAGAAATTTTGGTCCGTCCGTCCGTCCGTCCGTCTGTCTGTCTGCGACTCGATTCAGCCACCCGGCCAAAGTGAAACAAAAGCTGCGCAATAGTCGTATGTACTCACAGCCAAATCTAAACGTCTAAGTCCGGCATCAGTGTTCATACTTGTCAACATTGTTGAACAAGAACAAGACATTACGCAAATATAAGGCAAAAAATCAATACATGAGTCGACATTAGCAGTATTCCTTTATTGAAAAATTCATGGATGCTTGGTTTTTGCGATAGTAAATGAAATACTACATAAACTGCAGAAAGTCGTCGCGTGCTGTTGCCCGCGCTCCTGGCGGCATTTGAGAAATCTAACGGCAACAATAACGAAAGGTTCCACTAGATAGGTTCCACGTTCCCTTTGGAACGCTCGTGGAGATAGGGCAAAGTGGTTCTATAAACGTCGTAGTCGGGTTCCTCGATTTACGAGCGTCTTTGCCGGTACGGCAGCGTTGGCATCGAGGCACCCGACTAGGAGCAGTGGAACGCCTTATATTTAAATTGACTTGAGCAGACTTCTAGCGTGTTACCTTGGAGGGAACGAGACGGGAGAGGAACAGCATGAGAGGTGAGCGGAAAAGAGAAGGGAGGCCTTTACTTGGAAGGGGTGCCAGTCGACTATCGTCGTTTTTCAGTGTTCTAGTCGTTCCACGCTTTTTGTGTAGAGTTACCAAACACTGTATCTGCCCACGTACATGGATCCATTGCTCTTAACTTCTCCTCAAAAGATATTTTACTCTCAGCTTATTGAAGTTCAAACGACACCCAGCCGGGCCATCTCCGCATTGTTTCGTTAGGTGTTTTACTATGCGCGCCTGAAGCCAGACGGCCTACCGTTCACCAGTTCGCATCTTGCCTTCCTTTATGATGATGTCTTTCCCTCATTACTTGTGTTCTTACAGTGAAGCGTGATTTACAGGCATCAGCGTGATTTAACACGAACGCGCGTGCGTCAGCGTAAAGTCGGCTCCTCAGTCGGCTCCTGGGGATGAATTTGTCGCTGACAGTGAGTAAAAAAAAGAACTATTTCTACTTTGTGCTAGGCAGTAATTCGACCTATATTGCAAAATACATTAAAAATTAGTCAGAAGTTTGCCAAAAATTTGTTGATTTGGGGGAAAACTGCTCATTTACGGTTGGATGCTAATGTATTGGACGAAGGTGTTCGAGATTTCGGAGCACGTTAGAGATCCCCTTTGTGGTGACAATTATTCTGGAGCCCTCCACTACCGCGCGCCTCATCTCCTGTGTGGCGTTCACGCATTAAACCTCATGATCAGACATGCATCGGAGGATGCACTTAGCGCTGTTCTCTGGTTTATTGCTTCTCGTTGAGCGTGCACAATTCTCTTCTCTGTCGAATGAAAAAAAGATGCGTCATATTCGATTATCGCTGCGCTATAACTCGCTGTGTTTCCTTTGCGAGGTTTGCGCTTTCACCCGGGGACGAAATACTTATCGCGAATGACATCGCAGTCGCAAGCAGCCTTCACTGTGTACGGAATCAAAGGACGCAGGGGCCGAAAAGGCATTGAAGCGAGCCGGCATGTTATTACATGCTACTGTCACGAGAGCTATTGCTGTTACAGTATGATTATTTGAAAGACATATTTTATAAGATAATTATTTTATTCGCCTCAGAGGCCCGCATTGCATGACGGGGGGAGCTCTCTTTAGAAAGGCAGAGTGTAGACCATATCTGTACAACATAAATACGGAATAGGGGCGAAAGGGAGACCAGAGAAAAGAAAAAAAAAATAATATGGGCAATGAAAGAAAGAGAATTGCCCTCACACAAAAACCAATATACAAAAGATAGAACAAATTCAGCACCTGGCAGCCCGTTTTATTTACAGTAGGTATAGACGCCGCGATTCCCCCTCTGCGATGTTGCAGTTGGCAAATCTTGAACCTCTTGAGGACAGACGACGAGCTGCTCGACTTAACTTACTCCGTCTAATATATTTTTCTAAACTAGAAATAAAGCCAGAAAATTACATGGTAAAAGATTCTTCCTGGCCTTCCCGTCACAAACGTAGCTGCAGCATCAAGCCAATCTGCGCAAGAACTGATATATACAAACACTCTTTTTTCCCGAAATCAATCACTGAGTGGAACTTCTTGCCCCGAAACTCTACTCTTCTTTCCATTCCACCATAAAACGCGCCTTGTTTCCTGACTTTAACAATACTTCTTTGATTTAACAATCTGGTGTAGCAAGCCTTGTCCCTAGCAGGGCTGACCTCACCAGTTCACATTAAAGGGCAACCTCTCTCTCTCTCTCTCTCTCTCTCTCTCTCTCTCTCTCTCTCTCTCTCTCTCTCTCTCTCTCTCTCTCTCTCTCTCTCTCTCTCTCTCTCTTTGATTTAACAACATGTTGTGTGCCTAAGAGTGTGGTGCTTTGCTTATGGGTTGTGTTGCAGTGGGTGTACTCAGCCCTATGGAAACGAGTAAAATTTGATGGTGATTTCCATGTTTTTCTTACATTTGATGTATCCTAGTAATAATTTTGTTGTAACTTTGTTGTACCTGTGTTTTACCTTCGCACTTGCTGTACCTTTACTGTTTGGACCTTAAATGGTTCGCAGTATATGATAAATAAATAAATAAATAAATAAATAAATAAATAAATAAATAAATAAATAAATTTTCGTGATCGCGTTCCATCTGTACATCACTGCACGGTCACATGGCTGCAGTAGCAATGCGCAATGTGTGTTGCCTACCAGCTACCGCTGCTAATACTAGTTGACTGACTTAAGCCTATTCCGTGGGCTGTCAACGCGCATACGCGATGCCCAGGTGGGAGGTTGGATGAAATACGGAGTGATGCGACTCCACCGATAGCGTTGTCTGCTCGCAGCCACAGCGAATTTTTGTAGCGTGAGCTACACTGGCCCAGGTTTAGCAGTTTCGCGTGGCTCCTGGAGAGCCGTGCTGCGCATGCGTGAGGAGCAGTGACGCCACACGGCGCACAGAACGTTGCTCGCTGCACGGCGTCCGCCACACACCCCACGCGCGCAGCGTCTTCGCCGACCTCCGTTCTGCACGTGGCGGTCCGGTCCACTTGATGATCATGCGAGGGGTGGCCGGGTGTGGAACCGATGGCTCGTGCGTCGCAGCAACACTGGTGTGTGGAACCAGCTTAGCTCTGGGGCGATGGTGACGCTGCGCCGGAGCCGCTTGATAAGCATACATGTGGCACGTAATGCGTACACCGTGTGTGTGTCATTGAAGCAGCACTAAGCATGATAATCAAGCTAATCCTAGACAACCAGCAAAGCTAAGAATAACTAGCTGAACCTTAGCTCACGCCCCGTATATCCTGGCATAGCCGAGCTAATCCACTGCTCATTTTTTTTTTCAGAAGCGGCACTTTCGTCTGAGCACGGGTCGCTCGCTGATTGCTTCGCGTTTTCTTCGGGCGCGGGCGTGTATCTACTGCAGTCGTTGCCAAAAGTTTCTGGGCCATGCGAAAAGGTAGTAGGCCACAAAGAATTCAAAATAATTTCCAATGGGGATGAAAGATTTTTTTTTCTAGAAAACTGGCGATATCACTTTTCTTTCTTACCGTTATAAAATAATCCCATCACACTTAACGTTATGCGTTTGCTTTGGATTCTTTCCTGGGGTGGCCTGGGAAATTTTGATGAAGACTGTATGCAATGCATAATCCTGAAGAACTGTAGTTTTGCGAGGCAAGGGCCGTGACTGAAGAAGACAAGCGTTAAGTGCTTGTGCAATTAGTGCAAAAAGTTGCATAAATTCTTGGAAATGTGGCAATATTTCTGAGTCATAAGCCTTGAAAACTGGCATTAAATTTCATCTCAACACGCCTGCAGTTGCCCCCCTGTTGGAAAAGCGGCGTTTCGTATTGCTTTTGCTGTGTCAAGGAGACTTTCAAGGTCTCGCCATGCAGTGACTGTCATGCTAGCGTGACCGATGCGCATATAGTCTGCCTAGTAACCGAATGGCGCTCTTTTGTTCCCGAAGCCCTCAGACATTGCACTAATTAGCAGTGCTTTAATTAGGCCTTTTTCTATTCACTGTTTAAAAAGAACGAGACATCCAAAGCGTTCGGAGACTCGTGTCAAGTTTGGACCCTTTTCAGTTCGCTGGCTTTTTGGTCTAGGGTGCATCGCGCACAATAAGCTCACGAGAACTCATTCTCGAAGGGGCCCCAGTGTTTTGTTTGAAGTCGTCATAAATATGGCTCGGGGCAACGCGCCACCTTGTGTTGTGATGAAATGTTCGCATAGTTTTATTAATACAACATTCACACACAATAATGCATCACGCTTTGAAAAAAAAAAACGAGTGGATAACATGATAACTCTTAACATGAGAGGTTGCCGTCTTGGTTTCTCTTTTGGTTCTTTCTTCCTCAATCCACGCGCGGTTGTTGGCGAGCATACTTTCGCTATGACGCGTGTATGCAGGTAATCAGCATTATTAGTGACTTTTAGGGATACAAGGATGCACGTGTGTAGCTAGAAGCGGCGAATGCAGCAGATATTTTCCAGCAAGGACGAGCGGAAAGTTGGAATTAACAGAATTTGCGCAACTGAGCAGTTTGAATTAGGCGGTCCACCAAAATCTTTAAATTTGTTTCAATTAACCGAAAGTTTGAATTATCCGAATCCGAATTTTGTTATACAGATAAATTGTCGCACCATATTACCAGGCAGCAAGCAGGTGAAACGTCTTAGAGAGACCTGTCGTCCGTTCCTCCAGCGCGAACTTGAAATGTTTGATTTTTTTTTAACTACCTAGGGATTAGGTATTGTTGCACGCCAAAAGTTGCAAGAGCTGACGGTGATTGCAAAGACACGAGAAGTTTATTAAGGCGAGCTAGTGCCCCCACCAGTAAAAGAAGGGGCCAACAAAACATTGATTGGTCGTTGGGTTTAACGCGCCGCCGCAACGCAGGCGATGAGGCGCGCCGTACTGGAGAGCTCCGGATTAATTGTGACCACCTGGGGATTCTTAACGTGCGCCGAAATCTCGTACACACGGGCGTTTTTGCTCTTCGCCTCCATCAGAAAAGCGGCCGCCGCGGCGCTAGGGAATCAAACCCGGGTCCTCGTGCTCAGCAGCACAAAAGGGCCAACAAAAACGTGGCATGCATGATGTGGAGCCGCTCTGCCAACTCAGCATTCTCAAGCGCGTCCCGCTCCACGGGCTCTTTTCAGTAGCAGACTCTCTTGAGATAATATACTCCGCACTTCTCGCTGAAATTGAAAGTCTCACGATGTCATGGAAAACATTTATAGGCGGACCTCTTTCTGACGTAAATAAATACAAATGCAAATAGTTACATTTATATAAACATGGCTGTAAATGCAAGAAAATAGGGAAAATTTATTTGTGTCTCCAGGAATGCATGGGCATCTCGCTACCCGTTGTTCAACAGTTTCAGAATGCCGCCGCCGTAGAACACATCCCGTATTCTTTTGACGTCTACTCATCCCTGGAGTAGCCGCGCACTTCATTTCCAGGTATGGATCAACGGTGACAAACAGTGACAGTGGGGGGACGCCTAATTCGGCCGCTTACCCGCGGTGTCACTGAGCGCGTCGGCGGAAACTGCCCAAGCCGGGACGGCAACGGTAGGCTGGCGAGCGGGGAGAGCAGGAAAGAGCAAAAAAAAAAAAATCGTTAACCCCTGCGTCTAACGGCGACGATGGTTAACTCTTAATAAAAAGGTCATAAAAAGGTAGTAACGGCCGTACTTACCAACTCGTTACGAACCTTACTACCACGCGGTTTTGTACGTAGGCTCTGCCACTAACAACTGCATGGTTAGGAAATTAACTGGGTGTAGGAAGTAGTGTGCTTTTGACTATAGGTTATGCATGGCCAGTTAGTAAACGCATGTAGCTCAGAAGAGTGTTATCGCTAGGACTTCACTAGGGGAGGTAGTGGTACTTACTGCCTGTTTCAGATAGTATGCCTGACAAGTACTAAATTTACTACTTCCATTTACTAAGTACCTAGTGTATACTGGGCCAAGTAACGTGTTAGTGTACCATTAGTTAATGTCCCGACCTTTTTTTAAAGTGTTGAACGCGAAGCTTTCTCGTGATTAATTTTTTGGTTGGCCCATCCCACACTGCGAGTGTGTGCTGCTCTGGAGGTACGCGCCACTTTTATAGAATGCCCACAGAAACTCTCGGCTGTGCACTCCGCAGGCCTAACTTTTGGGTTTGGGGTCTACGGTGTAAATCGGCACCTTCGTCCACAGCGAGGTACCCGCAGCATATAATTCCGGAAAGCGCTCATAACCCAGCCCTACCACCCCTCTCCAGCCGTTCCTTTCCAGAGCTGTGGGAGATATTGTTGACCTGCAGCTGTCAACCGGAGGAGATATCCTGGTGACACGGGCCAAGACGGCTATAGGGCAACGCATGAATTGCCGAACCAGGTTTCCACTATCACTTTTGAGCTTATTAAAATGTTGCTTGTCTGTCGGTACCCGCTGCTTCGCATGCAGTAAGTACTTTTTCGGGTGGGCGCCGGTTCCAGGTATTAAGCCTAAAATGGGACGTTAGGCCTAACGTCCTGCGCCTAACGGCCTTACGGCATTCAGAGCAACGTCATTCCCATCGTATACGTCGGCTCTGCGACCCGCTTCGAAATGGAGCAATCCGGTAGACGCCAGCTTCATAACGGGAGCGACCCAGGTTCGATTCCGGTAACGGGAAGCGTTCTTTGTTCTTTCACTTCACCCACGATCATGCACCATCACCGCCAGAGTAAGTTAACTTTCCTGCAGGTCGTTTTCGCGTTACAGACGCCACTAGTGAGAACACTAAAGCTTCGCTTTAAAAACGCGTCCCCTTGGCACACTCCAAGGTTGCTGTCTCCGCGCGCCCTCTCTCGGAATGTTCGCCCCCTACTCTTCTCTCGCGCTATTTGATGACGCAGCGACGTGGGGCCCTGTTGCGGAGCGGTGCGAAAATTTTGTCCACACGCCCCATAACGCAATACTAATTAATCTCGGCACACGAGTCTACACGAGCACCTTGCTACAGAAGACTAGATCGGGAATAGCACGTGTGGACAACCATAACCTGCATTGCTCGACTTTAATGCGGTTCCGCCGCAGTTTTGTAGCGTAAGCTACACTGGCCGAGATTGACCTTGAAGGGTCGTGCTGCGCAAGCGCGAGGGGCATTGGATTGGATTTGATTGGATTGGATTAAATTGGATTGTATTGGATTCTGTTTGGAGTACGGGTATGTAGAGAACTGGGTCTGCACATTTGCCGGTCTCCGCATTCGAGAGGAGTGACGCCGCGGCAGACGCACTGGCGCCGGTGCGCGCCCAGCTGTGCGCCTCCGTTGCGCAGTAGCCAAGTCTGACGCTGCGCCGGAGCCGCTTAGTGGCCGTTTCTCGTGACTCCTGGAGAGCCGTGCTGCGCATGCGCGAGGAGCAGTGACTGGACTGGACTGGACTGGATTGGATTGGATTGGAAATCGTTTTAGCAGCAGTAAGCATGATAATCAGCTAATCCTACACAACCAAGAAACCAAAGAATAACCAGCTGAACCTTAGCTCACTCTACGTATATCCTGGCATAGCCGAACTAAGCCACTGCTAATTTTTCGGTATGCAAAGGTTTATCACTTTTGCTGAAGAGCACTCAAACTCTGCCCCTATAGCGCCGTCGGAAAACATGAAAAAAAAAATCATGCAGAATCTAAATGATGCGTAAGATTTGCTGGTGTTTTGCAACACTTAGCGCGGAAGAGGAGATATCCTTTTCGTACACTGAAAACCGATTAACCTGCATATTTGTATAGAAATAGGGCTAATGTAATGCCTAAAGTTATTGATGGGCGGCACTTGAAAGTGCCCTCTGCTGTCGCATATTCCGTTCAGCGTCATTTTTTTACCTTTGTGTTATGTTGTGTCTTAGTATTTTTGGGACCGTTTTTGTGTGCGTTGTTACTTTGTGCAGTTGCTTCTTATGATCGCTCCACCAATTTTTTGTGACGTCACGCTGTAAGTTCGTCTATAGATCTACTTAAATGCTTCACGTCACAAAGCTGCCCCGGTGGCACTGACGTCGACAACAGAAATTTAACTAACAAAGAAGTCCCCATAAATAAAATTCAAGCGCCAGGACAAAAGAACCCCCCCCCCCCCCCGCAAAAAAAAAGAAGCTAAAACTAAAATAAAACGACTCCCCGCGATCCGCGGTAGCAGGTGATAATTCTCGTCTGCTATCGCGATAATTTTCGCTAAGCGAATTCTTGCTGACCAGCCCAAACAATGCCTCAGATCCCTTGTCATTAAGACGGGTAAGACATAAATTATTGGTTGATTGATTGTAGGGTTTAACGCGCCGACGCAACGCAGGCGATGAGGCGCGCCGAAGTGGAGGGCTCCGGATTAATTTTGACCACCTGCGGATCTTTAACGTGCACTGAAATCTAAGACGTAAATTATCATCTAGCTCTCCTGACTTTCTTATTGACTTTTTACACGAAAGTGTTTTATTCCCGGATACATGAAGATTTCCATCACGGAAGTGACGCCAGTACCAGTACCACGAAGCAAGCTGCCTGTAAAGGGTGCACCCCTGCACAAAGGGTCTTCTTGCGGGGAAGCAACCTTTAGTACTAAAGAGTACGTTATACTTAGGGTCGCTCGTTTTCGTGTTTTATTTTAAATGCAGAGCATTTCAGTAACTCACGATGTCACCCGCGTTGTCCCGTCGTAGTCCGCACCGTCGTTGCCCGCACCCCTCCCCCTACACTATATAAAAGAAAATACTATCCGGCGCCTGGTGTCGATCCCTCGACCCTGCGGGCGGAAACGCAATGTACATGGTGCTTACCCACTGCGCCACAAAGCCACAAAGCCGACACAGCATGGGACGCACGAACGCGGCTTATATCGTTGACTCATTCAAATTACTGCTGACGAGCGCTCTCTCGTCAGCAGTTGCCACAAGTGCAACAACATTAACGTAAAGCAAACTACTTAACGTCGTGCGCCCCCGGAAATGCCTCTACATTGATCGTGCCCCCTCGCGAGGGGGACGTTTCACTGCGTCGCCATGCGAACAGTTTGCCACGCTTTAGTTTCAGTTCTTTCTTTGCTGGGGTGCCGACGAGCGGCGCCACCTCCTCGCACTTCGCCGCGGGAGGATCCGCGGCGGGGGGCAAGAGATGGCGCTGGCGTCTCCGCGGCCGCGTCTGCGGCCTCCGCGGGCACCGGCGCCGGCGCGGGGTTTCTTTTTTTTAACACAAAAGTGTTTAATGCGGGGTACACCAAGATTTCACTGACCTCATATTAATCACGGAAATGACGCCAGTACACCTTTGCCGAAGTGACCCACCAGCAGGACGTCGCTCGCCAAGCACACCCACAAGACCGCCGCCGACCCGGAAATCATGCTCAGCTGCAGATATCGCTGCACATTTCACTTTCGTGTTTTACTGATTCCTATGACAGAGGAATCAACCGCGATTTTTTTCTGCTTTAATCGATCTTTTTAACAACGACGTTTGCCTACTCGATCTGTGTTTTTCGGTGTATCCAAAATTAATCAATAAATCAATCAATGTCCAGCCGAAACTGCTGGACCTAGAGACTTGAAATGGCGGGCGTATACATCTCTTTCATGGCGTAGGGGCTCATTAATTAATGGTGGTTTACACCCGTAAATTATACCCCTGATAGAAATAAAGGGGCAATTTCCGGCTTTTATAAAATTTCTGATTTTATCGCCGGCCCAGGAATATAGAATCGGCGTTTCTAATATCTAAAAAGTGCATTGAGGATTCCACAGTGATCACCACTCATAAGGTGAATCTGTATTTCGGAGAAAATTGGGCCCCTTCACGAATTACTAAATCTATGTTCGGAGCCTTGATGTATTCAATGGGTTTTACTGGCAAATGATGCCCATACGAATGTGCGGAAGCTAATTTAAGGATGTCGCCCTAAGAGACCGCTAAAAGGGCGGGAAGAATTTTTTGAAATTACACCCCTAACAGAGTGGAGGCAATAACAGGCAATATGAACGCCCAGCCAAACTGCCGGTCCTGTAGGATTGACATTTCAAGAGTGCTTTCCAATCATGCGGTATGTGCTCAATATTGCTGTAGTTTTTAAATAATTACACTTCGGAGACAGTCGAGAGCGCTAAAATATTTTTCCTGGATTTCGTCATTATACCGCAGGCTCGTTCATATATGAACTGGTTTTGCTGATGTAGCCCATACGAACGTCTAAAATAAGTTGCATGGTTTTGATAAATTGCAGGATGTGGGGCAATTATGTGTTCTGTGAATTCCTTAGTATCTGTCAGCCCGTTTATGCACCCAATTGGGTTTGCTCGCAAATGCTACTCATACAAAAACTCGAAAACTAATTTGAAGATTTTGTCACCTGGAAGGACGAGAGGGATATTCTAAATTTCTCCCCTGAGGAAGCTAGCAAACACGTTCAGTAGGTGATATCAACGCACAGCCCCAAAGTACTGGAGATGGAGATTTTAAATTTTGGCAGTACATTCCTATTATGGCGTAGTAGCTCAATAAATATCCAATTTTTGTATGAGACTCTTTAAAAAGCAAAAAAAAAAAAAACGTTGTTGAAGCTTCCATTCACGAGCAAGACTTGAATGGCGAAGCTGTTGTATGTGACCATTGACGGGGACACAACGTGAGTTTTAGTATCGCTGTGGTGTCGTGGTTGACGTCGGTGGAATGCCGTTTCAATGACTTTATTTTGAGCAAGGCCAGAGTGAGCTTGTCGTTTGGTCGACGTTTTCGTACGCCACTCTGCAAGCGCGACTTATCGTCTCTAGCGGATGCTTTTCACGCCGAGCCTCTCGAAACGTGGCCTCTTCCTCCTCGGCCGTGCGAACTATCCGCATAGGCCGGGACATGTGGAGTCAATGATCACCTACAGCAGCTTGGACATTCAAGTCGCGGCTCTTCTACGGTACAGAGCGCATGCGCGCGACGACACGATGACGAACGAACGAGGGGCGTACGGTATGACGTGTCTTTCTCGTTCCGAGAGCAAGTGTTGCCATGATACGGCTAGCGCTAGAAATATTTATTTTATTTTTTGCCAAAGTTGGCTAATCTCCCAAAGTGGGTATGCTTGGCTTGACGAACGTGCGCTTTAGACACGCGGCTAACGCTGGCGCTTTTTTTTTTTTGGGGGGGGGGGGGGAGGGGGGTAATATTGGCCAATTTTCTTAAGTGGGTATGATTAACTCTACGAACGTGCGCTCAAGGCACGCGTGACGAGCGCTCGGCATGTTCTTTGTATTTTTGAACTGCGGTGACCATACACAAACGATTTGCTCAACAGCTTCGCTGCTAAAAAGTACCGATTAGATTGAGAGCAACTAAGAAATTGCGGCGAAAATGGCTTTGCCGCAAAGCGTATTGGCGACATTTGTATATGGACACCATGCACTATTGAGCCATTTGGGAGAGGGAGAGGGGAATCGGCATGAAAATTCGTTTTAAACGGCTACAATCTTCCTACCGGGAACAGGAATTACGTTACGTTACAAGCCCGTTCGTATATCAAACTGGTTTCTGCTCATTGTACTCTTAACAACGTCTACATGAAAATTTTCCCGCGCATCTTGATCGGAGGAATAATTACGCGCTTTACGGTGGTTTGCTCAATACGTGTGATGCCCGTTAGGCCTCATTCACACAGCCGTCACTTTCTCAGTCGCGGAACCGCCACGTCAAAGAACTGCGACGGAGACGTAACGGAGTAGCGTTCGTACTGTAGCTCTCCGTCAAAGTACAGGGTCGTCGTTTGCCTAGTGATTGGCTGGTTTACCACGGAGCGTGGTCCCGTCGCGTTGACGGAACGGAAACGAAGATCTCGGCTTCCCGTCGCCGTCGCACGGTTTTCGGCGAGAAATCACCCGAGAAACCGTCGCCCATGACGGAAGACGGTGACGTGACGGTGACGTGACGGGGGGAAAAACGGCTGTGTGAAGGATGCCTTATACTGGAAATCCCGGGCATAGCCGAATGATACAGCTGGTGTAGTCAGATTGAGGGTCACGTTATTCCCTAACGGGCTGACGGCTGTACACAGGGGAATACTTGCATTCACTTGGGTTTTACAGCCGACGCTGATTTAGTGTTTTTTTTTTTTTCAAATGGATGTATGGTGGCCCGCGTACAACATTCACTCACCCGGAAGTGTCTGCGCTCTCGAGCTGTTCCACCGATTACCACGCAGTAATGGGACGTGGCTTTTATTAAAGCCATACTTGACCGTATGCGTGGCACGCCGTCGCTACTGTTGCTTCTTCAAGGAGGCGCTTATCCTAGCCGGTAGAGTGTTTGTGCGATCGAAAGCGGAACGGGTATTTCCCACGCTTACCCACGCCGCGTGCACTAAGTAGCAATCCAAGATTAGATAAGAGGACCGCACTCGAGAGCGTCGCTTTGAAGGCTCGTGGCTTCAAGCACCTGCCGCGCGATTGCGCGGCACTCCACGCGCTAGAGGCCGGCAGAAGTCCTAGATGACTGGATTTTATTGTTGCGAAAGCGTTAAGTGGCCCATTGGGCGAAAAATTAAGATCGATTCCACTGCGTGAAGGTTACTGATCAGCGAAGATTTGTGGCACGCGACATAAAGCTGACGCAGGATTTAGGCGAAAGGAATGAGCAAATTTTATTTCTTCCAGCGTTGACGGCGGGCATCGCTAAGAAAGAGGATTGTGACTCAAACGCGAAACGTGCATGCACCCGTACCCGTACATTTCGCCATGGTTGAACGCAGTTAGTTTATTTTTTTAACAGCAAAGCCATTGTAGAAGCCGTGAGTTTGCCGTTGCAGAAAAAATACCAAGAAAATGCGGAGCGCTCGTTATCGCGTGCCTCGCGGCAACCGCCGAGCGTTCCTAGCAGGCGCAGTGGTTTAGCAAGAAAAAGATTACACCATCTTTCCGTGGGGAACCATGAGGAGCATGCGAAGCATCATGGGGGTTCCGTGTAGGTTCCATTGTGTTGCCGTTATGTTTCATTTATCGGAGCACGAATGGGAACGTAGTGTGAACCCCCATGTAGAGACAGAGAAATGTGGAGACAGCGAAGAGACCGACACCCGCGTTACCTGATCGAGCACCTCCTGGTTCTCGTCTTCCTTTATTGCGCACTCACGCTCCTACCCCGCTGCCAGCCCTCTTCGTCCTCTTCTCTGGCGCTTCCCGCCACAGCTTTCCCACGGGAAATTCAACGTCATCCTCTAAAGTTTTCAGTTCGTCGTTTCCGTTGAAGTTCAGCTTCGCGTGCCTTCGTTGTATCAGTAGCTTCTTGACGTAGTTTGAATGTGTGAAGGACATAAGGCGCGTTCGTAGCACATGCTCCCGTCTCAGTTTTGTAGCACAGTGGGAAGAGGGCTACGTACCTCCCGTTGCGGCCAGAGAGTCGTGGGATCAAAACCGGGCGTCGCCTATTTCTTTTTTATAGTGGACTGCGCTGACGTCAGGCCAAACGCTGACGGGGCTCAAGAGACGCGGATGCGCACTAGAGTGCGGACGGCGGACAACAACAAGGGAGGGAGGGACACAGCCCCGAGCATGCGATGCTTCGCATTAAAAAAAACAACTGTGGTTCATTCCTCTGTCATAGCAATCGGTACAACACGGAAGTGAAATGTGCAGCGAAATCTGCAGCCGAGCACGATTTGCGCGTCGGCGGCTGTCTTGTGGGTGTGTTTGGCGAGCGACGTCCTGCCGGCGGGTCGCTTCGGCAAAGGTGTACTGGCGTCATTTCTGTGACGGATATAACGTCAGTAAAATCTTGGTGTATCGCGGCATTTAACACTTTCGTGTTAAAATATAAAACTCTAAAACGAGCAACCCTATGTATAACGTACTCTGTAGTACTAAAGGTTGCTTCCCCGCAAGAAGACCCTGTGTGCCGGGGTGCACCTTTTACAGGCCGCTTGCTTTGTTGTACTGGGGTCACTTCCGTGACGGATAGGAAGTCAGGGAAATCTTCTTGTATCCAGGATAAAAACACTTTCGTGTTAAAAACTGGCAAGAACCACGAGGAACGAGAAAATTCCGAGCGCTCTTGAAGGCGTGCATCGCGGCGACCGCCGGGTCCCCGGCTCGCGCAGTGGCTTTAGCAAAAAGAAAGAAAAAAACTCCAGCGCTGTCGTCAAGCGCTGTCGCTCATGCAATGCTTGACATCAGGAACACGACGATATCGATGGACATGACGATGACCGCTACTAGCACAGGGCACAAAGCAACGACGGAACGCGTAAACAAACAATTACAAACTGGTACAAATGCGTGGTGATGTGTCCCTCAGTGCTCACGTATAAAGAAGTCATGCAGCTTCTCTATGGTTCAAGCCTTGGGCGACTAGGCGCAAGCTTCGTCAGTTGATCTGGTAGAAACAATGCTGACGATGACTTTGCATCCACTACTCACCGCGAATAATACGACGACGTCTTCAATGCATATGACGACGATTACTAGCATCGTGACTATGCAAATAAACAATGATACTGAAACTTAACCATGTGTCCGCCCGTGATCACCTACAACAGATTCGCCATTCGAGTCTTGCGCGTGAGTGAAGCTTCCCTGCATTTTTTATTGAACTTTTTACGATCAAATTGCCATGGTGATGAGGCAAAAGGCCACTGTAATAGTCGCCTGTCTCGGCCCCTAGCACCAGACAGCACAAACGACAGAAATAAAAGCAACTATACATGCGTCAATACATACACAAATAAATGAGAATATACGTACACACTTTTTCCGTAACAAAAACAATAAAAATAACACATACTGCAAATATCTATAACTGAACACAGATACACGTTTTTGATGAACAAAATAATAAATAATAATATAAAGTAAAAATAAGATAACATTACCGTGTAATCCCCCCGCTTTTGCAAAGGAAACAAAAGTAGCAAAAACACATACACAAATTAACACGGAAATACAAAAAAAAATGTCGCACTTCATGCAGAAAATACATTTTCGTTTTCCGTCGAAAAGGTCGGTTTTAGACGGAAAGGTCGAGCAAAAGGTCGGTTTTCGGGCTACAGAACGCAGTAAACGCGCGCACACTTGCACGGCAAGACAAAACAGCGCTGTTCGGCGCAGTGCCATTGTAGGCGCGCATGCGCAGTGAACTTTGATGCAGGCAGTGCCTCCTTGTATCATTTTTTTTGATGACACGCACCCTTACTCTATCGCCTCTTCGCACCTCTCCCCTCGGAACGAACGAGCGAATAGAAGCTTTCACTGTGCAAGCGCGCGATGCTCTGGTTTGGCCTTGCCTGAGCTTGCGCTTACTCTTTCCCCTCTCCGCAAGCCTCCCCTTGGAACGAACGAGCGATGAAACGTTTATTGGTAAGGTTGGTGACCGAATTGGTTAGGTCGGTGGCCGAAGCGTGGTCGATGGCGCTGTCGTCAACACCGCGAAACATCACGAGGTAATTGCTTGACCTTGGCTGAGCTTGAAGGTCAGAGTGACGCTACCAGGCCCTTCTTCAGTTGGTGCCCGGAGTAATAAGCTTCGCTTAAAAGCCGCCGCCCGTGACAGCAGAACGGCTCCTAGTCAACATACCTTTGAGCGTTCCTTAGAGCGAGGCGTTCCGTAGTACGCGCCTGAACTCGACAGTACCAAAAGGTGGTCATCCGCGCCACTACACCGCAGAAAGGAAGAAAGGGAGGGAGCGTTAGAACGCAGCCAAACGAGCGAACTGACAGGCGCCGAAATCCACCATCGCCATCAACTCTCCCAGTACATGGCGGCAGGAACGGGCAGCGCCACAACGCGAATGAGAGGGATCGAAGCCATTCGAAAGCGTAAGGCGGAAACGGATCGCGAAGCAAATTGCCTCAAACGGCAAGAAGACGCAGCCTTTCGAGAACGCGGGCCAGAAGGAACGCGTCCCAGGCGTTCAATTTGACATCGATGCTTTCGCACTCAGAACTCTTAAGAACTGCTTAGATGTTCTCCGACATTTTTTGCCATCTGTATAACAGATACGTTCGAGCAATTCGCGCGTCCGGTCAACACCGTTGTCTCTAGCCCTCACTTAGTCATCATCATCATTATCAAGATCCTCATCATCAGCCGTTAGACCTGTAGGACATGGGGTGTCGAAGAATAACTGCAGCACCCGCTCTGTTGCCCGTCCTCCGCATTGCATGCCCACCTTCATTTTTGCTAATTAAGTGAGTGAGTGAGTGAGTGAGTGAGTGAGTGAGTGAGTGAGTGAGTGAGTGAGTGAGTGAGTGAGTGAGTGAGTGAGTGAGTGAGTGAGTGAGTGAGTGAGTGAGTGAGTGAGTGAGTGAGTGACCCACCCCACGCCAATTATTCACCGGATTTCTTTAGAGTAGTTTAGATTTTCATTGTTTTGGGTAAAACCCGAAGAAAAAAAATCTCAGGCAATCTCCACTAACGTGAAACCTGGAGAGGCGCGAAGCATGCAGTGTATAAGTCTATTCAAAGACTGCAAGTCTCTCCGTTTGCCCGTATTTCGCAAACACCGCACGTGCCTCAACAATGGTAGGGCAGCAACTTGGCGGAACATGTGCGCCAACTGCCGTTGCACCCCGGACCTGAAAAGCGTGTCCATAGTGGGGCGTGGTGCGACGAAGCAGGAGCGGGAGATTATCGAAGCCTTCTTGATATATAAACACGGTGAAAAACGTGTCAGTGAACCCTCTGTGGTAATCACCGAAAAAGAAATAGCTTTTCTTAGCGGATTGCACCACGTGTAAGATTGGGTTTTGTGCCTTGCTTGCCTCCTTGTTGCGTACGGTGTGGCTTTACTGCGCATGCGAAAGCGAAGGAAAATTGTATTTGGCCAGGGAGTCCGTTTCCAATAAATCAGTTGTAAGTCCAGTGTCGTCCGTGTCTGTATTCTCCCCTTGTGTAGCGTCTTAACACTGGTTCCCTCTTCAAAGACTATGAACCAACTGGCCCAACTTTCTACTTTAGTCTTTCTAGCACTGCGTCTGTGTGTAGTAATAAAGCCAACTTTACAAAATTTGGTTTATAGAGTTTTATAGGCATACATGGGGTCTTGTAAAGGTACACCCTTTGTCAAAATTTTCTAGGCCAGTCCTAAGCCACGAAGAATTCAAAGAATCGGCTTTACCTTTAAATGTGCCAAATATATTTTTACGGCAGTAAGAAAGGTGTTTTCTCTAGCTTTCCGGCATAAGAAGTTCGAGCCTCGCTCGGGACGTAAGCTTGTACATTGAATTTTTTGCGGCCTGCGCGTTTCCGGCTCGGCCCAGAAAATTTTGACAAAGACTGTACCTATTTAGTAATAGGCAATTGATGCGTATTTAGTAGTGAAGCCAGCTTTAAAGGGGTTCGTTTTATAGCAGTGCTGCTTCCGCATTTATCCGAGAGTTCCTCCGTGAGAGCTCCCTGCATTATTTTTTTAGAAAGGAATCCACGTTAGCTCGTATACCCCCCCTATTTCAATTTCCTAATTCCGCTTCCTTGACTGCTTCTAAACAAGCTGGGGAAGTACATACGGGCGTCCATTCCGTTGAACGCGTAGAGGCCCTGGCTCGCAGTTCAGTTCTGGTTGTACTGAGAGGTCTGCGTTGACTTTAATTCACTTCACCTCACTCCCGCTCCATCCCTCTGGTCACTTTGCCGTCCACCCTTTTCTCGACCGTCGTGTCCTGCTGCACCGAGCCTTCGCCTTGAAAAAAGCGCTAGGTTTCTGTGAAATTATGCTTTTTTTCCTAATAAAATAAATCTTAATTCGAAGCAGGAGGGGTTCAAGTCATCCGGGCGTATACACTTCCTTGGATGCGCGCCAAGTTCTTTTCCTTTCCCGCAAAAAGAAAAGAGAAACTGCGTAATATAGAAGCTTCAATTTTTGTTGTTGTAGCTGTGCTTCTTTTGGTACGCTGCAATCGCATTCCTCCGGGTGCTAGCGTCTTCGCGTATCGTGCGCGGCCGTGGATCTTGGCTCGCGCGCGCGAAAACCTTCCCTCCTTTTTTACCGCCCCGCTTTCGCGCGTAATCTAAACGCGCGCATTCCTCGCCGGCGCGGAGGAACGCGTCGAATATCGCTGCAGCCGACAGACGCGCAAGGTGACACGACTCCCGCCTCCTCCACTTTCTGCTGATACAGGTATCCGGGCGGCGAGCGGCTCGCCACAGCGAGTGACCATGGCGGCAGCGTGGCTGGTCCTCGGAGCGGGCCTGCTGGCGTCGTTGCCGCGAGGCTCGGACGCCGCGAGCGACCCGTCCTTGGAGCTCGCCAAGGCTCGTCTTCTGCAAGCCCTGGGGCTCGAGTCCGCGCCACACCGGGCCACGGGCTCCAGACTTCCCGCAGTCCCCGACCACATGGCCAAGCTGTTCGCGCGCTGGCAGGACAACGAAGGGGCCTTCCTCACCACCGGTGGCGCCGCGGACACCATCCGTAGCCACGCGCCCTGGGAACGCGGCCCCGACCGGGAGGTCCAAACTGGCGGCGCTCGCTTCCGCTTCAACGTCAGCGAGACGCCGGACGAGAGCTTGCTGGGAGCGGAGTTGAGGCTCTTCCGGCTACCGGCAGACCAGGAACAGTCAAACTGTCCCGGGGCTCCGGCGCCGTTGGAGCTCGTGCGAGTCTACGAAGTCCTCAGACCGGCGACTAAGAAGCTCGGGGAGGCGCATCTCCGGCTCCTGGACACTCGGGCCCTGTCCCGCAAGAAGGGCTGGCTCGCCCTGGACGTCCTCCCGGCCGTGCGTCGCTGGCTGGCCGGCGAGCCCAACCACGGTCTCTACGTGCAGGTCGTCGACGCCCGGACCGGCGCGTCCAACGCGACCCGGGTCCTGCTTCGACGCGAGCGGCACAGTGAACGCTTCTGGGCGCCCCGGCAACCGGTGCTCCTGACGTACTCGGCCGACGGCAAGGCGCCGCCCAACAAGCGTGTCCGGCGGGGCGCCCGACGTCGCAAGCAGCCGCCGGGCAAGCAAGGCCGAGACGCGTGCCGGCGGCACCCGCTGCGCATCGAGTTCAGCCACGTGGGCTGGAACGACTGGATCGTGGCGCCGCCCAGCTACGATGCGTACTACTGCCACGGCACCTGCCCGTTCCCGATGCCCGAGCACCTGAACAGCACCAACCACGCCATCGTCCAGTCGCTGGTGAACTCGATGCGCGCCAGCAAGGTGCCCGGCTCGTGCTGCGTGCCCACCGACCTGTCGCCCGTGTCGCTGCTCTACGTGGACGCCTTCGAGAGGGTCGTGCTCAAGAACTACCAGGACATGGTGGTCGAGGGCTGCGGCTGCAGGTGATCGGTCCCGCTGCGGCACTACTCTACTCCCCAGTGGCATTAGTGAATCTCAAGGGCACTTCTGCGAGCGTGCACGTGCGGCAGTGTGAGTGCCCCCATCTCCCCAGTGCGCGTCCGGTGGAGAGCGACTGTGTGACTGCTCGAGAAGGCGCATTCCCGGAGCCTTATGAAGAGTCTTCAGGGACTTCACGCGTAAGCCTAGTCGACACCGCTGCGCCGCGCGTATGTTGACACCAGGTTGACAACACTGTGCCTCGTGAGACCATTCAGAAACTGTCTGCAAAACCTGGTTGTCCCCACTCTCCTTTGTGGAGAGACCAGATGTGCGAACCCATTTGTCACCAACATCCCTAGGGTGTAAAGGTCACTGTGCGTGAACAAGCTTTGGAAGTTGTTTCTATGCTTGTAGCCATTACAGAGATAGAAAATACAGCCGACAGCCCAGTTATTGGTTTGGCTAGAACACAGAGGAGCTGGCCATAGCTCCAATCTCAGGCCGACCTCTATGGTTGCGTAAAGTATTGTCTCTCGGCTGCGAAAAAATAAAATGCAGATGCCCTGCCGACAAGCGCTAAGCCTACTTATTGTCAAGAGCTAGGCCTAAACTTGTTGCTGACATAGAAAGGTAAAATTAGCACCACAACGTCACGTTTAGGAAGCATTTACTGACCAAGTGCCATTGAAACACCAACAGTGCCCTCAGCTTTAGTTGCAGTCATCGTGATTGCTAAAAATGCTCCTATATTACCCAAGCTTTTGCTGAGCATGCAAACAGTGGTTTTGATTCCGAAAGTGCCGGTGGTCTGTTGTTCAACTGCGCCATGCTTTTTTGTTTCCCACAGATGTCAAATTACAAGAAACGCTAAAATCTCGGCAAATGGGACTTTAAATAAAGGGACCTAAAACATATTCAGTATACTAGAAGTCTCATTTGCCACGCAGCCCTTCCTTCAAATGCAAACAGATTTGAACCCCAAGGCTCTCCCTTAAACAGTGTTAGCTGTACTTCGAATGTCTCAAGCCTGCATCTTACTTTCTGTCACTTCTCATTGAAGCCTCGTAGTCTGTCCTGCTGTACGAAAAGAATCTCTTAAGACCACTCATCATGCGGGATTGCTTAGTACCACAGGGTATTGCTGTTATCATTAGTGCTGCATAGAGATCTGCATGTGTTGAAAGTGCACTTGCTAGAGAATGCTGAAGCACAAAAATAAAAAAAATACAGCTTCACATCAGTGTCATTAAAAACCGTCATTACTGGACTCCTAATTTGTCTCTTCATTTTGAATATCTTGATTTCTTCTTGAGAGATGTCGGCACCACAATGCTGGAAGCAATCTCACCACTGTTCCTGATTTTTACAACGAAGCAGTTTTTTTCTCGGTTTACACACATTGCCTCCATGGACAGTTTAAACTGGCGCAAAACTAAAACTTCTTGCACCCCGGAGCTGGTTTTTTTTAGTTCCTTCTTCAAGGGCTCCCGGAGTGACGCTTTGACGGTGTCTTTCACACCTAAAAGCATGCACACATCACCGGTTGCCCGTTCATATGTGTGCACATGTGGGGTGGGCATACGCAGCAAGCCTTAACACGCTCACCCATGACATGCACAGGGGTGGAGCAGAGTACATGAGTTTCGGAGAAGTCCTAGGAGCAGGCAAAATTGCCTTTTTTAGCAGGCTTGGAGCAGCCAGAAAGGCCGTTTGGCAGGGAGCTGGCACGGGCTGCTGTGCCAGATTAAGTTTAATTTTTTATCTTCTATATTAGGCGGCATACCCAGCGCACTAGAACCTACTCCGAATATGGGAACACAGTTCTTGTACTATATCTATAAATTTAGAATATTCTACCTTCGGCCCCAACGAGTGTGCCGCGTTATCACCCCAAGCAATCACCTGACGTCCACTGGACGTCCACCGCACGTCCATTGCGGCTCTAGCGGACATCCGTAGGGCGTCCGTTTTACAACCGATGGACGTACCATTTACGTCCGTGGGACGTCCGGATTTAACCCATTTGTACGTCCGAAACTGGATGTATTGCGGACGTCGCGCGTAACGAGAAGCTTATGTTCCTACAACGAATACTACACCGCACAAGACCAACGCACCACAGGGCAGACAGGCATACATGAACACAGTGAACTTGCTTCACATGTTTCGTTAGCGGTTCTCAAATTTTATATATCCTTCCTCATGAAGATCATCGTTGGAATTGATGAGGCGCTTCAGAAAGTAAAAAAAAAATTAGGCTTAATATTTTAGAAATATGCAGATAAAACTTGCAATATACAAGTCATGGTGTTGATGTACAAAAGCTTTCTCGTTTTTCTTTTATATTCAATTTAGGCCAATATTTGCTGGTTCGTAGTAACTTTGTAGGTCCACTGGCGGCTGTACGTCGGTTTCTGGATGTCCACTGTAAGTCCGAAAATGTACATCCAAACATGGACGTATAGTGGACGTACCGTGGACATCTAAACTGGGCATTGGATGTTCGGCTGTATTTCGGACGCAACAGGGACGTCTGTGGTTGCTTGGGGGCCGTCACCCTTCAAAGAGTAATCCTCGCGCACAGAGTCTAAAGGGATCAGATAACGGGCCTGGCTTCGTATACGGTAGACGGCAGTGTAAAGCGAACTCACGGCGGCTTTCCGTAAAACCCGGCGTTTGCTAGCATTTGAGGAATGAAGCACCTTTGGACCTCGCTCTGTCTGGGGCTCGGCGTCAGTGTACAGAGTATTGCGCATGCGCGAGGAGCATTGAATTCGATTGTATTAAACTGTATTGTATCAGATTAGATTGGAATTGTATATACTGTACACCCGCGTTTACAATCACTCATTTTTTTTTAATTGCGAAAGTTTGCTCTGCAGCATAAAACGGTGAGGCGAGTATGTTTAAATGTACGTAAACAGGAAGTTTTCACTAAGACAGTCTAAAAGGCTCCGGTGATACGGCCCAAAGAGCCAGCGTCTGTAGTCGGGAAGCCGGCCTGGGTTGAGTCCCACACTATGTAGTACTTGCTGTCGGGAACGTTGGAGGCCACGGCAAGTCCACAGAAGATGGTGAATGTCTGCGGTCGATGCCGACGTGGGCAAAATGGACATGTCCGGCCAAACGGAGCCCGTCGATCCGGGGCCAGGTGTGGGTGACAGCTGGTGTAAGAGCAGCCCCGACGCGAATCCTTCGTAGCGACGGCGGGTGAGCCCACCAGGGAGGTTTGTCCACACGGTAAAGCGTGTGGAGCGCCGAAGGTCTTCTTTGTCGGTCACGGCGGCAGTGGTGCGTCGTTGGAGGTATAAGTCGCCGCATCCGCCTGTTGCTGTCCAGGGGTCGACGTCCTCTGGGCCCAAGTAATCTTCACTCTGAAACTAGGGCCGCAGCCTTCGCGTGGATGGTTTGGGACATGGGCACTTGATGAAGTACTTTCCGGAGGTCTCGGACTGCTTGCATTGAATCTGTAAAGATGTTGAGGTTAGGTCAGCTCGCTCAGTCTGGGGCTCGGCGTCAGTGTAATGGAGGTTTGTGCATGGCAGGTTTGCGCATGCGCGAGGAGCACATTGGACGGCTTGAGATTGCAGGATTAAATTGTATTGTCATGTGATTTAAGGCCAGTATCGTGTTTAAGGCCAGCTTCTTCCTGTAGTGTGGAGATGCGCGTTTCATGGCTTCTCTATTGATGGCCTTAGACGATCCCATTCCGCCCTTGTCATGTACTGAAACTGAGCCTGGTACGTGAAGGCTGATTGCACGTACGAGAAGCCGAGCCATCTCTGTGCGAGCTCCTCCCGATTTCAGAAATCCGGCAAAATTTGTCGAGCCCTTCGATTGCCGACAATAAGTAACACGGTCCTATCTCATGAGTCCCACGCGTTTTTCAACCGTATTTAAAGTACTCAGAAGAGCGTGTTCTTGATTCGCAATGTCTGGAAGTGTCGACCAGAGCGTGATATCATCCGCATAGATGAGGCATTTTAGATCTTTCAATGCCCCTACTGTCCAAGCGAGCGGGAGAAGGGCAAGGTTGAACAGTATGGGTGCCAGGCCGAGCCTTGTGGTACCCCGCGGCATGTTGAAAAGGAGCACCGCCTGTTGAGACTCTAATTGAAAATGTGCGGTGTGTTAAAAACGACTCTATAAAGAACACCACAGGCGCCGGGCACCCAAGCCAGCGCAGTATCTGTAGGATTGCTTGATGGCTCACATTGTCGTACGCTTTCTTCACATCTAGGGCAAGAATAGAACGAATACGACAAGTGCGTCCTCCTATGAGTACGGAAGTAGAGAACGCTTCAAGGCCGTCCTCTGCGCTGATGTGGGGCCGAAAGCCGATCTGAGAGGGATGGTCCCAACCCATATGCCCTCAAGCCACCATGTGAGCTTTGATGCTAGCATACGCTCAGCCAGCTTGCATAAGGTACACGTCAGAGCAATCGGCCGTACAAGTGTCACTCATTTACATGCGCGAGTGGGCAATGCCACGGGTGATTTACGGTAAGAACGATCCCCAGTGCTTCGCCCACTCGTGATGATTCACTTCGTGGAGATGCGTGGATTTTTTCTATCAAACAGCAGTTTCCATGCATGCAAAGCAGAACATAGCTTTTTTCGCCGCCCGTCAAGGGGTTGCGAGGGTCGACGAACCTACGCCGTAGACCACGTAATGAGAGCGTCTTATGAGGTACAAATACTGTTGGTCCATCCTCCACATAAGCAAAGCCAACCTCGAAGTTCACAGGCCCAAATAAGTAATTACCTCACAAGGGCGAACTGAGTTAACAAGCGACGGCAAAGCGACCTTGACCTTGTTTGTTGAATACATGCAGGCACGCTCGTCAAAAATGGTAGACTAAATTGAAGTTCACCTTTGAACTACAACCTTTCATGCGAATATTCTGTTTTCTATCTGTTTGCGATGTGACACAAAACAGTTCACTGACTTTTGGTAATTTTTCCAGTGATTGTGGCACAGCGGCCGGCACCGGTAAACAAAACCATGCAAACGCTACGCAAATCAATTCAACGTGAAGGCGGTGAAAGGGCATAGCATCTGCGGCTTTACAGCTAACCAAAAGACAATTTACATCACCACTCATGGCCTTGATGAAACCAAAACCAAAACTTGGCTGAAACATTGTGTTTTCATGGTGGTCACATCACGGCGGTCGTATTTTGTGGCACAATTTGGATTCTGCGGCGCAGATGAACGAGTTTGGCGCTATAGGCTGTATTCACTGGCGAGGCACGCATGCAGGCAACCATGTGAGGGCACTGCCATTGGTTACGTCGGGCTCTGCGAGATGGCGGTACTTGTACCTGCTAAGCACATGATGTGTGCCAAGGACATTGGACGTTCCAAGCTCCACCCCACTGAGAGCAAAGTAATGCCTCGACTCCAATGTGACTGCGATTAATAACAGCTCTGTTGACACCGCTGACAATCGGGTTGAAACAGAGCAGATGACGCATGCCGGTGTTTTTTTTTCTGCGGTGTTCGGGCACACTGGCACAAGATGCGCCATGTCTGTGGCCGTTTCCAGTGTTGCCAAGTGAAGAAATTGACAGCTAAACTTTTCAGTGAATACCACCTATAGGGGCAGGACGGCGCTGATAAACGAGTTTGGTGCTCAATGGCGCAAATGGCGCGGCTGTTCCACCCCTGCATGTCCATTGTGCTGGTGGGAAATTTCAACGTGAACGTCTCATGACCGATGCGTCCAGACAGCTGTCCTCCATGGTCGAGTGGTTGGGGTTGGTATGTGACGCTGACACCAAGATGCTTACAACGCAGGAGGGAAACAGACAGCCCCATGTTTGTCCGCTAGAATAAAGCTCTATTCTGAAGTTTTATTAAGTTATTCAGCTATGCCCAATCGCAAGTTGCAAACTTGTTTTGTATCGTGCACTCCTTGGACTGCACCCAGCTTCTCTGGTAATCCTTCTTCACAGAGTGGAAAGGGCACTGAATTTTTTCATTCCACACTACCAGTACAGCTGAAGGCTTGTTCATTAAATGGGCAACATTCATGTCAAAAGCAGCAAAACGGCTCCAATGCCATGTGCCTGATTGTGTTTTGCAGCATACAGCATTCCATGGTGCAAGCTGGGGGGGAGGGGGGGGTCATTGTAAAGATGATAGTCTTTCTTGGGCTACTTAAATGCAAAAATTTAGTCTATCTGCATGTCTGCCTGTCTGTCCCTCAATTACGCCACCCTGCCATAAGTTACAAGAATTCTTGAAGTTTGTTTAGGCAGAGCATTTCCTAACTACTAAATCTGGTGGCAATGCTTACACTTGTCAACATTGTTCAGTAAAGAAAAAACATTACACACATTTGAGGCAAGAATCAGTGATATTTGCAGTGTTCTTTTAATTAAAAATTCATGGCTGCTTCATTTGTAAAACAAAATAAAAATACGCCTTGGAAAAAATGTCTTCACCCAAAAATACAAAAAGCGCTCCCGCGCAATGCTAGCCCTCCTGGCAGCACTGCAAGAAGTCCAACAGTAATAGAAGGTACCAGTAGATGGCGCATGAGCAGTGGAAGGCGGTAAACTTGGATTAACTGGAGGAAACCTCCACCGTGTTTACCGTTCGAGGAGCTAGATGGGAGGCGTGGGCATGAGAGGTAGGCACAGGAGAAGAAGAGAGGAATTGACGAGGCAGGGCCAGCAGAAGGCTACCGTCTGTCGACAACATTTGCCGCCAAGCGAGCAGACGCGCAGGCAATTTCTTTTTATACATGCACCCTGTGGCAAGTTTCACTACTCTCGACATCAACTCCTTCGTGGAACAGATGAGCCCCTCGTTAACCTGTTTCAAGCAGTACTTGATGAGCCCTTCCTGAATGGCTAGGACGAGTTAAAAGTTGCAGTCATATGGTAGATACCAGAGTCAGTACAGATTGGTGGTTGCCGGTGCATTCCACTTCATAATGCTTGCAACTGCACCGATACATTTACTCTTATAAATTACTTAAAATTCTTCATAAAATTTGCCTTAAAAATTCTTAAAATTTTTCGATAATTTTACAACAACCCTAGAAAGATCTTCGAAAAGCTCAAAAACACTTTCAAGGCGGGTTGCCCATCAATTGGCTACAAATTAGCTTTTTGTGTTTCATGAATAAATTGCTTGCAGGAAACTAAGGACTCGCTTTCTCTTTGTATTGAAGTTGTGAATGATATCCGTATGCTATGCCAAGTGTCACAGCTTGCAGGTAACCAGGCCTCGATGCACGTTCGAGGGTCATACTAGTTAGCAAGATCAAGATGTGTTGGGTACAGGTTAATCAAATTTGAAATTTAGGATGTGGATAATTTTCTCTTTTCTGTTATCATTCCATTGCAGCTGCAGAAAAGCGAAATATTTCTCAAAATTTTTCGTGAATTTTACAACAACCCTCGATCGATCTTTGAAAAGCTCAAAAACACTTTCAAGGCAGGTTGCCTACCAAATTGAGAATTACCTTTTTGTGTTTCACAAATAGATCATTTGCAGAAAACTGAGGACACATTTACTTTTTGTATTGAAGTTGTGAATGATATCCGTATACTATGCCACAGTGTGGCTTGCAGGTAACCAGGCCTCGATGCACGTTCGAGGGTCATACTAGTTACATTTTAACTTCAATGCAGTGCCACCAGTCACTAATTGCAGTGCTTCCATTGTGGAAACACAGGTGGACGACAGACGCCTGCAGTCGCTATTTATTATAACTTCAGCAAACACACAGTGGTTCAGTCAGCTATGAAATGATGATGAGAAGCCCTGCCAATGGAAATGCAACTTACAGAAGTGGTTGAAGCTTACTGCCATCCATTGGAGCGTGACCGCATATGCAGGCTCTCCCACTCGCGTAGCTCCCAATCAAGAAGCATCGCAGATGTTGAGTCCTGCAAGCGTAATGAATAGCATGAGCACACAGTGGAAGAAGCTGTGCGCACTGGCTATTCATCAGGCTTGTGAACTCAACATCCACTGATTCATCTTCCACAAACAGTGAAAGGAAAGAAAGCTTGTAGAATCGGTTGTAAAAAACAGTGTAAATACAGTCATGAAGCAAACAAAGATTCAGAACTGTTTCATAAATTCTGGGGGCCAAACATAAATTAGAATGAATCTTTTGCAACATGCTGTAGCGTTCTTTTGAGCTTATTTTAGTCATACGGTGCCCACATTGAACTAGGGGTTGATCAATTGGTGGAAAACAAGGTTTCCTGCTTATAAGAGACATCTCGTATGAGACAGAAACTGCTCCCCCGTACGTATCTCTTATAAAGGGGTCCAACTGTAGCATCATCCCTTGATGTATGCGTACACTAATAAAAACTACTCTTCAGAAACAATGCATCAAATGCCCTGGAAGGCGCCTCCAGGACTTAGTTAGGCGATAAATTAGACAAGGAGACAGTGACTACACGACAGAGAATACAAAAATAACATGTATTCTAGAGAAAAAAGCAGAGTCAAGACATTCAACTTCGCCACAGGCAACGAAGCGGCTAAAAATTCCGGCATTGAGTGTGCGTCGCAGAGGAGAGTCCCACAGTCGAAGCTCAGCCCAGCATCTCCTGAAGGAATGCAGTTGAAGATGACGGAGCACCACCGGTGGAATCCGCCGGAACTACGGCTACTGGTGCAAGCGTCGGCAGTGACTCCGCAATGGGTTGCAGCAACAGGTGCGGAGTGGCAGCCGCCGCTGGCTTGGGAGGAGACGGCTTGATAGCCGGCAAACGAGACGTCGTCCCCAGGGCCATCGCTTCCACGGGCAACCGAACCTCCTTCTGTGGCTCAGACTCTTCTTCCAGGAACTTGACGAAGAGTGCCGAAAATGACTGCGGAGTAAATGGGGAGGAAAAAAAACAAAGTGTGAATATACAAGGTTAAGTTAAGGGGACAGATTGGTTGTTTATAATGACCATATCAGCTAGTTTGGGCAGAAATAGCCATACACATGTCTAAAAATTCTGTTGCCTTTGAATTAAAGTTTCCCTCTACAATGTAGCAAACTGAGATAAAGTACTTGGAGAACATGGAAAGAACAACGGCACTAAAGTAATGTTATGTAAGGCGTGAGATGCTCTTACATTGCAGTGCTTTCTCAATAAGCTGAACCACTTGAAGCAACTTAACTCCTAGCAAATGTATCCAAGCCTACCTTGAAGGGAGCTTGCCACAACACAATAATAAGGTTTTTGGTATGATTATTTGTATATACAAGAACCAGGGTTTACCGACCTCTAATAGATCTCTGACTCTTCACACTGGCAGCCTTTCCTTGAGCTACCTTCTCATTTCTGTTCCTTTACTTTCTCATAGCACCCTTCTATAAGGACAATGGAAGTCAAAGGTGCTGTATCTGAACTCCTGAAATGTGTCATTACTATTACTGCTTCTATAATGACTTTGTGGAGAGTGGTCGACAGTTATAAGGTCTTAAAAAATATCCCTTCTGAATAGTTTTCGTTTTGCAGGTAAATACTTACAGGGCCACGGTTTTGCTGTAAACAGGGATAACCAAGGAAAAACACCCATATGAGCTTCGGTGTTAGCATTGTGACAACCATAAATGGCTTAAGAGAGTAATTGTTGCGCTTTACTAGAGTTCTTGAAAATCACACCCCACATGCTGCGTATGCAAGGAATAATTAACAGATTCGCCTAAAACCAGTTGGTACAAAAAGTGTAAAACCACTCAAATGCCCGGTTTAACAGTTTCATGCAAACAAGCAAAGTGGCCATTCACTTTGAACGGGTTTGCTACATTGGGAAATACTTACCGGTACTGGTTGGTGCTGTAAACAAATACAAGTAATGCTCGTTACTATCAATTAGGACGCAACACAAGTTTAAGCATGATAACCATGCCTCTCTTTTCCTTACATTACACGCCCTTTTAAACACGAGAAAAACTGTTCACGGTGAATCGGACTCCCCTATTAAACACAATTTCCCACTTCAAATCAGTCCTTGCTTGCCATTTAGATTCAGCCTTCTGCCTTCACTGAAGGAGGGTAAAAGGCTGAGCTTATGGCGCTTACTAAAAAAAAACACAACTGCCTTCGAGAGCCACTTTGGTAAAACGCGGTAAAATATGTTTAGACTAAGTTTATTTTCAAGCTCTGCCTTTGTTTCATGCAAGTAGAATAAGACTGGGAAAAGAATACTACCACAGTCATGAAAAAGACGGATAAGCTTGTGAACAGTTAACAGCTGATTCCACATCTTCAAGTACGGTCTAGAATACCGTAAATGACTTTTCACTTGCTAGCCTACTGCAAAAAGTTTCAACTGTAAGAGTTCGTGACGAAGCCTTGAAAAAGTGCAACACTGAAAACAGGGGACAAGCAGAACAACAGGACAAGTGCTTTCCTTTTGTTCTGTTTGTCCTGTCGTTCTCGTCCTGTTGTCCTTGCTGTTCTTGTCCTGTAGTGCTCGTCCTGTTGTTCTGTTTGTCCCACATTTTCAGGGTTGAATTTTTTCAGGGTTTCGTCATGCACATTTACCAAATAGCCCAGCTCGCCATTCTGCGGCAGCATGTAAGAATTCGTCTGCACCCTGACGGCTCACCTGTCGATGGAGTGGCCTGGCTACTCCGCCAGTGCCGTCGGGGCTGCCGGATTTCCGGAAGAAGCCGGATATCCAGCCAATGCGGACTCTGCCATCCTGGGACCCCAGGCTTATGCCAGCCTGTCAAGAGAATCGCAGCACAAGAGTCAGCACATCTACATCACAAAAGATGAAGATTCAAAGCAACACAATCTCTGAGAGCCACTCATACCCTAGATAGTATCGACATTGGATCAAGAGTGGCTGCTTTTCAGAGAAGAACAGCTGGTTAAAGCTGCCACGGAGATAAAATGAAATTTTGTTTAGTTTGAAAGAACTGGCCTTTGAAACTCACAATAACAGGCCCAAAACACACTTTAAAACCACAAAAATTGAAAATATAAAGGCGGCGTACTAAAAAAAATTGCGTCAATAGGTCAAGAGGACTGAACAACATGGCCTACGCATCCAAGACTTCAATCTGCACAAAGGTACTTGGAGAAAGTTTATAATGCACTTCAAGCAAAGAGGAGTTGAGATTAAGAAGTGTGTCACGTGCCTGTTGGTTGCTGAAGGATGAAATGAGGGAGGGCAGAACAATCTTTTCTCGTTCAGAAGTAAAATGAGTGCGAGAAATTATATGCACCTCCAAAGAATTTCGGGATGAAATAAATGCATGTAGTATTCAAAACGCACAAATGGTGTTCTTTGACACCTTAGACCCCAACTGCACAAATAGACAACGAACTGCTCTCTCCCCCTTCCACTATTCTCCCTTGCACCTTCCAACGGGTATCTGCATGACCCTTTTATCCTAAAAGATAAGCTCAAGACATCAAGAGCATTTGACAACTGGGACGCCTCAAAGAAACCATTGAGTGCGAATCAAAACACGCCAAGAAGAGCTGTTCTATACGCGCTACAACCCTGTTCCTTTGGAGACCACGCTTTCTTGAAGGCAAAGTCTGTCGGCAGAAGCAACATTTTCCAGTCAGCATGAAAATTCGGTGCATTCTGGCAACAAATTAAAGCCGTGTCAACCTTCGATAGAGACGTGGCATTGGTCTCGTTTCACTTTGCTCCCCCTTAGCACCAATCACAGATTGGCACATGCCATTGCATAGCACAAAGAGTTGCTTAGACGAAGCACAGTTCAGAAAAAAAAAAAAAATTGCCAGCACAAGCCGCCACTCGCCTTGTCCATTTCCTCGCGGCTGAAGTCGAGGACGCGGGCGAGCAGCCGCACCACTTCGGGTCGCTGACCTTGGGGACTGCTGAAGTAGCCCAGGACCAGGCTCTTCATGATTTGCCTGCACCACGGAAGTGCAACCACATGAGGTGAAGTCCCTCAGCGACACCCCTCCCATAGAAACAGAGTGCTCTTTGATGCCTTCACTGCACTAAACAGCAGTGCTAATGCAGCGGGCCCATTCTATCTCATAATTCACAACACCGTGAATCGTCTTAACAATTTACGGTAAAAGCTGTTACAAACACTGTTACAAGAGACACTTGGTTGTAAGAGACATTTGAATGAAAAATGCTTGGTTGATTTTTCCTATCTTTGCCATGCTAGCAACATCATATACAAGAGACCTTGGTTACAAGAGACATGTTTCCTAAGTCCCTTGCATGTCTCCTGTAGCGAGGTTTTAGTGTATTTCTCAATCGAAGTGGCTCACCTAGTTAAACAAATCATGAGCTGTCATTTTAACAGAACGATGCATTGTATTTTTGCCGGTGGACCGACTGGTGTAACGACTACAAAGTCACTGTCTGTATTAATCATGCTTTGCAGTATTCCCTGATTGACTACAGCAGATGAAAGTGGCAGCATGAAATAAACTCTCGAGGCATAATAATAACTGATAGCTGTACAGTCTGCTCTCCTAGCTAAAGGCACTGCAACAGAAGTCTCTGCACACAAAAGCTTAGACACATCCATACAAAAGAAATGAAGGAAGTTCACACTAACGTGTAAGACTTGAAGGTAGCGAGGCTGAACGCAATCTTCACGACCATCCCGAATGTTTCAGTCTATGATTTCAGCCGATTTGCTTCTTCGCTACTGAAACGACCTTTACTCCATCATTATTGCTATAGGTGCGAGCTTCTTTCATTTCTTTGAAAGAGATAATCATTGGACATCACATTGAAGGGGTGTACGCTATGACGTGTCTTTGTCGCTCCAAGCAAGTGTTGCCACAATTACGGCAAACGCTGGAGTGTTTCTTTGGCCAATCTTGGCCAATCTACCTAAGTGGGCATGCTTGGCTTGACATATGTGCGCCGCTGGCGCTGGACGGTCACCCTCGAGCTACGCACACACGAGCGCTTGGAACCTTCTTTGTTTTTTAACTGACGGGTGGTCGTCGTGAGACCCGCGCTCCCGTGCGTGTGCTCGCCAATTTCTTGGTATTTTAACTGCGGACACGAAAAATTACGATTTGCTAAATAGCTCGCTGTTAAAAATGAGGCCTCTACACGTGCACTGAGCCCAATGCGAGGAAAAAAATGGGTAAGCCGAGATGACGTTAATACCTTCCACTAGTGGCTCATTTATCAAAGAATTGCTATCTGCTCACTTCCTAAGGGGGACTATGGTCCAAGCCTACCTGTGTGTGCAAAACATGGTCGCACTCACACGGCCTTAGTTCTGAGATTCTACTTATTGGTATGCCTAAAAAACACCAGCGTACTTGTTCTGAACAAGTTAATTAAATTCGCTTTCTTTCCGGCAAAAAGTTCACTACAAAAACTCTATTAAAATTAACTCACAATGCATTTGGCACCCACTTAGTAATGATGCGACACATCGCAAAGTATCAGGTTAAATTCCAAAAATTCAGCGTGGCACGCATGAAATCGACTTCGCTGCATCATTTGTTTTTCAAAAAAAAGAAAGAAAGAAACAAAATGAGGGGGAATCCAATATAAATTGGAAAATGTGCGAGCAAATTTTAACATCTTCTCAAAGACGCAACCCGAAGCCATTTCAAAAGCTAATCAGCAGACCTAACAACGGCACGAGTGCAAAAATGAACCCACACAGACGGACACTCGAAATATGAATTGCCCAAACACAACACTGGGCAGAGTAAGTAAGGAAAACGGACTGCAGTTAAATCATTTCCACGGCTCGACAAATTCAAAACTTTTGATTTCAGGTACACACTTGTCGACTTTCCCCTCCGTCGTGCTGCGGACGACGTGTACTTCCTGTCGTATTCTCTCCATCTCGGCCTCTCGGTCGGCGACTGCAAGATGAGATGACATGGATCACCCCACCTTGGCATGACAAGGACACTAGCACTCGCATGACAAGAATCAGTATCTTTGCTTTTGTAATACCATTAACTACCTTTAATTTGACAGCTTTCTGTTTCATGTATTCAAGCAATAAAAATTTCAAAACACATCAGCAAGGTTGAGGGCAGTTGAAATAAAAGAACTCTCAAAAAATATTTCGCCACTGCTTTGATATCATGTTTTGTTATCATGTTCTGTTCTGTTATCTGTTTTCTTTAAAGTGCAAAGGTAGTGCTTCATTATCTGTCTTTGTTATCATGTTTCGTTATCTGCTTTCTTCAAAGTGCCAAGGTATTCACAACATGAAGAACCTTTTAACCAATTGATGTGCCTGAATCGTCAAGGAACTGATGGGAATCTAACCCCAAGGAAGACAAGCAAGCTACTATGTTCACACAGTAAGCTAAATGCAGCGCGAGAAACATAAAGACACCATAAAAAAAGGGTAAATTTAAAAGGCTACCTGATGGCAACAAATTGAAGTTCATTCTGCATTTGGCTCCTTGTATTTCCAACATAATCCCAAGGTTTACGCTATAATCAAGTGAGGAGCTCTATGAAAGCAAATGCTCCTTCATTTAGTGATTGTTGTGGAGTCAAAAAAAGAAAAAGGGATTACCAATATTTTTACTGCTCTTACTATGACCAAACTTTCTCGAATTTCTGGAGACACACATTTATTGCCACCTAAAGGCCATCCACAAAGTGCTGAAATATTCGTTCCTCCCAAAAATCAAACCGTTTAGAATAGGCCATGCAGTTGTAGCATTAACTGTTAATGCTGCTGTCCAATACGCCTAAAATTTCTTTCTTAATTAATTAAGGGGCATTACAAGCTTGATGTTTCCGATATCATTTCATTTTCATCTGGGCACGCCACCCACCAAAGGCATCAGCTGACAATAACCCCTTTTCGGTCGCGAAATAACTGCTTCAAATATTCCTTTTTCCCGCCTACCGTAACTCAGTGGAATGAACTAACTAATAACCAAGTCTTGTAGCCGTCCTTAGTGTTATTTGCAGCAAATTTGGCCCGATTATTCATATCTTGCTGTTGTATTTGTTTTCGTTTGTTTTGTTGTATGTATTCTGCAGTGCCAACATGGTAAAAAATTATGTCTGTAACCACCCTGCTAAAATCCTTGAAATGGGGGTTGCAGTATCAACAAATAAAATAAATAAATAAATAAATAAATAATACACATTTGCCACATGCTCGTCACATGTTTGTCACATGTTATCACAGGCTCAAAAAAACTGCAGTCTTTACAAAAATAAACTGATTCACAGTCAATTGCAGGGTTAACCACCAACAGTACACATTCGTCACGTGCTCGCACACAAGGTTCATGGCGGGCCAGGCAGTGAGACGCAGGCCGATGCAGAGCCAGAGTCGGGGGAGTGAATATCACACAGGTACTGGTGGCTTTCTCGTCAGACCAGTACCTGATGTAATACTCAACCCCAGGCCCAGCCAGTGGGATGCCAGCTTGCTCCTCTTCCAGGCGATTGCAACAACGAAGCAGCGACAACACTTGCCAGGCGATGCTCTTTCGTTTCTTTTGTCATGCCATCATGCTTTCTTGCACACATTTGCAACGGCACACGTCAGCACAAAACAGGCATTGTCAGGGGGGACAGGGAACAACTCTTGACAAAACAGCACGACAGAGTATTTCACTCCACTCACAGACATGGCCGTAGTGTCCGAGTTCCTCAAAAATCACCTCATTCGAAAAATGGTCAGCCTGGTTAAGTGTAAGATGCTTTATTTACTGCCCTCCATCAACTTACTTAAATGCGAGGTGTCTATAGTTATAGCACTAAAAAAGAAGAGAGTAATCTGGTTAAACTAATGCCGCATGTGTCATATAATTACACTACTACTTTTAAACAGAATTGCCAAATCCAACTAGATCAAGTCAGATCAAAGCTGGATTTATTTAACCGCAGGCAAGCATCCTGGGCATTCAATTTGTTATCCTGCAATCGACGCTACTTCTAGTGCAGCTCTTTGCGCATGTTAAACATGTGACACGACAATATTCTCCATGTTACCAGCTACCATGAAAATTACTTCCTAGCTCACAACAACCTTTGATAATCTATGTCCACATGACCATCTTCAATAACAGCCATTTTAAATAACAGCCAAGTTGCTTGTCAGCATGCATGGGAGTGACCAAAAAGCATGCAAGGCCATCGAGCCCAACAGGTGAAGGTTCACGCACATGCAAACACACTCGCAAACAAAACACGCATTTGCCGCAAGTTAGCCATGCATGCTAGAGTCACGTCACTTAACCGTGGTGCGCTGTAACTGAAACAGGGGTCGCAGTCACAAAATGCGAGGGTGCATGCAAGGTGATTCTAGTTAACGAGCACAGTAACTAACTCATGCAACTCAAAGGACAATCACATGCAGAACATACGTTTCGAAGTGCAGAGAGACAGAGAGAGAGAGACAGCGAGAAGTACGACAGGTTGGAAAGAAGAAAGAAAGACAGAAGGAGACGGCGTGCGGTTTCCCTCGTGGTGCAAGAAGGGTGTGTGTCATGCATGGGATGGGCCTCTTCCGAGACTGCATCTCATCTGGTTCCCCGAGCGTCACTCAACTCCCCCAGAGATACCAAATGAGATTAAGCCTCGGCAAGGCACCGGTGCACGGGTGTCTCTCTCTCTCTCCCGGGGGACCGTAGTGCTGCAGTCAGTGACCGTGCAACAAACCTCCAGTGCCAACCGCCAAGTCGGGGACGGGTGTGGTGTGCGCCAACCGCGTGCTAGACACAGAACCATCAGTGCAAGGCAAAACAAAGTGAAAATAAAGGGGGAAAAAAAAGGAAACAAGAGCGGGGGAAGCTGACCACCCTGAGGAACACCCCAAGAAATCGGGTGCATGCCTAACCTTAGACTTAGACATAGTTGCAATTGACACTTGCGGAATGCTAAAGCACTTTGCTCCAGACACATCAAATAGAAGGGGAGCCAGAGTTGTCCTAGAATCATCAATAAAAAGAAAATTTTAAAAAGAAAAGTGGAAGGCCCAAAACAACACCTTGCGGCACACCCAACAAAATCAGAATGTCAATGCATTGTTACGCCCATCAGTGCAAAAAAGGGAACAAAGTCAAAATTCATAAATGCCCGTGCAATGGAATAAACCAAGCAAACAAAACACTGGCAAAGTTTTGCAAGAAGCCTCACCTTGCTGTTTGAGCGCGGCTATGGCCTCCTCCTTACGGTCCAGCTTCTGGCTCAGGCGTTCGGCAGCTTCGAGGGCATCCCGGCTTCCCTCCAGTTGCTCCTGTGCATCATTCAGCAATGAACATTTTTTGCAATGTCAACACGAAGAAGGATGCTCTTAACAGTCTCAGATCAACATTGAGGAAAACATTAAGCCTTTGCTGGACAGTTGTCTAAAGTTGAAGGTGGCAAAAGTAGAGGCAAAAGAGACATGTTACAGTTCTACCTCCTTTCTGTACTACGGTCTTCCCTCAACGTAACAAACTGTAAAGTCATGCACCAACTGGCTAAAGATTTAACAGTTGTCAAGGATTCACCAGAATGTCATGAACTCCTCCCCAGCCCACAAACAAAATATACAGCTAACACAATGGCCTTAAAAGTTTACAGTGAAATCGGGGTGTTCTGAGGAAGTTGTCTCCCGCATTACTGATTCGTCAGTCTTTCCAACTTTTATGACAAATTTAGTTCAGTCCCCCGAGCTACCCCTGAAGCCGAAGCCAAAATTACAATTCGACACCTTCCCAAAGTGCTCCTATTGCTTTCCGCACTCACTGAAGAATACAACAGTGAAGTTGTAGTATATTATGCTGAAACAGAAAACTTGCATTTAATTTCAACGACAGTAAGATATTTCAATAAGAATGTTTATTCATTTTTCTTGCCTTTGTTTGTTGGCTTTCATCCTCCCGTAATACAGACTCAAGCTGCCTGCTTAATTTTTGCAATGGCATTGCTTTTTTCAAGGACCCTTTTTCACAGTCTGCAAAGTAAGGTGTCATCTTCGTCGTCCTCATCATCATCATCATCAACATCATCATCATCATCATCATCATCATCATCATCCTGCCTAGGCCCACTGCAGAGCAAAGACCTCTCCCATGGACCTCCATTTATCCCGATCCTGTGCAAACTTCTGGATCTCATCTGCCCATCTAACCTTCTGCCGCCCCCTGCCACGCTTTCCTTCTCTAGGGATCCACTCTGTTCCCCTTAATGACCAATGGTTATCTTGCCTCCACATTAAATGCCCTGTCTGAGCCCATTTCTTCTTAATTTCTACTAATGTGCACACAACACGTATTTGTTCCCTGACCCACTCCGCTCTGTGCTTGTCCCTTAATGTTATACCCATCATCTTCCATTCTATTCTTCTTATTATAAGACACATGCTCTTGCCTAAATGTTCTCATAACCAGCGCACCGTAATACCTACAGTGAACTGAAGCACTCTTACCTGCTTTTGCGTGACCAGTGCAACTAGCTGCTGGGACTTTTCCCTCTCCAGCGACAGCTGTGACTCGTACGAAGATCGCACCAACTGGATCTCCCTGTCCTTTTCTGCGGGAGAAATGAAGGGGGGCAAATTGTCGATTAGACCAAAACCACAGTTCCCCACAGCTACAAGCTAAGACTAACACCATGTCAGAGTTTCTGCAGCTTCTCACACAAAAGCAGCCTGACACTCGTCTGTGAGTGAGTGGAGCAGACTTAATCTATGCTGATAATGCATTTGCAATCAATAAAGGCAGACTTACAGGCACAGAGACCAGATGAAAACCACAACTGACTATATATCTAAAGTTTTGTTGTCCCAACCCTCTTAGACGTTCACCAGTTTCTTTTATGTATACAAAGTTAGATTCCTCTACTCCTCTTCTGGAAGGTTATTTAATTCTTTAAATGGCTCTTAACACCCATAGCATATCCGATAAACCTTTCACTTCCTTAACCTCTGCGTGGCCACAGGCAACTTGGTTCGTGCATATCACCCCATTCGGACCCTGCTAGACAGAAAGCCAGCAAGCCTGGCAATTTGCAAAACCTCGGGAGGTAATCATAAGTTTACACTACACTTGTTTCTAAAAGCTCACATCATGGGAGTGCCTAATCAGAAACTGCTGTACGGCTCAAAACAGGCGTTAAAAGTAGTAGCGCGAGTGACTAACAGGAATCCTAGATATCAGCAAAACTCAACATGGATGCTTGGGTAATGGATTTTGCCACCCCAGATCTAGTGGCCTTGCGGAAAGAAGGTCATCACAGCTTTTGCAAAATTAGCAGGTGAAAAAGGGTGTGAAGTCTGCCGCCCTCTCACCTGTCTGGAAGTGGTCCAACACCGACTGGAGGTTGGCGAGCGACGCCTTGGCATGGCGCAGCTCTTCACTTAGGGCCGCGTGCTGTGTTTGGGCAAGGGCCAGCTGCTGCGCCAGGCTTCCCACCTGCTGGCTCGCCTGTTCTCTGCAAGGCCATGAAGGAGATCATAAAGCACCACACAAGGCTTAGCAGGAAGGAATCTCTCTCTTTTTGTGGAAGTTGCAATGACATGTTACACAGTTCTCGATTCACAGCACACACTGCACAGAAAGGCGGAAAACACAACAATGCTTCTGGGTCTTTTTTCCACCTTTCTGGTTCCCTGTCAGCTATGTATCAAGAACTTCTCAAAAGAAAGCTCAAAAGCTTCCACTTTTGGCTGATCCTACCATGACTATCACTACAGCCATCGCCGCTATCAGTCCTAGGATGCCGACAGCATTTTCCAATACCTTCAAAGTATTTCCTTCTTGGTGCAGCAAAACATGTTTTCTGTGCCTAAATTTTCTAACCTGCGTGATTCTGCGCAGTCTCTGCCTTCCTCTACTTCTTATTACATCCCTTAGTAACCGTTCTGTTATGGTGCAAATTTTCAGGTTAGTTTCACTTTTACAGCATTGTTGGAAGTGTGTGTGACAAGTTCGTTTTTTAAGAAAGTATAGTAGTGCACAAAATGTGTTTGAGAGTACTACTGGAACACTTATTTGTTAGTTCTGTAAACTTTCATCACGCCCCGGCAAAATCTGAATGCTGTCAAAAGTAATTGGAACACACTTTTCATAAACTGCCTGGCTGCGTTGGTGTGCAGTTTAAAGGAGCCCTCCGTAATAGAAAAAGCTTCCTGTGAACTGGTAATGGCTGCCATAAAGCCAGTAAGGCAAATGTTTTGTGACATCCCCAATCCTTGTTCCAGTTACTGATGGCGGAGCCTGTACATCAAGACGTTTCCCACAAAACCAGACAACTAACAAATCACAGAAGCTTGACTTTGGGCTAGTTGGGTACCATGACACCTTAGGAAACATCGCGAAAAACTCGGACAGAGAGAGGGCAAACAGACATGAGCGCTGACGAGCAACTGGTGAAATTTTATTAGAGTTGGCAATTAATAGAAGACGGAAACAACGTAATCATACGCCAGTGCGAGAAAGAAAAGCGAGATAAACAAAGAGCTTAAAAAGCGGCGTCAGCTATAAAAGGCGATAAAACGCAAAACATTCTTTTTATCTGGCCAGATACGCAATGTCCCGCTCAAAGAGCGCCACGGAAGGCGAACTCGCGCATCCCTCCCCCCTTAATGCTTATGACCAACAAATCACTTAGCTGGCTTTTCTCAGCTTGTTGAACTACGAGACAAAATTGCACAGGTGAGTGCAATTGCAAAACTTGCACTCACGTTGCATTGTGGGCGGCGGACTCGGACACCCTTGCCCACTCCTCGAGTTTCAGCAAACGAGTTCGAAGACTCTCCTCCCGCGCCTCCGCTTGTAGGGCCTCCTGTGTGTAGCTCTCTTCCATCTGCACGAAACGTACGTCACAGAGAATGAGCCCGCACCCTATCCACAACACGCTGCTCTCAGAAACTCATAAAATTCAGTTGGCTGGCAGCAACAAGCCGGGGAATTACGAAGGTTGAG
This sequence comes from Haemaphysalis longicornis, assembly GCA_013339765.2. Taxonomy (NCBI): domain Eukaryota; kingdom Metazoa; phylum Arthropoda; class Arachnida; order Ixodida; family Ixodidae; genus Haemaphysalis; species Haemaphysalis longicornis. Next base: position 171,869,730 of record CM023452.1, on the reverse strand, counting down.
CCCACAAAATGTGGCGAATAGGGCTGACATTGGGCGGCCTTCCAAACGCACCTGAATCAGATGTGTCCGGAGCCGCTCTAACTCCTTGTTCAGCTTGATCTCTTTCAGCTGGAGCTCTTGAACCTGCCACAGAGAAAGTGCACGCAAGTGCATACGGAACGTAAGTGCCTCAGTGGGATAGTACGAGAGACAATACAGAGAATATGGGGAATAATATAGGAGAATACAGGACGCAATATGGGGAATGCGGGAGAAGACTCTATGTATGGGTGTTATGTGTTTATGGCACAAGGGCATCGAGGCCAAAGAGTGCTAAGTCAGAGTGAGTGGTCTTCCAGTCAGTAAAATACAATTTGAAAAGACGTGAGGAGGCTAATAAATAATTGGTATGGGGTGTAAACAGCCCTCAGTCTAGAATGTTGTCAAAAAATGTGAAGATCCTGGTATATACCATCTTGGAATTACATGCGGTAGGTAATAAGTTTCAAAAATCCGATATCTTGAATGTAAGGCTTAAGCTAAAAGGTGATTCGTGGTAAACATAGGTTCACCTACTAAAAATAGTGAAGGGTGTAGGGGTATCGCGTACCTATAAATCTCGGGAAAGCGACGGCGTCTAGCGTCTTCAAATCCTGAACATTCAATTAAGATATGGAGAACTGAGAGCCGTCCTCCACATCTGTTGCATACTGGTGGTTCGGTGCTTTTTAATAGGTGAGAATGAGTACATGAGGAATACCGTACATGAGAACAGATAGACCAGTCAGACCCACCTGCCTCTGATACTTCTCCACTTGCGCCTTCCAGTGCTGGGCCACGATCTCAGAATCCTGTCCATCCGCACCACTGAAATCCTTCCTTCACGAGCGACGCCTCCGACTGCGTGGAGCAAGAACTGCTCCTGGAGTGAGACTTCTGGAAGCCGCCATTGTTGGCCGCCAGCCGCGTTCTCCTCCGCGTCTTCCCAAACGGCGTACCTGAACCTGCTGGAGCTGCTGCACGAGCTGGTCCTTCTGGTTCTGCAGCTCCTGCGAGCGCATCTCCAACTCCGCCAGCCGCTGCCGCAGCGCAAGCGCTTCCTCCCTCGCGGCCGCGAGTGCACCCGCCTTCTCCTCGACCTTCTGCGCCGCCGACTCGCTCTCCAGGCGGACCAGTCCGAGGTCGAGGGTCAGCCGATCCACCTCCGCCTTCAGGTCGCTCGCCTCCCCCTCCCTCTGGTGCAGCGAGGTCCTCAGCCGACTCAACTCTTCCTCCGCGAGCGCCACCTTCTGGACCAGAGACTCCCGCTCCTCCATCAACTCCTTCAGCTGGCCCTCCTCAACCGGCGAGCACTGACGGAGAAGCTGGAGCAGCGTGCTGTTCTTCTGCTTCTCGGCCTCAACCTCGAGCTCGCGGTCGCGGACTAGCTGAGACAGGTTTCGGAGCGCCTGCCGCGTCAGCTCCGCATCTTCGTTCTCTCGGGCTCCCATTGAGCTCTGCTGCTCTTCTTTCTCACGGCGGAGCTTGGCCACAGCTTGTCGCTCCTGCGCCACGACATTCAACAGACGGTGAACCTCCGCCTTCAGCGAACTGCTCTCGCGCGACTTCTCGTTCATGACCGACAGGATGCGGTCCTTGTCGGCCTGCAGGCTGCGCAGCCGCTCTTCCAGGCTTACCGTGATGGCCGAAGCCGCATCTTGGGCTGCGGCTCCGTCCCCTTCCTGCCGCTCGCCGAAAGCGGCAGCGTTGGCCGTCAGTTCCTGCATCTTCTTCTCCAGCTCTCCCTCGTGGGCAGAGCGGTTGGCGAGCTCTTGCTCGAGCTTGCTGCACCTGTCTTGCAGTTCCCTAAGGCTCTCTTTAAGCTGAGTCTTCTCTTCATCTTCCTCATTGGCCTGGCATTCCACGTCCTCGCACTGCTTCGATTCTGGTTCAGAAGTTGCGGCGCATTCACCAGAAAGCTTCAACGAGGCTTCAAACACAGCTTCTGTCTGGACTGCTCGCCGAGGACACGGGAACAGATCGGTCACAACTTTCTGACTCAGTTGACGCGTCTCTGAGTGGCGCGGCGTCTGTCTGTGAAGCTTGACACAGGCAAGCTTTTCGTTGGGCATCCCGTTCTCGGAAGGCTCTCAGTTCTTCCGCTTGCTGGCGGTTTTCAGCCTCCAGTTTTTTCTTCAAGGTCAGCAACTGTGCCAGTGCTTCCTGCGAAACCAAAGAGAAAAGTTGTGTGACAAAACTGAGGTCAAACGATAATTGGGAGCTCGGTGTGCAGAATTTTTTTACTAGAGCGAAGCTCCAATGAGGAAGCGGCATTCCTTGAGGTTTAGCAGTAGTCTGACCAACTTCAAACAGAAACATGAAGCATAATAAGATCGGAAGCAGGGACACTGACCCTGAGAGATGTTACTATCCAGCCAAGTCTCAAACAAACCCTTGATGTTGTTGCAGCTCACTAAAACGCAGTGTTCTGGCACTCAGCTTACCTGGTTCTGTTGGTCCAGTTCCACCAGGCTTGCTTCTAGCTGTTGCTTTTCCACAAGCAGCTTTTCAGCTTTGTCATCTAAAAAATAAAACAAAATATACACACTTTTTAGGCGAGGCCCAGAATACCTAGTCCTTGAAACAGATTTATCAACTACCAGAGAGGATTCTTTTAACCCTAACATTCAGCGCTTAATTTTCGAGGTGCCCCTGAAAAACCGTTTTCCTACTAGGCAGCACTCAACCAACGTAAATGGCTAAAAATGAAAAAAAAAAATAAATAAATAAATAAACCTCAACACTCCTTAATTCACTAACCAACCTCTTTATTTTTTTCTCATACACAACTCAGGAACATAGCAACAGTAAAGACTAGACCTGGTTAGTGTATGCTCGCGACAAGGACATAAGCGCTGCGATGCTAAAGAGACAAGAAATAACCATACAGAGATACCGACAAAAATTGTTAAAAAGTCGCCAAGGTTTCCACATCACAAGAGTTCACTAATACATTTCTGGGCAGAGAACAACTTTTTTCTCTTTCTGCCTTAATTCATAGCTCTTAAAGAATATTCCTCCAAATGATTGGCATGTGCACGCCCAGCTGTTTGACCCGGTTTCGCTTATTCATATATATGAAAGATGCTAACATTTTGTATGCTGTAGCTAAAGGAAGCAACAGAGCACACATAAAGAGTGCAACTGACAACCAGAGCTCTAATGTGGACATTACTGCCTTTCAAATGCCTTCATGTTGAAGATATCACTACGGGACCCAGCTATACCAACAGGCCTTCATGGAGCAGCAATAGAACGACGGTAACTAACCACTGCCAAGGAAGCCACTTCTTCCTTAACCTTTCATTTGTACAGCACGAAACCAAAACTATTGTAAGACTGCTTGCAGCATAACTGAGCTGCAAAAGTCAAACATTAGTCGCAACACCTTTTTTTTAGTTTTCCTTTGCTTTACGGCTGAACAGTTTTTCCTGTAACACAACTGTTCAGCGAGCGATTTGGCACTATTTCAATAAATGCTAAATTGCTTACTAAATTGGATTGTTTGGCAGTTTGACTCGAACGATCCAAGCCAATTAAACCGATTTAGTTCAATCCCCCTTCACTCCTTCATTCTGTACTTCTCTCACTCTCATATTCCCCACTCCTAACTCGTTTGCAAGAACCAACCATGACCAGACACAAATTGCTTGGGAAAGAACATGCCCTGTGGCTTACCAGAGACAGCATCTGTCTGGCAGCCGCCATCTTTCGTGTCTAACTTCCTGCTCAGCTCTCCATTCACAGCGGCACTTGGCTGGCCATGGCTTGGCTTGGCCTGGTTCAGCTGGGATGACTGCTGTTCCACAGCAACTGTCGGCGGCGATGCCTCACCTCCTGCAGGCAAAGCACACACGTTCCTTAATCAGCTTTGCTTGGCGGCGGAGAGAAGAAAAGGTTGGCGGTGCTTCCAAAAATCGCTCAGTGCAGAAAGTGATGATCAAGGTGGCAGAGTTCTTCAGCATCTTTCAGAAAATATCACAAGATGCATGCAAGGAGTTTCATGTGTATCACTGTTATAAACGCAAGCAGACACTATGCGGTACTACAAAATAGCAACCCTCTCCCCCACCCCCTTTTTCGAATCATTCTCATTCACCTTGAATGTTCTAGAGTCTAAAAATAGATTTGATGCACCAATAGGATAGAGAAGTGCCACACATCTGCGTTTTGACCAAGTTGTACATTTGTGGACCAGGCTACACTAACAAAATGTAGTTAAAGGTAGTCTTCAGAGATCCCCTTTAAGGCATCCCTCTATTTCAATCAAAAGATCGCAGACCTCTGATAGCGAAGTTCTCCAACACTGGTTGCATTACATCACAAGTAGCTTACATACCTCACTAAATTCCGAAGTGACTACCACTGAATGTAACACTTCTCAGCACAAATTGTAGAAGTCTTGTTTTTGTGCCATCACAGGAGGTGCCTCTATGAGGGGTGTGTGAGTGATTCATGACGAAGGCAGGCTGTGTGGAACCACACAGTCAACCAACACAGAGTGGCAGCAGAGGTGAACTTCGGTTATAAGAAGTGCCTCGTGTTCAGGGAGGATAACTTCCAAAAATTAAAGCCGTTCCACTCAACGTGAAAGCTGTCGGAAGTGCAGAGCAGTGATTCGCCATAATGGGCTGTAGTGCCGTTATCCGCTCACTGCTACCACCCAATGAAAGTCAAACTTCCCACCTCCGCAGTGCTCGCGCGCCCCGTGCCTGAAACTGCGCCAGCGGGAGTTCTGTTCTTTTTGTGCTTGCTTTTCCTCCCACACGTGCTGGCGCTGCACTGCCACTTTTTTTTACTCACTATCGTAAAAACCAACCCAACGAGCGTTCCTAACTAAATGAACGCAGTCGCCACCGGATAATAACGTAAATTTTTCCTCAAACGTACCTGCAGTTTTCCTTGCGCTAAACAACGGGGAGATGTATGACAAGCGCCAGCGGTTCACGAGTTTCGAACGCTGATGGCTACACAAACCGCTTGGCTTTCGAAGCCTCTGTGGGACGCCGCAACGACACCCACTACAACGGAACGCCATGTGGCTCTACTTGGGTCCAGCGAGCGAGCTACGACAACAAGTCGAGCCCCTAAAGTGCTGTGCACTTAAAAACAGCAACGCCTCTTCCGCTAAGCATGCCAACGGTTTTGGCATTCCAAAGCCCTCGACTGAACTGTGTCTCTAGGTGCTGTCGATGCTGTTCACTGAACTGTCTCGAGTGTGGTGCATCGAACAGTGCTTCTACCCACCTGCGGACACGATGTGCTGCTGCTGCTGCTGGTGCTGAAGTCTGGCCTCAGCGAGCTGCCTGGCATGGTGGCTCTGGAGGGTGGCCACCTCCTCGTGCCTTTGAATGGCGGCTTCCGAGAGCGCCTTCTCCAGCTCCTGCAAGAAGTTTGCAAGAGCACGAGTGAGATCGAATGTCCCCGCTTCCAACCACGCCCCATTACTCACACAATACCGTATTTTCGCACGTATAGCCCGCCCCTGCATATAACCCGCACCCACTTTCCAACTACGAATAAGACAAATATATCCCTGCGTATTGCCCGCACATTTTACATAAAAAAAGATGAACCAAATCTACTACTCAAGCAACATTACGCATTTGTTTACGCAAAAGATCTTAGCTAGCTGACGGCATAACTAGATGACTTGCTGCATACATTTTTTCAGGTTGGTATATTGCTGAGCTCTGTGTGCAAAGTAAGCACTGTCAATGGGATAACAGTGGCTTAGTCGCTATTACTGCTGTAGGGGCATCACGGCCCACCATGCACTGCGGTGAAGCTGCACCAAAGGAAATACCTCGCATACAATCCGCACCTCTACTTCACCCCTGAAATTTTCACATTTTTGGTGCCGGTTATATGCGAAAAAATACAGTAAGTTTACGTAGAATCTTAGTGAATCTTAGTGAACAACAACTTTCATCTCAATATCAAACTAGAAAAGGTCGTCCTTTTGATTGAATTTAACCTTTCATTGCACTCCCTAAAGTGGTTTTGGACGAACACGCTATGAATGGCAGTGCTTGAAGCTTCAAGCTGCTATGGTCTTTCACTATATCAATCTCATAAGGTATAGAGACTGGTGCAGATAACAGAGCAAGCTGGAAATTAGCAAAACAATGGCACAAGCTCACAGCATAAAAGTTGGAAACACTGTGACGTTAGTTAACAAATGCTGCGATGTTGACCCTGCTTTTCCGTTTTGTTATTTTGTTTCTTTCCGCATTTTCTGCAGTTTTAAAGTTGTACTAGTTTATAAATTAGCTCCTCCGCCCGCACGCTATCGGGTGCCACCCAGCAAAAAGGTTAGCGCACGCAACCCCTCCACGCCACAACAAAAACGCAAAGCTGCCACAAAGTGCCACAAACCTGTATGCGCTGCTTCTGCTGCTCCAGCAGTCCCGACAGCTGGCGGTCATCTCCATTGCTGACCTACAGGGAAGAAAAAAAGACGCAAAAACATGAATCAGTGCCACATTTAAGAGAAGAAAAAAAAAAGAGACTTCACAGCCAATAAAAAATGACAGAAATAAACATACAGGTTTAACCTACAAATGACCAAACAAATCATTATGGCTCACATGAATCAGTTTTGATGCCGGCCTGGCCTGATTATAGTTGAAATAGAAGGGAGTGTAGTGTAGCCCAACAAGATGTAGATTCAGAGGAAGGCTTCGAACGACAGTCTCTGTCGTATCCAGCTTACCTCTGCAGTACTGTTTCCCCACTCTACACTGCCCTTGCAGAAATGATTCTTCAAACAGTGACGCAAGTGTTCAAGCTGCCCGGACGGCTTACGCTCGACCAGAATGAGATGACGCCGAAAACCGGAGCACGATGTGACGGCCTTGCGACAATGGCAGCTGGGATCAAGAGAAGGGCCCGATCGGAGAGGGAGTGGGGGGGCCCGCGGCCTCGCTTTGTTGCACAAGCGAGGGGCAAAGATTAGAAAAGTTCCGTATCGCCTTTGATACTGCCCATATGCCGGCCGGGCGGCACCGCAGGGGAAAGTGGCGCTGATAAGGGGACCCAGTTCGAAGTGGCCGCGCCCCGGCTTCACGAGTGCTCGGTCAACACACGCCTGCCTCCATTTTAGAAGCCCCTTTCTCCTCCTCGCCCCCGCCTCTTCTCCCCCCCGTTCCGTGCCCCCTGCCTCCACACCTGGCGCAATCGGCGGTTTAGATCGGCAACGTCCAATTTGTGCCCCACCAAGCGCTTCCCAAGATACGAGAAAGTGAAAGAGCTAAAAGCGCACAAGACATCCCTGCTGACCCACAAGACGTTTGCGTCTTGAAAGTGTCTCGTGGGCCAGAGAAAAGAAAATGGAACAACAGCCCTGAAATAGAAAGAATCAACAAAGTAAACTGCCTTCAGGGGGGACACATGGCTCTTAAAACAGCTCCTTTTAATTGCTAAGTAAACTCTGTGAAACTTGTCAGTCTTGGCTCTTTTTCCCGCTGATTTCAAATATGCCATTATTCTTGGAGCCAGTCAATTAGTGCCCGAGGTAATTAGGGATAATTAGCCATTTTAGGAAGAACAACGCACAAAACAGTGTTTGTCATAAAACTGTAATCTTTGTATTTTCCAATACTACCTATGAATCCTGGTGAGTGCAATAAGAGAAGCGGTTTTTTGATGCACCGCTGGAAACTAATTTTACAGCTAAATGAACTTTGGCATTTGAAATGGGCATTCAAAATGGTTCCGTGCCACTGGTGCCACCAAAGTTTAATGAGCTGTAGAATTAGTTCCAGGCGGTGCATTAAGAAACTGCTTCTCTTATTGCACTCACCATGGTTCATATTTTTGGAAAATACAAAGATTTTATGACTAACACAGTTTTGTCTATTGTTTTTCCGAAAATAGCTAATTATCTCTAATTACCTCGAGAACTAATTGACTGATTCAAAGAATAATGGCTCATTTGAAATCAGTGGGGAAAAAGAATCAAGACTGACAAGTTTCACAGAGTTTACTTAACAATTAAAAGGAGCTGTTTTAAGAGCCATTGGAAAAACTGCTCTCATGTAACTGTAAATGGGTTTTTTTATCTGACTTTTCGCCTCTCGTACCGATTCCCCATCCGCACGACAAATTTTATCACCGATTTTTAAAAAAGTGCATAACACCCCTGTGACTCCCACCACAAAATATGACCCTCGCAGTACGGCTATGGTTTTGGTGAATCAAACCGGAAATAACGATTTTTTTTTTAAATTCAAACACGTAGCTTCTGACCCTAACAGAAAGTCCAAAGCTGATTCGAATAAGTGACAAAATTGAATTAACTGGAATTGACTACTAATACCGCATGACCTTCTCTTTGACCTCAGCCAGATACATCACGACAGGCCGATTCAACAGTAACCAAAAGCTTTTTATTCAAATGGAAATTCCTAAACTTCTATTGAATTTCTAAAAAACCACCTTCAGGGCGCTGGGGCTCTAAGCAAGCACGCACTGACCTCCAGCATTCAAATTCTGATCAGGCGTAGCCTAGACAATGGGCGCGGCAACAAAGGTTCAATTTATTTTCTGTCTGGCCACGCATAAGAAAAAAAGGACAACAGTGCATCTGATTTGTTTTGCATCTCCTCTGTGGCCAGCATTTCAATGAAACTCTTGTTTGCCTACAGAGTGTCTTCTTCAAGTGTGGCACTCATCTATGTAGTGCCTCAGACATGTGAGATAGGCAGAGATAAGCTCATTGAACAGCTAAGAACAATGCAGCCACTCTGATAACGGTCACAAATGAACGATAAGCACATCAACCACGATAGCACTGTTCCCAGAAGGTCTTTCCTTGTCAAAAAGCCCATGCAGGCCCTCAGCAAAAGAACAAGAACGCCAATAATGACTTGTTTGCTTAATCATATCTTTGACATGGCCATTGCAAGCATGTATGTATGTATGTATTTATTGCACAGAAACAAGAAAGGAAGGTCCACCAACAGGCGTAAATTGTCTCGCCTAGGGGCGGACACCGGAACGCCTGCTGGTGTAGGGGAGGTGGGATAGGGAGGAAAGAGTACATAGGAATATTGCTTACTGTTTTCCTACTATTGATTGTAGGGTTTAACGTGCCGATGATGAGGCGCGCCAGTAGTGGAGGGCTCCAGATTAATTTGGACCACCTGGGGATCTTTAACGTGCAGCCGAAATCTCGTACACACTGGCGTTTTCGCTTTTCGCCTCCATCAGAAAAGCGGCCGCCGCAGCCGGGAATCGAACTCGCGACCTCATGCTCAGCAGCGCTGTTTTCCTACTAACAGGAGGCTTAGAAGACCCCGGTTTGAGTTGTAAATGCAGTGAAGACACCAAGAATGAAATCACTTAGGGCGGACGCGGTTTCATAATACTGTATTTATTCGATTATAAAGCGAGTTTGGAGAGTAAAAAAAATTGCCATATACTGAGCTTCGCATATAAGGCAGGGTATGACTTTGAGACTACGAATTTTGGAGGAAAAGAAAAACCTCGCCTCATATTCGAACAAATACAGTACAAATTGATGTTACAGTTCATATTTCAGCTAGACCTGGGTTGCACGGTTAGAATTTGTCAGGGTCAAAGGTCAAACAAGGCACATTTTGGTGAGGACAGAAAAGCTAGGAGGGTTTTATAGAGCCTGACTGCCACAGTATACAGCCAGAAGAGCGGCCCTCGATGCCTCGCCAAAGCCCTGGCGGCCACCGCTTCGACAGGACGCGTCAAACGGGTTGGCCCCCGGGAACACAAAGACACGGCAGCTCCATCAATGCGCAACGGGGGGGCACCTAAGGGTGAAGAGGTGACAATGAGAGGAAGAGGCTGCTCCTCCTCCTCCTTTTCCTCTCCTCTTCCTGCACCGACAGCGGCATCTGTCCACTCAGGCAGGGCGTTCCGCCTGAATGGAGCCGCTGGCTTCTTCCCTCCGGTTGGTTACCACCCAGGGTGGGACTGGCGGGGCACGCACAAACATCTGCCCCCTCACAGAAATGCCCCGTTCAGGCGAGACCAGGGGAGAAAGGTCGCAGAGCTGCTTCACTTCTTTTCTGATAAGATGCAGCCTGAACAACAACCACAGTCTTATGCGAGACTGTCCAAGAACAATTCAAGAAGAAACAAGGGATCTACAAAAATCACCTAGACATCCCTGCGGAGGATTCAGGGCCATACCACGGAAGTTTTTGTGTTGAATTTCTCTTTGTACCGGCTCCAAAAGCATCTGGGTAAGCGAGAAAGGCCTTAACAGCATTGCCATGCTGGACTCCTCCCTGAATTAAAGACTGAACAAATTGCTTCTCTAGAGAGCCTTGGAAGTAACGAAAGAAAAAAAAAATGCTTCACAGCGTGCAAACAGGCCACAACATGCTAGATGCTTGAGTCTTTGCAGTTACAAATACGAAACGCTCGTATAGGTTTACTAGTTTGCAAGTAAGCAGGCCGGAAAATAGATGTAAAGTCCACAGCAGGTGCTATCAATAGCTATTAGGCTCAAAGAACAAACCCTTTCATTGTGAAGCTTTTTTTTTTGTAGTTGTTAAGACTTACTGTCCAAAAGAAATGACAAGTAAGCTAGACCAGCATGGCTAACAATGCTCGACCTAAAAGCGCTGATGGTGTCTGCGACACGAACGAAACTATGACACATGCACCGGTATTTTTACGCAAGATTACAAAATCGATCACGTGTGCAGTTTATCCTTTGCACAACAACTTCGTCCGCACAAAACGTGATCAAGACAAACTATTTGCCCAGCCTTTTACCTTGAAACGCTCAGAGGCAGTCGACAGCCACACAAGGTCCTTGCAGAAGAAGAAACCATGGCTGTGCAAACGGCCTCAGCCGTGCAACTTCAGCAATAATATCCGCTCGGAACAGCGTAGAGTACACATTTTTATTTCCCCCTACCAAGCTGAAATCCGCACTGGCCTCCTATTATGGCAAGTGCACAGACAAGGCTAGGGGGAATACGTAGCGCTGAACCAGCTCACATATTAGTCGAGAGGGAGGAATAGGTGAGAGCCGCGGATGCCGCAATCAAACCGTTCAAATCGACATGAGGTGAAAAGAAGTATAAAAATACAAAAAGAAAAGAGCAGAGAGAGAGGATGGACGATGGAGCTTGCAACCGAGCCTAAAAAAGGGCAATTTTTTTTTTTTTTTTCACTGAAGCAACAGCAGAGAAAGGGAACTGGGGTTCTTTTTTGGCTTCCACCGGGGTCGGCCAGAGGACACAGTTGTGTGGGCGGAGCCAATTGGGGGTGTTCGGGCCGGAGTAGAGGAGACTGTCAAAGTAGCGGGAGAGCACGGAGAAAGAGTAAGCGAGCAATAGAGTGGCGAGAGGGGGAAAGTCGACTATCTGGAGTCTGCACCAAAGTACAGGTACGGACATTTTTCGGGCTGTTGCCTTTTTTTTTTTTTTTTGAACTTTCCATCCCCACCGCAACGCGTGCCTCTCTCTTTTGTCTGCCGTCCGCCCTCTCCAGTTCCGTCATGTGTCAGGATGGCTCGCTGTGCCCAGAGAGCATAGCAGCTGGTCGAAAAAAGAAAAGAGGGAAGCACGCAGCTTTCTCTTATTTCATTTATCTCTGCTCTCTCTCTGGCTTCAGAGTCGGCTGACGTCGTACCCGGACTGATACAAGTCAGCCACCTGTAGCCTGTTTTCCCCCTCCCCCTTGCATTGTGCCTGGCTGCACACTCTGGATGGGATTTGTGCTATCACACACTTGCACACACATGCTGCTTTCGGGAACGCCAGAGCGCGGGACTCGGTGCAGTTTCCTGGAAACGAACTAGAACACGGCTGCCTGGCTCGAATGCGACAGCAGCAGCAGCAGCAGGCAGACAGGAAATGCCATACTATATCGTCACCCTCCACCGGGTGGGGATCAATGACAGAAAAAAGAAATGGCTGAAACTGAGCGCTTAAAAGTGAACCGGGGGTAAAAAAAAAAACGAACGAGGCAACGAGATCGGGACACCACCTGCTTGAAAGCGAAAAAGCTGACGTAGCACTTCGAACGCGGCACGTGCAATCGAATTTCATCCAAGGTGGGCGGCAGCTTAAAACACACCTATAAGAACTTCTTTACGAGCTGTGAATGTGAAAGCATTATAGTCCAACTGAACGTCGCTGAGTGCTTGTTGGAGTTTTCCGCTGCGAATAATGCTTTCAGAGCTTTGCTGTGGACCATCTGCAGTGTAGCGGCTCAAATGGCCACCTTGTAGAACTGCCACGATTACGGCCGTTGACGGTATCGATGCTTCAACCACTACAGCTGCACAGTATGTGCTGCAGCAGATAGTCCGCTACAAAATACACTGCAGCCTACGGCAGGTTTAAGAGCCGTTTTTCTGCTACAGACATCAAACACCGTATGCTCATTTTATTGGTCAATGGGTCATTTAATGCTTTTACAAGCACTGGTGAATACACTGTTGCAGGTATGTGTTACACACCGCAGTCAATGGGAGGTTTAGGTGCCGTTTCGCTGCTACAGACACTGGGCTTTCTCCTTCAAGGGGCCATTTAATGCGCATCATAGTTCAACCAGATTCCATCCCTTGTTCCTATCCACGGTGAGTGTACCACTCCCCACTAACAACCTCAAAAAGAAACTGGGGTGTGTGAAGCTGCTTTACTCCCCCATCACCCTGCCGAATTGGAACTAAATCCATAAAGGGGAACTGCCCAGCATTCTAAGCTTTAGTTGTACTCCATGGAGAAGTTCATAGTCCCACTTGCTACTAGACAATTGCAAGCGAAGACAAGGGTAAACCGAACCCTTTGCCTCTAGACTCGACGACCAGCCGCCTAGCGAACCTGCAAGACAACTCAGAAATACACCGATTCTTGGGCTAATTACTGAGACATAACTGCAACAAGGTTTCCTAGGAACGTATAACGACAGAGCAACGGTCACCCCACTCGGCTAAGAAAGAAAAGTCACTGAGCGGACAGCAGCCCGACCAAGAATCCCTTTTTACAATGGGCCCTCCCAGAAACGGGGCATGACACCTCGAAGAAGCCCCGCAATAAAGCGTTTTACAACGAGCGACAACCAAGAGGAGGATAAGAACGCGGGTCTCCGGATGCGGGATCCCTCCCAGCTGTAGGCCACAGTTACGGCGGCGGCGCGTACGACTGATAACGGAGAAATGCCAAGCAGCGCCGGATAGGGCAAAGATGGCGGCCGCAGGAGTGGGGGAGAGGGAGGCAGGTGGCTTCATCGGCTACGTCCACCCGCCGTCCTCGCCAGGATGTGCGCGTGTGTAAAAATTTACGAGTCGCAAGATAAGCAATGCCGTCCGACCGACCGACGGTCGGTGTCGACAACGGGGCCGCGACGCACTTTGAACCCAAGGTAGACTCGCGCTTTTTTTTCCGCGCTAGACGCACGTACGACGGCGATCGGCAAACTTTCCGTTTTCTTTTAGTTCTCTTTCTTGCCTCGTATAATGCCTGGCCGGGCGTCGTCGTCGCCGTGCGCCTTCCACGTAGCCTTGTTCCGCTTCGCGCTCAGAATATCTTTATTTGCCTTCAGCAGGCAACGTCCGCGGCGGTTGCGCGGCGGCTGCGAAATCAGCTACCCGTCGCCCCCGCGAGCACAAGCGGAACTAAGGAGATGCGTTTCGTGGGAGAAGGAGGAACGGGGGGCGGCGGTGAAGTGGTGATGATGATAGTAATAAAGCATCGCGTGAGGACTGGGCGAGCGAAGTCGCCGCAAGCTTCCGGCCGCATTCGTTTCCTGCTCGCGGAAAAGACAAAAGGCGGCCCCTCCGCGATGTCCGAAACAATCGTACCACCGCGGAATTACCCCCTCCCAGTGCCCAGAAATAAGGAAACAAAAAAAAATGAATACGTAACCGCACAATACCGAAATCCTGTTTAATTTCGGCCCCGTGTTAGAAAAATTGGCCGCCTGCAAATGACGTAGAAGGATTCTAAGTTCTTTTTTTTTTCCTAGAAAAGCAATGCCGACGTCGGGTCGCACCCCAGAAAAATTCCGTCCCGCGTCACCACTCACTTCCGCTTCCAAGGGCTGTCCGAGCCAGAAACGGAAAGCGAAGTCGTACTAGTCCACCTTGGGACAATCCTTTGTTGCAAGCGGAAAACAACACAAGCCGTGCTCCTCTCGCGCGAAACACGGGTTCTCCCAAAGCAGGATCCGCCAGCTCGTTTCGGAAGATGCCCCCCGCACAGTGCACTGCATCCGGCCGAAGGGAGAGCGCAAACCGGAAACCAAGCACGCGACCTCGCCCCGCTCCGCTGCAGACGCCCAGTGTCTCATTAACCAGCTGCTGCCAGCCGAGGCACAAGAACTGCGATTCCATATCAGCACTTCGATTAGATGGGTTTTTATCGCCTGCAAGAATCTCCAGAGCGGGTCCACGTGGCCGCATACCACCCAGAGAACAGACCTTGGAAATGGATGCCTGTCGTGGGTTCGGGCAGCGACGGTACGGGAAGATGGTTCGAATAAAATTTGTTCGCCCAACTTGTTCCTTGCGCACGTCAGGGCGAGTTACGCCCATACGTGTACCACACGTATACGTTTGATAGAGCTGGCGAAGGACACTACAGGGTAAAATGAGTCGTCCGGAAACCACAAATGGCGCGCTTGAGAGGCGGTGACAATCCATCATCACACTACTTCATGGAGCTGTTTTAATTACCAAAATTCTGTAATTTTCTCCAATAACTGTTTCTGAAAAACGCACTGGACCCCTGTTGTAGAGTAATCGTGGGTCAGTGTACTACTTGGGAGACAAAAAATTCACGCATCTCCACGAAGTGAATCATGACGAGTGGGCGAAGCACTGGGGATCGTTCTTACCGTAAATCGCCCGTGAGAGTGCTTACTGCTGCTAAGACGATGTCCAATTCAATCAAATACAGTTCAATTAATCCAGTCAATTCCAAATCCAATTCAATCCAATGTTCCTCCCGCATGTGGAGCACGGCTCTCTCTCTCTCTCTCTCTCTCTCTCTCTCTCTCTCTCTCTCTCTCTCTCTCTCTCTCTAAACTTTTGTGAACCTTTTATTTTGTTCTTGTTAACCTTTTGTGAACCTTTTGTTCGCAGATGTTTCGATTTACGGTGCTGTGACGTGGACAAGCCTCGGCCTTAGGGTGCTTCGCCCCTAAAAAGACAAGTTTCAGCACGTCGACCGACTCTGGTGGTAGCCCCAAAGGGCACTTGATGAGAGGTTCGAACGAGACTCCCCACGCACCGGTCTGCCCCGAAGACAGACGCATGCATTACGGCACTGGCGGGCCAGCGGCTTAGATTGTCGCCCTCTCATCTTCTACCCAGCAGTGGCGAAAGGGTCGCACCGGTGGGGCGGCCGCAGCGATGCGTGATGCGCCCCCACCGCCGAGCTGCTGGGCCTCCGGCAGCAGCCGGGTCTCGGTCAGAGAAAGCCGTGACCCCGAAACGGTGCCGGCGCCCGCCGCGAGGTCGCTGCAGCGGAGGCTACCGACGACGACGACGAAACGAACCGGGTTGGAAGGGCCTGACTGGCAAAAGGAAGCCCCTGCACCGCCTTCTTTCGGGCCGCCGCAAACGAACAGCTGGCCGTTTCTGCGGCCTTCTCTTCTTAATCAGGTCGGACAACGACCAC
Organism: Haemaphysalis longicornis; assembly: GCA_013339765.2. Taxonomy (NCBI): domain Eukaryota; kingdom Metazoa; phylum Arthropoda; class Arachnida; order Ixodida; family Ixodidae; genus Haemaphysalis; species Haemaphysalis longicornis. The sequence goes on along the minus strand of CM023452.1, from coordinate 171,854,092 downwards.
TTTCCCCCTCTATCGTTCACCTTAGGTGCACCGTGTTTTCTGTTTTCTTTAGCGCAGGCTCTTTCCACCCCATCTCTCTCTCTTTCCTGTAGCGCTGCTGCTGCTGCCTCGTGGTCGCCGAACACCTCGCGTCCGCGCGGGCAGAACGTCTGTTGACCCCGTGTGAACGAAGAGCAGCCGGAGTAACGGCGGTGTAGAGTGAAAAACCCCCGCTCCTATGTAGGCCGACGGTTGCGCGGAATACCGACGTGTAAAGAAAGGCCGAACTGTGATCCGGTTGCCACAGAACAGCGCTTCCAACGGGTCTTTGGCGGGACACGGCAGAAGACCCGAAGCCGCGGTGTGCCGCAAGGCGGTGCGCTGCGCCCCATGCTGTTCTGTTGGCAACCGTCAATGCCGAGCAGGGCTCGCATTTAATCACAGCCTTTTACAGAGACTCGGGTGCGGCTGAACAATTGATAAAACTTCCCGCCAGCGGTTCCGGCGCGCTTACTCCAGTACTGCAATCGAGGGAAACGATAATCGAGAAGGCACGAGGCAGCACTTCCGGTAGAAGAGGAGGGCGGCTGCCACTCCCCGTGTCTTCACGTTTCCAAGCACGCGACAAAGGAGAGCTGAGCCCACGGATACCGTCGACGGGCGCCAGGGGCGAACAAGAGCTATGGAGATACGTCGCAGCCGAGACTGCAGGAGTCGCTTCGCTATCAGGTATACTGTCTTGCGGCATGTCGCCGCATTGACTTGGCAGCATCCTGGCGTTGGAAGCGCTACTGTGCTGCTCATCGTCGTCTGCACCCTGGCGGATAAAATGCATTGCCCGATGTGCATGCATGTCGGTGACATTGTAACGCCGTTCAGGGGTTGATTTGCTGTCCGGATGTGTATAGCATGGCTGGATATTTGCACTAATTCCGGTAGCAAGCGTGGTGGCAATGGCGATCTTATGTCGAGAAAATTCGGTAACGAATTGGATACCAGTGAAGCCAAGCTATTTTAATGACGTTAGGAATAAACAAATACAGTGAAGCCGCGCTATAACGCAGTGGCTTTATTCAAAATGTCGTTTTATTCGAAGTGTTTTATGGTCTCCACTGATGCGTGTGCGAAAGCAAATAATCTCCGCTTTTAAAGAAATGTCGCTTTTAGCAAACCCAGCTTCCTATCCAGACCAGAGGCCTTCGTCATAACGAAGGTTTACAGCACTCTTGTGCTCTGTGTTTTCGTCGACACGAATGAATTTTCATTCATTCCCTGCCTCCCTGCCCCCCCCCCCCCCCCCCCCCCCCCCCCCCTCATCTGCCGAGTGGCTTAACGGAAAGAAGAGGGTGACGGCTGCCACCAGAAGGCGCTGCAACTGCCCTCATGATTTGGAAAGGCCCACAACTGCAGCCTTGAGGAGAAGGGGAGATATTTCGAACTGAAGGCGCAAGCGCTTCGTTATCACCGACTTCCGCATGAGGAGCGCAACTGGGGGACATTTGCACACTGAAGTAAAAAACGCTTCGTTACCACAGACGTCGATATACAGTAACGCACGCGATGGACGAGAGTCCATGAACTCGGTACGGCGACGACCAAAACTCAGAAAGGCGAAACTACATGAGCGGCTAAATAAAATTGTATATGACACGCATATTTGATTCAACGCAAGTCACAGTCGATTTGCATGTATTACATCACCTCTGAAGCAATTTCTTTCGGCGTACGCGTTGGAATGTTGTTTAAATTTCAATATGTCTTGCGTTGATATCATACCGCGCTGCGCTCCTAATACCGAACCAGCCAACCGACAGGCAGCGAAATTCGCGACATTCCCTCCCGTCGTGAACTCTCCCAGCACACGGCGGTAAAAACGAGCAGCGGCGCGATGCGTACGAGACAGATGGAAGCAATTCGAAAGCGTTCAGCCGGATTGCAAAGCAAAGCGTCTCGGGCGCAAGAATTACGAAGCGCTTCGACAACGCGAGGTGTTCAACTACAGACATTCACACTTCCGCATTCACAGCCCGTAAGAGTTGCTCACGTGTGCTGGGACATCAATGCCCGATCTAAGCGCTGGTTAATATACTGATGGACGAAACTCGCGGGAGGGGAGATGCTATCAGGTTCAGCGAGGGCCTCCTCTTTGGTACTCGCTCACCTCCCATTATAGCCAATGCTGGATAATGCCGCCCTGTTCTTGTTTCTCTTATAATTGCATACAAATATGGTACACAGGATTGCCGCTTCGTCGAACCTTCCAGGTATGGCGCCCGCCTGTGGTGGGCATTCAAGGCAGAACAACGGACGACCTGGTTTTGGAAACTGAGACACCAACAGCTGAAGATTTAGTGTAAAGGGTATCAGTTTTACCCGCAATTAATTACCCCCGCCTCATACACGCACCGCAAATACGAAAAAAGCGGGTAAGCCACGTGTTTGCCCCGGCTCTGTACGTACACAGAGGCAATTAAAAGAGCGCAAGCCGCGAAGGCGGCCAGCAACCGCCTTCCGCAAGTATCTCCCGTGTGGGCCGCCCGGCAAGTCTGTGGGTCTCCCGTCGGCACAGTCCTTTGCGAACGAGGCGCCCCGCCTATGGACACACACGAGAGATCCGTCGTCCCACGCGTTCATCGGGGAACGGCGGAGGGGGAGGAAAACGTTGTGTGCCAAAACGATAAGGGCGCGTGGCGGAGGAGATCGCCCGCCCGTTTGACCACAAACCGTTCCCGCCACGCTCTTCCGCCTGCGCGACGGCGAGAAAATAGGGGGGGGGGGGGAGAGTTCCAAGCGTCCTCGCTCGCACTAACGGGACGATTCGACGGGGGGAAATAGCGAGAAAGCAATTCGATTGTAGGCCGCGGCCTCAAAAAGCACATGCTTCGACGCTAATTCGTAATTTCAGCGTTTATCCAAGTATCGTTCATAAATCGCAGATCGAAGACAGGTACACGTTACAAGAAGGCCCTCCTAATACTTGAACCTGGGCACTTACTTGAGCGACTGTGACTGCGTTGACAGCATTGCCCCTTGGAAAGGACCTTGGCGTCACAATGTCCTTACAACGTTCATTCTACCCGCAGCTATTAACTGCGAGGTTATGTCGGTTGAGGCCATACCGACCAGAAACGCGGGTCGCAGGTATCGTCAGCCCTAGAATGCTAACGTATACAAAAGTGAAAGAAATTTGGTAAACGGCACTCTATCACTTCGCGGTTCAAAAATGAAAAAAAGAACGGATTCTTACGGGACGCGTGGTAGCTAGTGGATAGGCTTCGGTTACCTCACATCCCGACCGGAGTAGCCCTTATAGTGCTCGGACAGATAATCTCGATTTTATCAGAACCAGCAAAGTGGCACCCAATGCCTGACCGACGAGATCGCCAATCAGCACTAAATGTCCACGTATTTCCTTTTAAGCAGAAAAAGCTGCTCAGATGTGGCGGAAAAGTGCTTATGTTACTTGAACAGCCATGAGGATTGCGCGGAACGACGACACGAAGAAAGAAACGAGAAAAAAATGAAAGAAGCTAACGCTAACGCGTAAGACATGAAGGTAGCGAAGCTGTACGCTACCTTTGATCGTGACGAAGGTTTCGGTCCACGATCGCAGCCGATGTGCTACTACTTCGCTGCCGCAACGACCTTTACTCCATAATTGTTGCTGTAGGTGTGAGCTTCCTTCATTTTTTTTTTTAAGTGATAATCATTGGACATCAACTCGGAGGAACGTACGTACGCTATGACGTGCCTTTCTCGTTCCGATCAAGTGTTGCCATGATTACGGCGAACGCTGGATTTTCTTTTTTTTTTAGGGAAGGGGGGGGGGGGCAATCTTGGCCATTCTCCCTAAGTGGTATGCTCGGCGTTTTCTTGGTATTTTTAACTGCACCAAAAATAACGATTTGCTAAGGCAGCTTCGCTGTTAAAAAAAAAGTTTCGGCGTACGTTGACCCCTGGTCGCCCTGTGAAGGGAACCGTTATGTTAGATTAGGTGAAAGCGGTGTGAGGCTATAGGAGTCAGCGATCCCGGGCGGTAATCTGCACAATCACCTCGTCGAATTCCCTTGGAAAAAGATTAAAGGTTCCTACTACTATCAAACGAAGTTCACCTATTGCAGTATGAATTTCTCTCCCACTGACCCCTGTCCGACGATATGTTCCTTGCCACTACCCAGGAACTTTTTTATCTCATTCCTTCGACCCGTTATCTGCCTCCTTTTCTGTTCCTTGTCTTGTCCGTCGGTGCAACCTCCCCAACCGGGCAAGAGCGGTAATTGCATGAAAGAAGGAAGTAGAAAGAAGATAAAAGAAGAAACCTGCCCGAACAAGACCAGGACGAAATGACAAGGGGCTAAATAAAGCGCAGACCTTGCCTTTAGGCCTCGAAATGTTAGCGCAGTTTTTTTATTGTTATTTCATTCTGAACACGTATATATTACGTTCCGCTCAACGCCAGTTACGCTGGTGCTACACAGATCCAAACTGGCCAGCACATCTTTCTTTTTGTTAGTGAGTGAGGTAGTCCACTGGTCATACGCAAAAGCGCTTGACGAATGCTCCCCCCCCCCCCCCCCCACCCCATTACAAATTCTATGCCTGATTTCATTCTGTGGTTTGGATCGCACAGACCACTCGTCCAGGATAGTTACATTCGGACACCAGTTCCATTATACCTATAGGCTCCGGGGACGCCTTATGCGTGCCTTTGAACATTACTTTCGACTTGTTCATGTTGAGAGGCGAACGAACGCACGGTGAGGCAGATAATGGTTTATTCGAGAAACTGCGACCCAGGCTGCCATCCGAATTCACAACGATGATGATAGGGTAATGATGAAGTAGAAGAATCTACTAGTCGATATGATTAGGATGAGTATTTACAAGAAGTGTGGCAGGCTATCTGGAGAGCGTACGCAGTGGTTCTCACAATATTTATCTCTATCCCTAAGCTTTCCGAGTTCAGGTCCTCCAGCATTCCGAAATTTCAGGCGTACACTGATGCTTTGTATAAACCACAGTTACCTTTCTTTATCCGCACGCGCTAACCACTTCCCCCGACATGCTTTAATACCCGTGCCACAAGTGCACGAAAAATGACATTAAGTGCCTAAGGCCTTAGGAAACCGAATGACATTATTTGGGCGGTCCGTGCTACACGCCAAAAATCAAAGGCATATCAAAGGCATTAAATGTGTTAGGCATGAAGTTGATAATGACCAAAAAGAGAAATGCACCCATATTTTAGTCTTTAAAGCGGAGAAAAACTTTCCACAGGGGTTAGAAAATGATGGCTGTGAAAAAAAAAAAATCGAGTGTTTTTTAAACAAACGGTGTGAGCCGTTTCTAAAAGTGGCTTCCGCAGCTGCCGTGGCCTGCCAGCGGTAGCCAAATCCGAAATATTCAAAACAAGAAGAACATGATCTGCCTTTTGCAAGTTCTGCCTTTTGCCGCTGTTTTAGTGAACTTCGCCTTCTTCAGAACTTCGCCACCAGGAGGGCACAGGAAATCGTCTTATTTCGAAGTTCAGCTACGTTTCGGCGTCAACACTCTGGTGGCGAGAGTTTCGTTGGTTCCGTTTCGTGCCCATCGCGTTTGAGAGTAGTCAGATTTAAGGCGTTCGTGAAGGCGGCGAATGAGTTGTGCGGAACTCCTCAAACCAAAAATGGCCTTACAGCAAATGACTAGATTTCTGCGTGTAGCAGTTAATTAGTGGCATTAAAACATGATACATTAGGCACTTAACGTTATTTTTCGTGTACGTGTGGCACGGGTATATAACAAACGCGGCGAAAGAAGCGGCGGAATCGGTCCACCCTCCACGACCAATTTCCCGGGAAGTCCCGTCCTAGCGCAATGCCTGGAAATACAAAACGACCGCCGTCGCAAAGCGCACGTACGCGCGCGGATCGTCGGGGGGAGAGGCACGTCAGCAAAACGCCGCTCATGTTCTGAACGGAGTCGCGGCGTTTTGCAAGCGGGGCTTTTTGCACAGGTGCATCCATGCGCCGCGCATGTACAGCATACACGAGGGCGTATACGAGAGCACCTATAACATTTTGTTTCTGTTTTTTCCTCCCCTGTCTGCATCTGAGCTGCTCTCACGTCACAGGTGTGTCGGGCTAAATACGTACCCGACGGCAAAAAGGTGCAGTCGTTCAGCGACAACCCGTATACGGGTAAAAATGCAAGTTTGCGTTGCCTAAAAAGACTGTTTAGTCCACATAACAAGGATGTTAATTTTATCGCAAACTTCAACGAAATAATCCACGCATTAAACAAGACAGATGAAGAAAGTGGCGACCCGAAGCGGTGGCTCAGTGGCTAAGGCGTTGTGCTGCTGAGAATGAGGACGCGGGTTCGATTCCCGGCCGCGGCGGCCGCTTTTCTGATGGAGGCGAAAAGCGGAAACGCCCGTGTGTACGAGATTTCGGCGCACGTTAGAGATCCCAGATGGTCAAAATTAATCCCGAGCCCTTCACTACGGCGCGCCTCATCGCCAGCGTTGCGTCGGCACGTTAAACCCTACAATAAGCAATCAAATCGACGAAGACAGTGGCGACTCCGCAGTCACTTTACTGAGACATCTCTATGACGTCATTGAATCCTGCTTGTGCGATTGGTGGCCGCTGACGTAAGCCACCGCCAATGAACATGAATGGGTGATTGTGGTGGGGCCTCCAGTTCCATTAGATCGTATCACTTGAATGATAAAGAGCAGTTAACACGCTGGCAACTGCGTTTCCGGTGATTGCCCATATCACGTCACTGTGGCGCGAAATTTGAAACTTTTTCTCTCTTTCTTGCACGTTCTCTGTTCGCAAAACGTCTTTCGTGGCAGGAATGGAGCTGAGTGAGCTGCGAAATCTAGTTTTTTCGAACTGAGCAAAGTTGTACCTTGTATTCACGGTCTCTTTAAACCTTGGCGAGTCTCAGCCCCGTTCTGGCATGCGCGGTTAGGTGAGCGCGTCGTCTGCACTACTACTCGACTAGTTCATTCAGATGACAAGGCAGGACGAACAAGCTGTAGTTCCGAAGAACGGCGCTTGGGACACGAGCCTTGATGGACCCCACTCCTTTCCCCGTTGTAGAGAACATGCCGTATCTACTGCATTTCCACAGCCGCCGCTTTCTTTTTAATCTTTTTGTAATAAAAGAAGAGGCCTACTTGTCTGCGAGACATATCTTGAGCCGTGACGAGAGTTAATGCGATGATTGGGCTGCAATCAGCCACAATAATCTAAATAAGCGTTCTCGTTCATATTGAGCAAGGCTGCTCATCTTGGAGGTTACTTCGAATCGAATCATTCTTATGTCATTTCCTTGAACCGCTGCGGCGAGGCCAAAAGCTGTATTTCGCCTAGAAGTTTGCAATACCGCTGAAGAAAAAAAAAGCAGGGGAACCCTTTCGAGTCTACACTGAAATCATGCCCAGTGTCCAGTCGGGCTGTTCCCAACCCGGCCTACAAACACGACCACTTTTCCCGCGCTTTTCGAAACCCCTTCCGCTTCACCTTTAAAGGGACGGTAACCATCATCATTATCATCATCATCCTGTTTGCGTTGTCCACTGCAGGACGAAAGCCTCGCCCATATTCCTTCGACCACTGCTGCCAGTCTGTCTCCAAATTTCCCGATTTTGTCACCCCCCTTCCCGTCGAGTTATCGTACTCTTCACCAGCTTCTAAATCCGTCTCTTAAATGCCAGTCTGCTACTGGGGTGGCTCGGCGGTTGCATATCGTACATGGCCAGCTCAAGACCCCTTCTTCTTCCTCCCAATTGAATCTTTGATGACCTCCAGCCGAGCTCGTTCTCTGATATGGTATTCTCGTTTCCCGTCGCCAATCGTTACTCCTCTGCTTTTCCTACCATCACTTATCATCTTGAGGTAAGACGATACGAGCCGTATGATACGACAAAGATCCACAAAGATTGCCCAATTAATTACTTCACCAGCTTAAAGTGTGTATACGCCATCTTTGGAGTTCAAACGATAGATTCACGTGCTTTTTTTTTTTACAAAAAAAGTGCGTTTAATAGCGCCGTTCCTCTCGCAACACGCTTCCCGCCAATTTGGTGACGTCGGCAGTGACGTCACAACGATGTTGCGCCCGCAGGGCGCAATTAAGCAAGCTGCGAGCGTGTGCACGAACAGCCGATATTGGACACGAACCACGGGGAAACTCGAAAGCTTTTAAATACCGGAATACCATCGAACCACATGAGAAACCTGCATGACGTCACTGCGTTTGTTCGTGAGGCGGGCCGCGATTGGTCAACTGGCGTCCACTTTCTCCTTACTGGCTTAAAAATAAACGAAGGCTGCACACTTTTGTGGGCTGGCACGGATTCGCACCGCTGTCCATTTTAATTGTAATAACTGCATGTGCGCTCACTGCACATAAAAGCAAAACCTGCAAACCGAAACACGACTATGGCGCAATATGCGAACTTTCCGGAGTCTTTTTAAGGAGCGCGGGAAATTTGAAATTCACACGGGCGTCGTCACCGAGCAACGCATGAGTGCATCCTGATCTTCTACCGACTCGAGGCGTCTATTTTGTGGGCGTGGGCGTAGGGTCTCTCTTACAACTCACGCAAGACGTCAGTGTTTTCCAAACGATTAAAAAGAGTTGCGTAACTGCGAGCCGAATCTAACGGGAAATCACTGAGAAAGAGTGCTTCATACGCCGTCGAAAGGCCGGCGCCTTATGTATGAGCCAAAAGCTAAGACTGAAAGCTCCTGTGACCTTGTTAAAACGTGGAAATACTAATATTATATAGATACATATATATAGAAATAAGGGTAGGCAAGCAAGAACACCAAGGAGGGCAAAGGGGAAAATGTGGTAAGTCATGAATAAATGACATAGAGAGAGAGAGAGAGAGAGAGAGAGAGAGAGAGAGAGAGAGAGAGAGAGAGAGAGAGAGAGAGAGAGAGAGAGAGATTTTGCGCTACAAAAACTCGGCGACTGCGACACTGCTATCAGACTATAGCTGGGAATTTTTAATTGGATGAGTACCAAAATGAAATGTACAGTACGTACTGGTAATTTTTTTTTGTTAGCCTCCCACAGAAGTACGGCTTCCGAGAGCGGGAATCTAATCCACGCTATCCAATATAACCACAGCCGAACGTTTTCAGCTACGGCAGGTTCGATCTGTAAACTCAACCAGCAGCAATAAATCAGCAAGCGTCATTAGAAACCACGGAATGAAGTGGACAGGGAAAGAAAACCCGAGAGCGCTGTTTCCAGAAAGCAGAAGTAAATTAACGCTGGAGTTGCGCGCTTCGCAATGCATTCGTGACAACGCGATTATAAAGACGCGAAGTAAGCTGGTAATATCGAATCCATCACGGCGGCTGCATAGGGAACGCAGAGGGGGTGCTCAAATGGCCGACGCATCGCCAGCGGCTTCGACATTTTTAAGCGTTCGGCAGAATCCCGCCGCGCTGTTTCACGGAAGAGCCCACGTCGAGAAATGGATTTAAAAAAAAAAATGCACAGGAATTCTTAGAATTGCCTACTTACGCGCAAACAATCCTACGCCGTATGCGTTCATTTATCGCTGATTATCGCCGTTAACAATATTATGACGAGTAAATGTGTTAAATTTGACAATTATGAATTTTTTGCAGATACAGGGCGGTCGCAGTTGGTGCTTTTTCACGATTTTTTATTCGCGCTTAAAGATCCAGCCGTGATATACGGCACACGTTTTCCAGAAGTGTAAGGTGAGCAGTAAGACCACACATGCATGGGGTCTACAGCGCATGCGCAGAGTGCGCTGATTCACTGCTGCTTGTGCAAGACGTACCTTATTTCGAGCCCCTCGTACGCATATATGAGCTGAGCCTCATAACGTAAAAGGTGGACACGCTTAAAGCTACGGCTGAAGGCACCTCGGTTGCTGTTTAAACGCGATGATCGGACATTTTTGTCCATTCACAGACGTTTCTCGAGAGACAGAGGGTACTTCCACCCGCTTTAAAAGTAGGAAATAATGCGGAGATTTATCTGCGGCCCATTGTTTCCTCGTATATAATGAGGTCAGAAAGCCTGGGCAGTGAATGAGTGCCGTTCGAGCAAATTTAAAAAATGGCCATGCCGAAGGTTCCAACTCTACATTCAGCGCACCGCACTCGCAACCACGGTGCGCAATTGTTTCCGCACCAAGGACTTTTTTTTAAAGCAGGTTTTGCTAATCCGATTTCGCAATTTCTGACGTCACACATGGTAGTGCGCAAAGTGGCCGCTGGCGGCGTACGCGTCGTTCCATTCTTCGTCATTTCCGATAGCCGCCGTTGGTGTTATAATCCAAAAACTCCATCTTCATGCACATTTAATCTCATTTCTCATACTTGAGGTGCACCAACTGTTCATAACCAACTATAGGGTTAGAACAAACCAAACGAGTTAGGATACACCTCGGCAACTCGCTCAACATCAAGTTCGTACGTACTCGGAAACTCTTCCCGATCGACGTTTTCCGCTGCGTCTACCACCGAGCCACTACCTTGAAATCTCTAGCTCTACGGTCCTCCCGAAAGGCTGCCTCGCCACCCTTCGACTCCTTACTCCCAACTTGGCGATAAACCGACAATGGCGTCGTCGATAATCTCGGTTGCGTGGCCAAATTACATGTCTACCCTCTTCCCCAGACCTTTGGTTTCGCATTCTGCAGACTTCACATCAACGAATGCATTCGTTCCCAAACGCGATCTCTCCTGGTAAACTCCCCACGTTCATCCCACCACCCCCATTTACCCCGTGGGAACAGACCAGCTTTTGTAGCGTAAGCTACACTGGCCGAGGTTGAGCAGTTTCGCGTGCGACCTGAAGGGCCGTGCTGCGCAAGCGCGAGGAGCATTGGATTGGATCAAATTGGATTGGAAATCCAATCCAATTGGAGTACCGGTATGTAGAGAATCGGGTCTGTACATTCGCCCGTCTGCGAATTCCAGAGGAGTGACGTCATAGCCGCGGCAGACGCACTGGCGCCGGCTTGTGCCCAGCTGTGCGCCTCCGTTGCGCAGTAGCCAAGTCTGACGGTGCGCCAGAGCCGCTTGACAGGCGTTTCGCGTGGCTCCTGGAGAGCCCGTGCTGCGCATGCGCGAGGAGCAGTGACTGGACTGGACCGGACTGGAAATCGTTTTAGCAGCAGTAAGCATGATACTCAAGCTAATCCTAGACAACCAGGAAAGCTAAGGATAACCAGCTGAACCTTAGGTCACGCTACGTATATCCCGGCATAGCCGAGCTAAACCACTGCTAATTTTTTCCGCCCCTTCATTCGGAGGAGGGGAGCGTTTCGGGCATCCGCTCGGAAGACCACGCCGATTACTACCTAAGGGTCACAAAAGGTCATCGTCGCTGTACCGGCGAAGCCTCAACCCAGTGCCACGAGCTCCGTCCTAAGCCTCAGCCGGCAGCAGGAGCGGCACAGCGGGACATGTGCTCTTTTTCCCATTGACGTGTAATGAGGGGAAGAAGATAGCAGCTGCGGTGCCGGCTGTCGCGCCCGTTCCCCTTCGCATTGTCGGTGCGCGTAAAAACCTTTGTCAAAAGGCGATCCGCGCTCTTTTTTTCGCCTCGCTGCCTTCCAGAAGCAGGTGGCGCCGGATGGAATCAACTCTCCGCGAGCGCTTGTAATAAAGCCGCTTTCGTTCCTTTCTCCGGCTTCGATTTGGCCGCCTTTATGCGGGCGCGGACGAACGGAGAAGCGCGCTCTACGAGACACGCCGTGTCTATGGTAATGTATCTACAGGCACGGATCAACCTGTTCGCTCTGCCTCACACCTCGTTGCCAACAATTGCCGACTTGATCTTTGTCTTTGGAAGAGTTGACGAAAAGAAAACGCGTACTCTTTTCTTGCCATTAGAAGAGTATCAACTTGTTCCCTTTTTCTAATACTCCGTGCACGCAGTAGACGAAAAGAAAATGCGTACTACCCTGCCACGCTTTCATCCTTGGGAAGGGAGGCACCGCATTATCGATGATCTGAAACAACTTTCGATAACCTGGAAGTCTAAATTACGGCCAATAAGAGAAATTGACGCGTTTAGTGAGTACGGGCGGAGCAAATGTGCCCTGCACCACCCACCAACGAAATTGAAATTTTGAGGCGCAAACGAATTAGAGGCCACATCTCCCTGTGCTTCGATAAAAGAAAAAAAAATTACACCGAAATTTCGGTTTGCGTACGATCAAGCTTGCCAGAGACTTCGCGGGCTCAACAGGTTGTTGCGGAAACCCAAAGGTCGCGCCCTTTTTCACCCACTCCCAAGCCAGGAGGCACGCAACGGCGCCGGCAGTCACGTGCTCTCTCGCGCACACCAGCACGCGTGACGAAAGGTCCTGCACATCGTCCGAATACAACTTTTGGGGCCCAATTTCGCTAAACAGCGTTCCTCAGAGCACTCCAATCTAAGAGCAGGACCTCCGGATTGCCGCACGGGGCGCGACTGTCCGCCGTATTCCAACCGTGCAGTGCACTGTTCTCACAAATCGCTCTGCGCAGCGAACTGCGCGTTCGCCACTGCACGCGCTACAACTCCGCTGCCATCTGCGGTCCCCATCGATCAATCTCCTCGCGGAGACGTACACGTCGCTGCCTGCCTGCCTGCCGGTTCCAGCGGGGTCAAGTGAAGCCAGCTCTACGAGGAGGGACCGCGGAAGACGCCCAACGAGCCCGGCGAGAAGCACGCGCGCGCGCCGCTCCTTTCGACATTCGACATTGGTGTCCTTGTGCGGAGGGGAACGACGACGGCGAAAGAGAAAAAAAGACCGAAACGGAAGGCGACGCCGCCAAGTAGGGGCAGCGAAAGCAGCGTTGGCTCGGCTTCTCACCTGCGGCGCCGCACCGTCCGGGGGACCGTCCGGATCTTGGGCGACGAAGACACCGTCATCGTACCCTTCTTCATCGGGGTCGACCGTGGCCGACGACTGGCCGGGTCGGGGCGCGCTGACTTCGGGGCGGTGGCTCGGCGACGTCGCGTGCGCGCTCGAGCGGTAAGCGGAGCGTACGGCCGCTCCAGGCGGAGTCGGCGCGGCATCTGGCCGAGGATCGCGGCAGGCCGCCGGTTGTCGGGCAAGCCCCTCCCCCGCAGCGCCGACGTCGACGCGCCGCCTGACGCCCGGCGGTTTCCGGCGCCTGCGTTGCAGCAGCCGCCGATGCGTGTGCCGTTCGCTGCCGTAGTTCAGTACCGCGTCGCCCCCCTCCTTTCTAACCAGAGTCACGGACGAACAGGCAGAGCAAACGCACTAACGCGTCACCTGGATGCCTGAGCGCGCACGAGCTGCCGATACATTGGCTGATGCTGTCCCCATTGGAAGAAGGCCCGGCGCGGAAGTTGCGAGAATGACAATCGCGAATCTACGGACGGAGATGAGCCGGTTGCGGCCGCATAAACCGAAGGACGCGCTCATTGGGAGAGATGGCTTCACTCGTGACAAAAGCAACGGGTTGATCCAGATCGACGGGAAAATGTGCCGAGAAAGAAGCGGCTTCGTTTAGACCACCTAGCATTCTTGCCTCAGCAACGCAGCAAACTTTTTTGGACACCTTATACATTTATTTCTATGAATACACAGAAACACAGCCGACACACACCTGTCGGTTCCGATCCACTGCGCCTATCCGTTAGTGGTAATGAAATCGAAGTCGTACAATCGCGCTTTCTTCCAACAGTCTCTGAGAGGCCAAGCTTCTTGAAAGTTAACGGCGGCCACCCCTTGAAGAAGCTAAACAACGCGAAGAATCCGAAGAACGCCGAAGCAGTCTCCAGATACCCTAGCCTTTGCGGTGTATCTGGCCTCGTATAGAAACGGCCATCCCGCTCCGCGATGATAGCACCACTCGTCCTAATCTTTTGAGGAGCGGAAACACAACTCCCACCACCTCTTCCCTAAGGGGGTGAATCACTGAACGCAATCGCCCAAACAGGTTCTGAGTGCACGCGCAATCAAAATCAACACCACCTTGCGTCGAAAGTTTCGAATACATGCATGTCGGCACTTCGCACACAACTGTGTCGTGGTTTGTGCGCTATTTCCGGTCGGTCAGAAGTTACCGTCGTAGTTCGCAAAGGAAAAACAAAACAAAAACACACCTAGGTGCGTGATGACGACGACACTAAGACCGTTCACGAAACCCAAAGGGGTCACGATCGAACTCGACTGGATTCGTGCACGTGCACGTTTCCAAAGGGAAAAAGCTGAACCAAATGAACGCATCAAGCGCGGACACCCATCCCGAGACACCAGAAACAGGATGGGATACGAATACGGAACACTCGCTATATCGCAGTCCTCAACACAGCAAAGTGGCTTCGTTATAAGCGATACTGCGCTAAAAACGGCTGCACCGCGAGGGGAATGTGAAACACTTCAAACAAACCGATAATTCGAATAAAGCCATTTGGTTATAACCAGGGTGTAGTGTGTATGTTTACTAAGCACAGCGCCAGTAAGCTCACATATTCCGGAACATTTACTAGACATTTTGCTGTAATCATGAGCCTTTTTTTTTTCAAGCGAAGCTTGTATTCACTGACTTGTGCCGCGGAAGCTCATGATGGTGTTCCAAAAAAAAAAAAATCAAGCGCCTCAGGAAAAAAAAATTGGCGCACCTTGCACTGCAGTGGTGCAACGCTGGAGAAACAGCACAGCTGGCGGGCCCTCTGCTTTCGTCCGAGTCACGGCTGTTGCACCTCACATGATTTCCGAACTTGCCGCTGAAAGGACTCCATGGCTGGCAGGCCCGGATCGTTTTGTCCGCAGCCTTTCACATCTCTCCCAAAGTGGGCCGCGTTGGCACGCGCTAGAACCCGCGGCAACCGGCTTCGCGAACTCGGCGTCTGTGCTCCCCACTTCAGGCGCGAACGCACGTGAGCTGGCGCGTAGAAGAGCACGCGAGTAATCACGCCAGGACCGCTGGGCAGAGTGTTTTCGAAGGTCGAGCTGGCCGACGCCGGGCGCTCCTCACGCGCGCTCGGTATATTAGATGCGAAGCATCTAATGCTCGGTGCTGTGTCTCTAGCTCCCTCCCTCGTTGTCCGCCGTCCGCCTCTTCAGCCCCGTCAGCGTTTGGGCTGACGTCAGCGCAGTCCGCTACAAAAATAAATAGTTAGGCGGCGCCCGGTTTCGATCCCACGACTCTCTGGCCGCAACGGGAGGTACGTGGCGCTCGTCCCACTGCGCTCCAAACCGAGACGGGAGCATGTGCTACGAACGCGCCTTATGTCCTCCACTCATTCAAACTACGTCAAGAAGCTACTGATACAACGAAGGCACGCGAAGCTGAACGCCAACGGAAACGAGGACCTGAAAAACTAATGGGAACTTCAGCCGACCCCATGGCTGTTCGCATACTACTCAGGGTTCCCTCCCCTACGGGAAGATGGTGTAATTTTTTTTCCTAGTATTTTTTTTTTGTGTGTACTGTTCACGTGCGCCAGGTATTTTTTTTTCTTGGTATTTCTTTCTGGTAACGCTGGACGGCGGAACTAAAAGCCTAAACACCCCTGCCGTTAAAAAACGCTTCCCGTGGTCGGAATCAAACCGGGGTCCTCCGCGTTGCAAAGCCGACGTCTATCCGATTGTGCCATTTCTTGAGTCGCACATCCAGAAATCGGCATGCACATAACATCCTTCCTTATGAAACCCGCACGAACCTTTTTAAATAATCATTTTTTCCTAGAACTATTGTTGATTGGAATTCGTTGTCCGAAAAATTGTTTCATCGGAATCTGTAAGTGTTTGAGAGTGCACTGCTGACTGATCTGGAAACGCAGTCAACCAGTTAATGACCTTGTCACATTTCCTTTGTATTTTGTCTCTTTTGAAAGGGTGATGTTTTATTGATGCCTTGTTATCTGTTGTTAGCAGTCAAGTATTCTGCACACCTGGCATTGTTTTCGGGGACTTCTATGGTGTCTTCTTGATCTGATGTGTATTGAACCCTCCTGTAAAAGGCGTGTTATTTTTGTTCGTTGGCGGATTTAAACCATTTTCACTGTTTCTAGTTACGCCGATACGTCTATTCCTTCTCTATTTGTTACTTCGGGTGCTTGTGCGCCATGTGGCTTCTACCGTGCCACATAAATTGTATATCCGCATCACCATGTTCCCATCTGCATGCATCCTCCCTGACCGCAGTATACTGTAAATAAAATTCCGACACGGTATTCATATTCAAAGCGTTGGAGGTGATCCTTGCGCTGCGTAGTTGCCACAGACGCCGCCGTTGCTAGGCCGCGCTGCATGCCGGGAGATGAGCGGCTTATTTGAAATGCGCGCGCTGCAGACTCGTGTCCCAGTTTACAGCACCGCCGTTGGCACGGACGCTGCCTCGCTGGTAGGCCGCGCTACGTGCCGGGAGATGAGCGGCTGGTGTGAATCTGTATGTGATGAGGCGATTCTTGGTGATGAGGGGTGAGTCCTTATCTGGTGCGTGGGGTATGGTTTTATTTTAAGATCGGGTCAAGCTCAGCCAGGGGGTTGGGTGGGGTTTAGTTTGAGTTGCGTCAGGGATTGGGTTGGCCTTGGCTGGGTATTGGTTCGGGTTGATTGGGGATGGGGTTTGGTAGACAAGGTTCGCGCGCACCCATAGCTGTTCCTTTAGTGGAGGGGTAGGGTGGTTAGCTTCTTCCTCTCTGCAGTAGAGCCACTGATTGCGCGATACTTGTGTGGTCCACCCCCCCCCCCCCCCCCCCCCCCCTGCCTCTAGCCTTTTTTCGTTTCTTCTTAATTTGGGCTACAGAACGTCGTTCAGCCCGGCCCACTGCTCTGCAATAGCCGCCGTGCCATTCTTCTATGCCATTTACGTATTACGCCAGTCGTACTGTATTTTCGCGCGAATAACCCACATCAAAAATGCAAAAATTTCAGTGGCAAAGTAGGGGTGCGGATAATACGCGGGGTTCTTCCTATAGTGCAGCTTCACGGCAATGCGCGTTGTGCCGTGAAGCTCCTACGCAGTAACACTGACATGGCAGAGATTGCGCAAAACATGCAAGGAGAAGGAAGAAAAAGCAAGAAGGAGCGTACTATAACTGAATTTTGTTACTGAATTTTGACTTTCGCCTTGCAGTCAGTGTATTCTAAATTCTCTAAAAAGCTAAATATACGCTTTTCCTGTCTACCTAGTGTGTGATGTCTTGCTTGAGCAGTAGATTTGGTGTAGCCTTTACTGTATACGAGGATTTTTTTCTTCTTTTTTTTTTCCGGCGGGCTCAAAGTAGGGGTGCGAAATATATGCAGGGGCGGGTTATGCGCGCGAAAATACGATACTTCTTTGCTCGGCCCATCGAGCAGTTAACCTTTCCTTGAAGACGTCCCGTAACAACCCCCCGAGGTTTCTGCCCTTCGAAATGAGTTGGCAGCTTTCCACAATTCTCCACATCCACTTTAGAGTGTGAAGGAACGACCAATGCTGTTCGCCCCCCCCCCCCCCCCCCCCCCCACACACACACACACCCTTGTCGGCAGGAGCAAGTTCTCCCAAATGCACTGAATTTCCACGCTTGTCCCCTCATCGTCAAAGTTCGCCTTCATCACCCGATGGCAACTTCACTCACTCAATGCGGTTTTTTCACCCCGCGTATCACTCTAAAACCACCCACGGGCCTTATTAACTACTGCGTGACTGATTTTAAAGCGAAGCTTTTTAGCTCTACCCCCCAAGGGTTCTGTCGCGACCGTTGGTGTCAACAGAAAACTCCCGCGAACAAATAAAATAAGTTACTGGCACCGCCAAGAATTGAATTTGGAACGAATAGAGAAACGGAATGAGAGCTCGTTGTGCTTACCGATTGAGCTAAGAGCGCACGCGGAGACGGGGGAGACGGACAGTGTACCGTCACCGAGCACACATGTGCGTTTGTTTACCCTTTGGTTTCTCGCTGAATGCCACGTGATAGTGCCACGCGACCTCTCGTGCCGCTGTGCGCTCCGGCCACGGAGCGTGTAGCGGCCGTGCGCGCGCCTTGCTAATGCGCTAGGAGTTGGCAAAAATTAAAGGAAGCTCACACCAACGCATGGAATCTTATTTCTCCCCCGTCTCGTCACCTCCGTCGGCGGTGGCAGAGACGGAGGAGAAGTGAGATCGTCTAACACCGGGTTTGAGCTTCCTTTATTTTATAAAAAAGTTTCCACTCATGTGCTTCACCAATACAACTCAACCAACCACCATACATGGATCATACATTGATTTAACCTTAGCAAAGCATCTCTCTTTGAAGAAAGAAAGGGTGCGCTTAAGTGCACTTCCCTTGTCGCTGATTTCACTCTTTGTAGAGCCACGTGTGTGGTTTCAAGTGACGTCGCACGGGTAATCGTTGTGGGTGTCGTTTACAGCTTCGCTTTCCAACCACCTTCACAGGGTGGATTGTGGCGCATTTTTTCTCCTTTGTACCTTTAACGTCCAAGGTTAAAACAAACAAAAAATTTGCCAGAAATTCCATCTTGCCATTCGGATCAAGAATGGTTCTTCCACCTCCACGTGAGTGCACTATCCACTTTTGAGCCTTGATGTGCACTGGTCGGCTTCATTGCGGTATATACGCAGGTTCGAGCCTTCCACAACGTTGCCAAACACTGAGCAACGGGATTTATCCTAGTGACGAAAAGGGAATTGCTACTCAAAAAAAAAAAGAACAGAACCTCGACATATTGTTTTAATACACACTGAGCGAAATTCCAACGGACATCGCGAATACATTTGCTTTCCGTTGCGCCCTTAATCAAAAAACGGGGTAGTGAAGGCAAAACGCATTTGCAAGAAGTAACTCAGCTGCATTCAAGCACCCCCCCCCTTCCCAAAAAAAGTGTTTTTTTTTTAATAAATAAGAAATATGCAAAGAGAAGGCAAGCGTGGCACGGGGCGACAGAAAGTTAGATGGGCAGATGAGATCAAGCAGTTTGCGGGGACAATAAATTGGTCGCAGTTAGCACAGGACCGGGATAACTGGAGATCTATGGGAGAGGCATTTGGCCTGCAGTGGGCGTAGATAGGCTGGTGATGATGATGATGTAAAGACGTTTAAATTTCGCGCGACACGACGTCAGCGATGACGTCATAGAGTTATCAGTGTGTTAGCGCACACCATCGTGCGTAGTACGCAAAAATGAAATGAGTAAATAATGCGAAATGAAAAATGAAACTAACTTCACGTTAACACTCGAGTGATACATCAACTGAAACTAGATGCACCACTACAACCTTCTGGTCATGTTTCTGCCGGTGGCTAGGGACGACGGCCACCAATTGCACGAACGAGATCCTGTGACGTAATGAGGACCCGGCGAGAAGGCGGCCTGCGAGTTATCAGTGCGTGACCTGTTTTCCTAACGTTTTGGCTCAGTTAGAAGAGATCTGCGCAAAAAATCAGTATCACTGTTATTCGGACAGAGCAATCCTTTGAATCAACCAAACCTGCATTTTTTCTTCGTGTCTCTTTTAAAAGAATGAGGTTTGGAGCCCACAGGTTGGCTTCCCCGTCAATGTTTCCATTGGACAGGAGTTCACAAGAAAGCACACCAAGCTTCACCCGCGCTCGCAATGTGAACTCGGCGGTGATTCTGAAACGGCCCTCGCGGCTACCCACACCACGGCAGTGCCTTTGGGCTTCGCGGTGAAGCCGACTTGCGGTATGTCTAATACAAGGTATGACGTTTGATCACGTAAAATACGCACAACGTACACGATGGAGATTTTTTTTTAAACGGCTAAATTTCTATCTTATCCTAAATATTCTTCAAACTCTCCAACATTTTTTTTCTCGCTTAAAACTACCTAATACGAACCCGCTTTAACCCTACATTTTGTTGCTTGCCTGTGCGTATTGGACTATACGAAAGGGCCCCACCCGGAATCGCACCTTTATTTTTTCTGCGAGCAGTGCACAGTGAAACGATATTTTAATTCACATACCGATTCCTCAACTTTTTTTTCTCCTCTCCCCAAAACACTTTGACCCCCCTCCGGAATAAAACTGCCACCACAATGTCCTGTTTCACGCTAGACCCCCTCAAAGGCTTTTCAGCGTTACTAATACTCCTGTCGTGCTTTTTACAATCACAACGCTTCCACATCCACGCGCTTACAATCACGAGCTCTTTACAGTAATTGGAAATATCCACATTAGCTACATTCGGGTTCGAAGGTATACTACGCGAGCCGTGGCCCTGTGCAGCAATCCATGCACGCTATGTCATTTGTCTCCGGCCCGCCCCTTTAACGAGCCAGCTCCGCCACGCGATAGTCAGGGGGGAGCGCATACCTCTAATGCGCGAAGAAACGCGCGCGTTGGCAAGAATCCAGACATTCGAATTGCATTTGGTTTCTTTTTTCTTTTTTCCCCCACCATGAAGACTCGCGAAAGTACCAAGCGGCGCTGCCGAGTGACCCCCCGTTGTATACATACAGCGTAGGCACAATCGCTTTTTCCCCCCACGTAGCACACGACTAGAAGGCAAACCGGTTGGAAGCCTCGTCACTTACCTATTCTCGATAGATGTCTACGCGCGCGAGAGAAGAGGTATGCAGTCAGTGCGGCGCAATGCGGTTCACGCAGACATTTTTCTAAAAGCAATGTCTCCACCCCCTTCTTCATTGTGTGCTTTCGAAAAAAAAAATTAAAGCCGTTCCACTGAAAGTGAAAGCTGTCGGAAGTGCAGAGCAGTGATTCGCCATAATGGGCTGTGACGCCGTTATCCGCTTCACTGCTGCCACCCAATGCATTTCAAATTTCCCGCCTTCGCAGTGCTCGCGCGCGCCCCCTGCCTGAAACTGCGCCAGCGGAAGGTCTGTTCTTTTTGTTCTTGCTTTAATTTCGTATGCTGGAGCTGTTTCGCGTCATTTCGAACGCGTAATTTTTTTCTTGCGCGGCTGCAGCCTTCCTGCGTCATTTCGAACGCGCCGTTTTTTTTTTCTTGCGCGGCTGGAACCTTTCAGCGTCATTTCGTTCGCGCCATTTTTTTCTTGCACGGCCGCTTTTTTCGCTTACTATCGTAAAAAGCGACCCAACTGGCGTTCACAGCTAAATGAACATGGTGGCTGCCGGTTATGTGCACCGATTTTTCCTGAAATGTACCTGCAGTTTTCTTTCCGCTATACAACGGGGAGATGTATGACAATTAAGCGGCAGCGGTTCACGATGTTCGAACGGTTATGACTATTTAGACCGCGTGGTTTTCGAAGCCTCAGCGTGACCTCCTGACGACGGTACATCAGGCTCTGCTTGGGCCCGTTACCTCGCCTGCGCCGCCTGATTCTGCAGTCGCATCGACCGTTTGCGAGCCGTATACGACGACAAGGCGAGACCATAAAGTGCTCTGCACTTAAAATTAGGTTTCCTTGCGTGCGTGCGACAGTCCAGCGAAATGAACGATTATGCGCGAAATTCGAACACCGCGACGGGCCTCCGCGTAGACGGGGCGATAACATCGCATGAGCACATTCGTAGACTTCATCCGTGAAGCGAACCTATTCATCTTCATATAATCAACTTTCGTTAACATCTAATCCTAGCCCCTCATCTATGCCGTACGGCAAAATAAGCGCTTCGAGAAATGTCCCTTCACGCTCTTTTAATGCGGCAGCATTTATGGCGCGAACACTGGATGCCCTTTCCACATCCCTCCCCCACCAACCAACCGCAAAGAACGTGAGGATGCGAGGTCGTAGAAGCGATGTTAAAGGCACTCTCTTCACCGCCTGCTTAACCTTGCATAGTTCTCATCCCATTTTGTCCCCCTCCCCCCCCCCTCCCCTCTGTCCAACAGTATGTAACGGAAGTGTGGGACATAGACGGCTCTTGTGCCACCCGTTTCAATCGCTTTCCATATCGCTACTCGCCAATACAAGTGTGCATGCGTTCACTTGAAATCTCTATTCCACGACGTCGACGAGAAAAGCGAAGGCTTTCGTAAAATCCACAGACGCGGTACCCTTTCAGGTGTATACGACAGATTTACTTCAGTACAGCTCCGCAGAGACAAGGTCTTCCGATGTTCACCACGTCACCCGAGAAGGTATACGTCTCCGAAACACGCATGTTGGCCGCTATGCGACCAACATCCAAGGGTGTGGGTACTCATCTGTTACCCAGTAGTACTGAAAATAAGATTCAGCGCTGAAAAGACAAGGACGGCGAACGGACAGGATGGGGTGGACGGACAAGACAGTCCTTGTCTTTGCTGCGCTAAATCTCATTTCCGTAACATGAACCAACTCGCCCAACAACACGTCTTACTATAGTAGTCTTTATAAGGACACTTTGTGTGCCGCCCTTTGAGGTTTACGTGGCGGGGCCGGTGTGGTAAAGTTAAGCTGCGTCTGCATTTGCTGTCGAAACCTCCCATGTAGAAACTATGTATGACTACGTAGAGGTGCACAAGAATAGGAATACTAATGAGAAGAAGATCGGAGAAGGCGAGCGAACTCTGCGCCAAACAAACCCTTCCCGTGGCGCCTATAACAATGGGACGGAATCTGAAAGCTTTGCAGGCGCCACGGACGATGTGGCGCCTGCAAACGATGTATAAACGATGTATACAAACGATGTATAAACGATGTATAAAACGTAAAGTCTGCCAAATCATACACTGCTATGTTCAGACTACCGGCGTAAACACCATATCGTGCCCTATGGACGTAAACAAATGGCGTTTCACGCAGTTCGGTTGCCTGAGACATCCAATGACGTCATTATTTAAAGATATTACGACAGTTGCGACAACAGCCTGAACCCGGCCTAAGAAACAACCTTATTTGCGCCACTCTAGGCAAGCGGCATTTTGTTTGACTGTAAAGGCAGAGGCCTGCAGTTTTGAGGAGCAATAAATCGGCAAACTTGAAACAAAGCCTGGCAGACGATGACATGACCGTACTGCGATAGTTTAGCATTGACTTTTTGACACTATTTTCCCTTTTACCCCAATGTACCCACGTGTCATCCTACAAATAAAGTTAACTGGATTCGATTCGCGTGCTTTCATGCAGCCTCCGCTGCCTCGCGGAATGTTATATTGCCATTATAAATTATCAGCCAACGTTGTGAAAGATCAATTCGCAGGTAACTTTGCCCCACTATTTTCACCGCAGCATCAGCGTACTTGCCGAGTAGCGCCATATAAAATGCATCTCTCACTGATGATGATGATAGTAGCGCGGACACGAATCAGACATGATGATCAGCGGACATCTTTGATAAGGGCAACCGCTTTAAACTTTTCAGCATAATTACAGTAACTATGCGTGAAAACACTGGAAGAATCCGCTCCTTTTCCGCTGTTCCACCTTGATCACTTTCGTTGACGGATTACATTTTAGAAGAGCTGCCACCGCAGGCGCGGCCATGTTGTGGAGGGCATTTATTGGGTCGCCCACATGACGGAAGGAAGGAAGGAAGGAAGACTTTGTTGAATGCCTGCAACAGACACAGTGGTGTGCACTGCGCCCGGACGTAGCCACTCGTCGATCCCGCCGTCACCCCTACTCGGACCACCCCTTCGCTACTCCCTACGGGGTTGGACGCCGCTGCCCCATAAGGGAGGGCGTCGCCCCACAGCATTCGCTCCGGTGCTGCTTTTCGAGGGCCGCCAGGACCTGCTGGACGGCTGATAGTTGGGTGTCCTTGTCACAACTGCGCACTGCTTCTTGGATCCACGGCGGTAGGTCTGTCCTGGTTGCCGCCTCGTTAGGAGCCGCTTCCGTCGGAAAGCCTCACGGCGTCCCGCATAAGTTCCGGCCTAATAACTCTGGACAGGGCGCGTCTTAGAAGGAGAATATTTCCGGCGTACGTAGCACTTGAAAACCAAACAAAGCAAAATCAAATGGCACACGATTGTCCGAACGCAATGCGATTATATATCATAGCATGCCAGGCAGCTTCCGCATACTCCAGCATATATAATCACAAATTATCGCAATTATCACCACAATGATCACACACTGTCGTGACATATGATCGTAATTTCCATTGTGAATATTGACCAGCACTCCCTGGCTGGTAACCCTGCACTGCCACCTTCACGGCACCTAAGATCGCTTGCTGTGAAGCACCCTTTAAAGGCAAGACTAGACGACCATATTGGTGCGGACGCGATGAGCAGCCGCCATGTCCTCCATAACAGTGCAAATTACTGGCGGCAGAGTTACACAGCCGCTGTTTGAGTCGCTTTTGTGTGTGATTTATTCTGTAAAATAGTGTGATGGATGTCACGGGTTCAGAAACGGTTCGTCTACGGACGTGCAGAGCCCTTCATTTGAAACACAATGACGGAAGTTATACAAAACAATCATGAGCGTGATACGGTGTCAAGGCACACGTCACAACTACACTTCTGCTTTGCGAAGCCTCTGTTTCCCCTACAGCACTTCCCTCGCCGACGTTACTTGGGATACTCAAACAATACGAGCTTTAAACACTCGAATATCGTGCGCTTACCGGCGCTACAAGTCGGCCACCGTATCAACACGCGCTCGTATACGTGCGCTCGCGAGCGCGCCACATCAGTGATGTTCCGTACTGGGAAGAATAATTCCCATTTCTAGGTTCAAAAATTCCCACTTTTGTAACATTTTCCCCTGCACATTTCTCTAGAATCCCCTGTAAATTTCCCTGCATTCTCGTTTTGTAGCTGATAGATCTTTACGGGATTCTTATTCGGTTTTGGGGTGTTAGGCAGAGCCACCTATGTCTACTTTACGTAGCCTTCCTCACGGAGATGCCGTTCAGAAAGTCGGAGTTTCACCGCGAAATAAAATACCAGTGCATCTGCCGCTCAGTCGCATTTTACTGTGCATTTCACGCTTTGTACCAAGCAGCATGCTCATATGGCATCCTAGAGCTCTAAGTTAAAAGTGCCCGTATGAAAAAGAATGAGACATTGGTGGGTAATTTTGGCTCAGCGCCGGAACCGCGGACGCCATCTCTTGCTGACAGCACACAAACTAATGCGCACCCGAAATGATTTTTTTTTTGTATATTGGGGAGGAATACATGTAAACAGGCTTCAGGCCTCAAGCGGCCGCCTCTTCACCCTTTACCAGGTCTCTCTCATGGAGTATCCTTACCTCTATGCTCCCTCCTGTTTTATGAACTGGATTTCAAACGATCTGGGATGTTTGTGGCTTGCGCGACGAGTCGACGACTCCGGATATTTGAACATAAATCCGGCGAAGCGTAAGGGAACTTATTAAACGAAAACGGAGTAATAAAGGATGCGAGGTCGGGTTAACTGACATTTTTTTTAACTCCAAGACTCCTAAAATTCCCCGAATGTATTAAAATTCCGTTTTTCCCTTTTGGCCAAAATTACAGCTGCAAATTCCCCGCACGGAAGATCACTGGCTCTGGTCTCAACCACTGTGCGCTACCGCGAAAAACAAGTAGCGCTGAAGAAAAAACTCAGTTGCGAAATGTTTCTAGTGGAGTGACCCTCGTTACCTACCCGCGCTCGTGTCCCGGTAGCCTGAAGAGTTACTAGTGGTAACGTAGTTTCCCCCCCCCCCCCTCCCCTTGTTTGTCATTCCTCGCGTATTTATTTCATTCTTTTTGTCACTGTTCCGAAAGGGGCCGGGCGAGTTGTTCGAAGCGAACAGAGCCCCCTCCAGCGACCACCGCGCAGAGGCCGCACTCGTACAACAATGGTGACGGCGGCCGTGACAGGCGTCCGTCGACGACAACGGGCTCCCAAAGAGGCGACGCGGAAGCGTCAACCGATTGACGCGCTCACGGCTGGGCCAAGGGAAAGAAAGACGCGAGGAGAGAGGCAGCAGACGCGGCCCGGCAGGGCACGCCACGGCTCGGATATGGACAGAAGCAATAAGAAGTGCGCTGCCAAAACAACGCCGAGCAACGGAGGACGCTTCTCGGCGCTCAGCAGCGCAACTAACACCCTTCCCTTTCGACGTCAACTCACTTCGTCGCCACCGGCACCACCACGCGCCACAAGTTGGGAACGCGTCAGAAATCTGCTGGGCTACTACGAAGAGCCGAGTTGTGCTGCTGAGCCCAGCGACGCGGTTGCTATCCCGCCAACTGCTCTTCAGATGGCGGCTAAAATGGCCGTCTGTGGGACTTCGGCGCAGGTTCAAGATCCCTGGGTGGCCGATATTAATCCGAGGGAGAGCCCTCCTATGCCCCAGGTGCGGCTTCGGTGCGTTAGAGCCCCCAATTTGAATTGTAGTTTGGGAACCGTCGAAGAAGCGTCTTGGAACAGTCGGTGGTTACGCGGTTATGGGTAAAATTCTAAATCGCTCGACCAGAATTCGACGTATTGAGAGTAGAGCACAGCCGCAAGTCAGCTTCACCGCACAGCCGGCGTGTAGTGCAACGAATGCACATTCTGCGACCTTCCTACGCCGGCCGACGGTGGGCCTTTAGCCACCCGGGCGAACGACTGCCAACAGTGGTAAAGACACGAGTCACTTCAGGTATAGTAACTTTATGGTCAGTTCAAAACTGGAAACCCTACCCGAAGAAAAGGCAGACCCAACTTAAAAAAAAAAAAAGGCCGCATATCTGCTCCTTTTGTTGCCAATGTAAATTGTCGTTGCAAATTGCCGTACGGCGGGACGCGCCTGAATCGAGGCACCCTACTACAACGTTCATAGAACCACGTTGCCTGCTCCACGAGCGTTCTTAAGCGGAACGTAAAACCTATCTAGTGGAACCTCTCGTTGCGGCTGACGTTTGATTTTTTTTAAATGCCGCCAGGTGGCACGGGCAACAGCAGGCGAGGTTTTCTGGAGTGGATGTAGTATTTTATTGGCTCTCGCAAAAACCAAGAATCCGTGAATTTTTTTAATAAAGAAACACTGCAAATATCACTCATGTATTGATTTTCTGCCTTTTATTTGCGTGCGGTCGTGTTCTTGCTCAACAATGTCGACAAGCACGAACACTGTCGACAAGTACGAACACAAGCCACCGGACTCAGACGCTTAGATTTGGCTGTGGGTATATAAGACTACTGCGCAGCTTTTGTTTCGAGTCAAAGACAGACAGACATGCAGACCGACATTGCTGCGTTTAAGTAGTCCAAGAAAAACTATCCTCTTTAATAAAACCAGAACACGAAACATATCTGAAAATTTTGGACTATACGCACCGAAGAAGCTCCTCCATTCCGTGAAATCGCCGCAGGTGGGCTTCACCGCAGTGCTACAGAACGACAAATCAGTGGTACCTAGTGTGCGAATTCGACGTATGACGAGGGCCAGCATGCCATTAGAGTAGCAAATGGAATTCGCGCAAGGACAACAGTCAAGTGCACTTGCGCTTGCACTTTTGGTTCCGCTGATTTGTCCTTATGTAGGATTGCGGTGAAGCCCACCTGCGGCGATTTCTGATTGATTGTAGGGTTTAACGCGCCGACGCAACGCAGGCGATGAGGCGCGCCGTAGTGGAGGGCTCCGGATTAATTTTGACCACCTGGGGATCTTTAACGTGCGCCGAAATCTCGTACACACGGGCGTTTTTGCTTTTCGCCTCCATCAGAAAAGCGGCCGCCGCGGCCGGGAAACGAACCCGCGACCTCGTGCTCAGCAGCGCAACGCTTAGCCACTGAGCCACCGCGGCGGGTCGACGGCGATTTCTCGGTATGAAGAATGCACGAGGCACGTCGCAGAGAAGAATGGGTCAGGGCAGTATAACTCGCCATGCCACGACATCGAAGACGCCGCGAAAGAACAGAGTAGGGCACAAGGAAAGTCCTTGGAGCATCCCCACCCCCCGGGATCACCCTCAAATTGTTCCCACTTTAACAGCACCGGCGCGGAAGCCCATGCACCACCGTGCTTACTTTTCGCATGTTGCATGTTTACAGAAAGGCATAACAGCGAATTATTGTATATCATCCCTCACGGAACACGTTTCACCACTGCGCTAATTGTACGTAACTGAAGAAAAGAGAAAAAAAAAAACAGCACGTCTCATTTTCGTCTAAGGTCTGTGCAACGGCTGTTTTTAACTTTCACAGTACTTATATCACGCGTATAGCCAGAATTTATGTCCATGCATGCGTACAACTCTCAACAACCGCCACCACCCGCTGAATTGCGAAATGTTAATACTAGCGGGGACTGTTTTTTTAGTTTACTAGGATCAACCGGCAAGTTTTCGTTTGCAGCCACGGCACTCACACATACATCCAAACTGAACAAAGTGAGGAGAAAGAGGTTGCATATCCACGGTTACGTACAATAAGATCTACTGAAAATTTTGGTTTCTTGGGGGCATTCGAATGCTGCTTTATGAAGATTTATGGTCCCGGCGTGACTTTTTTTCTCAACAGAGGGCGAGCAATTTCGTACGCGTTCTACGGGGGGCGACAAGCTATTCCGGCTGGCACCTTCGCACCTGCTATATCGCAAATAATTCCACCTTCATACTCCGTTCAAAAGAACTCGTAGCGCTATAGATCAGGTTCCTGCTTGTGAGAGGATATCTGAGCGGCGAGGGTGACTGCTGCTGCGTGGCGAGCGAAATTGCGCTCCTGCAGCATGCTACTTATATGGTGAAAAGAATTTGCAACTCGGAGTGGCAAAGTCATCTCGGGGAAAACGTGATCTAGCCGTGCCATCTGCCCTGTTACGTCTCGCCGCGGCGAGATTCCGCTCCCTTGCGAGTACAACCCGGAATTTATTGTGCGTAACCAGCGTTAACTACTGCTTTGCTTGGAACGCTCCATTCTATTCGTTTATGCAACTGTTAAGCGTAACTTATAGATGTACTTATGTACTTATGTATGTATAGATGTACATACTTGTGTAACTTCTAGATCGCCATAAGGAGCTGTATTAACTCGTCGTCTAATCCCTGGAGTTTCAGCATTCTCCACAGCCGTTCTCTGTTTACGTTGTCATATGCCCCGTTAATGTCCAAGAACGTAATTCATAATGGTCTATTCTGTTCTTTCGCAATTTCAATGCATTGCGTTATCACGAACAAATTGTCATCCAGTCGCCTGTCTTGTCTAAATCCATTCTGCAGTTCCCTAAGTATTTTACTTTCTTCCATCTATGCTTGAATTTCTGATTTTATCGCCTGCATTACGAATCTATACACACGTTACTGTGAGTGGTCTGTATGAATCAGTACTGGCTTTGTCTCCTCTGCCTTTATATATTAAATTCATCCGACTTTCTAGCCAGTCCTCTGGCTAAAGGACGCTGCGCTCGACGCGGCTGGCAGCGGCAACATGGCGGCGGTTCGACCGCGAAGTGGTGTCGGGAGCTCGAGCGACCACTTCTAAGCACTGTCTAAAATGCCGCGAAAGGCACGCACGAAGCTGCTTGTGCGGTGAAGGAGCTTATAATGTGGGCGAAAACGGCACAATAAACATAATCTGCGCCGCTAGTGAAAGCGCCCATGCAATATCTGCCGGGGTGGTAAGACTAAACATCTCTGGCGAAACCAGCCGGCTGTCTCGAGCACTTCGAAGCTGCCGCCACGATGCGCGCGCCTCCTCATTGGCGCAAGTCATCAGGCTCCTCCCACTGCCGTGCGCGACGCGCGTCATTTTCTGAGCGATCGAGAAGCTCCCGCGCGCGCGGAATCGTTGATGCGGGCGTCAAAAAATCGCGCGCGCAGCGCCGACGCACCCTTATCGTGTGAAAAAACGCGCCATGCGGTTCACGCTTTAAAGCAGCTCCGTTGTTCTGCTTTAGATTAGGGGTAGAATCTTGCGTTTTGGCTTATGTTTTCTTCCCTCTAAAGCGTGAACCGCATGGGACGTTTTTGCACGAGATTCGTTCGCGTCGGCGTTGCGCACCCGGTATTTTTAGGCCCGCGTCGACGATTTCGCGCAGCGGGCAGCTTCTACCTCGGTCAAACTGGCGCCCGACGCGCGCGCCAGTGGGGGGAGCCTGACGACTTGCGCCAATGGGGGAGGCGCGCTCTTCTTGGCGGCAGTTTGAAAGAGCTTGGGACAGCTGTCTGGCCCCGCCGGGGATGTTTACGGTGGCGGAAATTTGATGGACGCTTTCCCTAGCGACGCGGATGATGCTTTATAGCGTCGTTTTTGACCACATTATGAGCTGCTTTCCTGCACAAGCAACTTCGTTTGTGCCTTGAGTGGCATCTTAAAGGGCGGTTAGAAGCGGTCGCTGGAGCAACCCGCACCACTTCGCAGCCGGTGACGCCGCCATGTTGCCGCCGCCTGCCGCGCCGCGCACAACATGCATGTGGTATTCGCGGCAGCGTCAGCGCGCCGCGTGCGCGGCGCGTTCTCGCGAGCAGAAAACGCTCAATGCGGTTCACGCTTAAGAACCGTGATTTTAAAGTCGATTGCTCAAGAAATCTACATTAGATTGAGAGCCACAGAGCATTCACCATAAAGTTCGCTTTGCCGCAAGGAGGAATTTAGTCCACGCGACATTTTTCTGCTTTCTAAGTCGACGCACGCAGTTTTCGTCTATGACAGGTCTATAACTTTAATGTTCGGCCAGCACATCACTTGGTAGATAGTATATATTGAGACAACGTCGATTCCGGCTGATGGAAGCACGTCACGGTGAAGCGAGCGACCAGAGATGCCCGATAACAAAGGAAGGACAGGCATGCGCAAAGCGCGCCTGGCGCGCAACTTTCGTAAGCCTCGATCCGGCGGTCCCCGGCGGCAGATGGCGCCGCTCCGCCACGCACTACACATCCCGAAAACTTTTGCGGCCGACTGTACCTGTCGTTTTTGCTGCACCTCTAAAGTTCCATAGGCTTTGCAAGAATACTGAGACAACAAAAGAAAGCGGCGCATCTAAGGCAAAGTGCAAGGTTCGACACGCGCGCAAATTTGTGAAAGGCGCAGGGAGTTGTGTATAAGATATGCCCTCGTCTTGCGGTTGTTGTTGCTTCGGACAATCAGGCCGCTGTATTAACGAAAGGCTCCGAGAACACAGGCATGCCTGCCAACAGGTCAGCACCGTAGGGAATCTTGCAGCACACATTGCGAGATGTAAAATGTGCCGTTGCCTTCGATAAAACCCCTTCATACCTGACAGGTTCGCCGCGATGGCAGTAGGGAGATCTGACGGGGGAGGGTATTAGAAGTAGCACAATGGAATATTTTACATGCATTTTTAACTTAGCTACAACAGAGCAGGAACCGAACTGTGTCGTCCAGACTACTAACAACTTACACCACTGGTCACTCGCTGAATCTTCAACATATATAACTGACGCCGCTCTTTTCAAGAGGTCCTATGAATTACTGTCGAGACTAACAATGCTCGCCTCTGCGACACTTCACCAAAAGAACGTGACCGAGGGTTATCATACGTGGATGGTCGGAACAGGGTGAGATTTTTTTCCGCTCTGTTGAACTGCCTCTCAGCATTCAGCGCTGCTGCAGGTACTGACCGCTTCAACTTCTGTGCACGGCCGACTACACTTTTTAATCTATTTTCTGATAACGATGTCAAGTAGTGTAGAATTGCAGTGCATTGTTAGCTAGCTCCGGCGCAATGTGGCCACACTTGGAGAAAGATTTAGCAAAACACGGGTAGATTTTCGGAAGATTTTTGTTCAATGGTAAAAAACCATCAAAATTCGGGAGTCTCCCCGATAATTCGGGAAACCTGGCAGCTATGCACCTTTTTGTTCCGCGCGAAAGATAAGATGTCCTGCGTGATATATGAAGCATTTACCTCGATATCAGCGCGTGAGGGAGAGTGCGTGAGCACCCCTTCCATTGCGCTTCATCCCAGCGTGAAATTCATTTGTTAGAACCATCTTTTTAACAACAGCACCTCGACCGGCTTTGACGCCGCCACCTTTACATTTTAAACTTGTGACTACCTTTTTCCCTCTCTCTGGAATTTGTTGTTTAATTGTTTCTAGTATACCTATGTTTTCGCCTTGTTCAGGATAAATCAGTTGTTAGTGCACCGTCTCCTTATCAAAGTGTCCGTTTTTTTCTGTGTCCGTCTTTGTCAGCATACCCAGCGCAACTCCCTCCAAAAGGAGGTCAGTGGGAGAGGGTTTCGTGCCTCATCATAATCATCATCATCATCACTCCACTGGCAGGATGAAGGCCTCTCCCATCTGACTTCCAAGCACTGCTGTCCTGCGCTGCTCGCGTCCACAGTTTACCCCCCAAGTTCCGTATTTCATTGGCTTTCCCCTCTTGTAGACCCGTCTCTTGGTATCCACTCTGTTAGCCTAATTGTGCACCCCTTGTCATTTCTTCTACATACGCGGTTTAAAATGATGATGATGATGATGATGAAAGCAGAGAACAGCAAAGTACAGCATAAGTTCCTCTGTTTTTGAACAAACTTCACCTGCTAGCAGCGCGCAGTCCTGTCGTATTCGTTCCTCTCTCTTCTCGTTTTTCCGCGCCTAGCTCCACCATGAACTGGGAGAACGAGCCGAGTGTTGGAATTCACAGGAGCTCGAAGTCTGCCTCGGTACAAAGCACTCTTTTTTCGTAGTTCGTACTCGAAGCCCCAGACGCTAAATACCCGTAACTCAGAGCCCCCTCCCCCCCTCGTTCACCCACTGCCTCTTCTTATTTTCCCCCTTCGTCCGCGGTTACGTCTCCGAGGCGCCTGTTCGCGACGACGCCGGTGTATAACGGACTCGTGATACGTGTTCCTGCTTCGTCGGCGGCTCTGCCCGTCGGCTCGCTGCAGGGCGCGAAGAAGAACCGCGCGCGAGAGAAAACGAGATACAAGGGGAGGGGAGGGGAAGGAAAGCAGAGACGCCAGACAGGAAGAAGAAACAGAAGCGCGTTTCGGTTACGCGCGATATCCCGCCTGATTATAAACAGCGCGTATGGCAAACCAGACGGAGAAGTACCAAGGTCCACCGAACAGGGAAGGTGCAAAGGAAAGTTATACGGAGAGACGACGGCACGCCGACAGGTATATGCAGGCAGGCTCGCTACCCGCGAGGGTACCGCATTCACGCGAATTCAACGGTGGACTTGGGAAAGAACGTCGCAAAATGGGTAGAAAAGCGACATGGAAGGCTTTCGTAAGGTTGATACCGCTACTTGCAGCACGACGCCAAGCCGCCTCTGGTTCCTTGCTTTGCGCTTGTGTAACGAAGTAGCTTTTACAAGATGCCGTTCATCCTTGTCAAGCCCGGTGGTTAATTAAGAATCAACTCGTACAAGCAAACCATCCTGTAAATTGAAGCTACACGTACAGCCGCCTACAGATGCTCTTCGCGCAAAAAAAAAAAAAGAGAACTGAAAAGGGTGTACACGGGGACACACGTCGCTATCAAGGTCACAAATTAATGACTGAATGCACGTTAATTTTTGTGGGACCACAACAGCGTTCACTAATGAACGATACAGTTGAATTCATTAGGTTTACATCAGGGCCACTAATGCCCCTGTGGAGGTAATAGAACGTACATACATACATACATACATACATACATACATACATACATACATACATACATACATACATACATACATACATACATACATACATACATACATACATACATACGCACATACATACATGCATGCATGCATACATACATTCATTTAAGCGAATAAGCGCGTGTGTACGAGATTTCGGCGCACGTTAAAGATCCCTAGGTGATCGAAATTCATCCGGAGCTCTCCACTACGGCGCGCCTCATCGCCTGTGTAGCGTCGGTGTGTTGAACCTTATAATCAACCAATCAATTCATTCATCCATCCATTTCTCTGATGGCGGATGCCCAATCACACGAAGGAAGCCAAGATCAAAAGCTTCGGCGATGTTGACGGGCTCTCGCCCTTACCTGAGACCAGTAATGAATCCGGACCGTTATAATGAGCCAGGCTACCGGATTCGACGCAGTAACATGCCCATTAAGATGGGCAGTGAAATATGGTGATGACGTCGACCGTTCACGTAGGCGTGGGGTCGCGCCACAAATAATACATTCAGGCGGGACGCACGCAACTTGCCCAAATAAACAGATCTGCACAAAAAATCACCATGTTTAGGCTAGATTACCCGTGCGTCTTGAGTACGGGAACACTTCGCCGCCCATGTACAAATCCCAGTCGGAGTTTTGAGCGTCGAAGCTTACCTGCGCTTCGAGGTATGCCGTAACGGAAGGCTACGGATCAAGCGAGTTAACACGAGGATCTCCAACAGCCGTCGAAAATCGCGTACACACAAACGTTTTTTTTTATCACGAAAGTGTTTTATTCCGGGATACACCAAGATTTCACTGACGTTATATACGTCCCGGAAATGAGGCCAGTACAACGAAGCAAGCGGCCTGTAAAGGGCGCACCCCTGCACACAGGATCTTCTTGCGGGGAAGCAACATTTAGTACCAAACAGTACGCTATACTTAGGGTTGTTCGTTTTGGGGTTTTATATTTTAGCACGAAAATGCTTTATGCCGGGATACACCAAGATTTCACTGACGTCATATCCGTCACGGAAATGACGCCAGTACACCTTTGCCGAAGCTACCCGCCAGCAGGACGTCGCTCGCCAAGTACACCCACAAGACAGCCGCCGAGCCGCAAATCGTGCTCGTCTGCAGATATGGCTACCCATTTCACTTCCGTATTTTACCGATTCTTATTGCAGAGGAATCAACCAGCTTTTGTTTTTTCTAATAAAACGTGCGGTCTTGTATTCAGCGCAATTGATTCATTTGATTGATTGTACGATTTAACGCGCCGACGCAACGCAGGCGATGAGGCGCGCCGTAGTGGAGGGCTCCGGATTAATTTTGACCACCTGGGGATCTTTAACGTGCGCCGAAATCTCGTACACACGGGCGTTTTTGCTTTTCGCCTCCATCAGAAAAGCGGCCGCCGCGGCCGGGAATCGAACCCGCGACCTCGTGCTCAGCAGCGCAACGCCTTAGCCACTCAACTACCGCGTACAGGTGATCGTGTCATCACCTGTCCTAACGAGCACTAGCTCGGCTGCAGCATTCTAAAACTGCGTAATATAATAAATTCTTGCAAAAAAGCGAGGTTTTTTTTTTTTGGTTTTGTAAGAACCACATCGCTGCTTCTCACCCCAAGATACAAAAACTAAACCAGACAAGAGTGTGCGAGTGTTATGCGCGAGTATATTCGGTATTTCCTCCTCCCCTTCTCAACGAAGGAACGCAAAGAAAACGCAGCGAGGCGCGTTGCGCGGGCGCGTTTCCGTCTGGTACACAACGTGCGAGCACGCGCTGCCGCCGAGAAAGAAGAGGCCGCTGCGTTTGTCGGACCAACGTGTTCGATCGAACCTTACGGCCGTCGATCGAGCCGCGCGAAAAGAAACCCGACTTTCGCGGCGGCGGCGGCTCACGATCGCGCCCACGATCACGCACAAAGGTGAGGACCGAGGGTTCGTGCTTTACACGTGCACGCTTTGCGAAACAACCTCGTGAATCGGGCGTGTCGTGAATCAACATCCCCTCCCTCCCTTTCTCTCTGTTACAGGATAGACTTCTTAGTTTTCTTTTGCGGGGCAACATGCACGAACACGCGCCTGTACACTTATCACGCAAAAAAGGGTGCCCACCTTGTCATCCGTATAACGTCCATTCGCAGCACGACGCGATAAAAGGAGCGTCCATTTAGCAGTCAGCTGCCGTAGTATTTCCAGGTGCGTTCGAAAGTAATCGGAACAAGGGTGCGCGAATAAAATCGATTTCTTTCTCTCTTTTTTTTTTTTTTTCAAAAAAGAAATTCAGATTTCGAGGGTTTAATGCGCCGAAGCGACACCTTTGCGATGAGGCGCGCCGTAGTGGAGGCGTCCGGATTAATTCTGCCCACCCGGTGATTTGAAAGCGCGCCGAAATCTCAACACGGGGGTGGTTTCGCTTTCCGCCTCCATCAGAAAAGGAGCCACCGCAGCCGGGGTCGAACCCACGTCCTTGGCGAGTTCTTTTTCAAACGAAGTGGCTTCCCGTTAGTTATGTTACAAGCCTGGGAAGGATGGTTCTTCAGCTCGCGAGGAGTTCGCTAAGCCCTCACATTGTAACGGGACAATTCGTTCTACAGGAGAACGATATTCGCTCAGATTCATACACTTGTTTCGTAGCTACATTTTCGGCGGCGGGCGCCTGTTGGGCCGGGCCGTATACCCAATCCCACACGTTTGCAGTAGCAACCAATACAAGCGCCAAGGCCAAATCCGCGTCGTGCACCGACGCCCAGACTATACACAGGCGAGCCATCAGCGCCAACTGGTGACATCACCTCGTCCTCCTCATCATCACTCACGGCGGGATCAATACTCTGTCTCAATTCCCTTATCTGGGCAACCTCACACGCGCCAACACTTGAGTAGTGCAGAGCCAGCCCTCCACACGAAACCACTTTTACTCCCAAGCGAGAATGCAACCCACCAGCCGAATCCCACATCGCAAGCCAGCCATCACGGATACGCGTGACGGAGGGAGCCCCTCGGTGAAAAATGTTCACTCACTACCCCTTCCGAAAGAAGTGGACAGAACGTAAAGCATCGAATCATGATGCGAGCATTCGGACACACGCAACTTCCTCGGCCCGTTGATCCCGCCCGTGTCCCTCTTGATGGCAGCGCCCCTCGTTCCGTATACGGCAATGCCTCACCGGGACTCATGACGAGGAGTGAAATCGCGCGTACGCCACCGAATTTCATAAGGGATGCGGGATCGAGAACTCCCGATAGTCGTTTTTTTTTTTTTCATACCTCCCCAACAGAGAGCGGTGTACACACGATCGCCACGTACGCTGTACGGCACTTCGCACTGTGACCTTTGGAATGGGGACGTGTTGACCCAGGGGGGGGAGGGGGAGGGGGGGGGGGGCGAATGGCCGAGTCAGCCAGCACACTTTCCATCATACTTTCCATTAGAACTCCTGAAGCAAAATCAACTCATGCTTAATTCAGCCCGCACTCGGCATACTCCGGGCCACCGAGTTTGGCTACACTTTTGATTGCGCTTGTCTGACAAGCACAATAAAAAATTGACCCAACGTAATTTTTTTTTCTTTTTTCATTCTGTTCACAGTCTTGACCAGTCCATGCATGAGGACCCGTTATGCGTGTGGATAAGCCCCGTCTCACTCTCACTTTCCCTCTTCCCAAGGATGCACGTTACTGCTTGCACAAATTCACCACCGTGTCGCACTTCTGCATTCTATTCCCGTTCGCTGGGCCACTCTTACGGCACCTCGACAACGTCATCTTTGCCCTATTTCAGTCAGCCCTGCCAGATGCTGGCGGCTTTAAGCACCAAAAAAAAGTTCCTGCGTTTTTGCAGCCGCCCCTTTCCATAGGGGCGATTTCCCGTGCAAGCCGGGTGAACTTCCCAAGCGTTGTAGTCCCACACAAGAGCCGAGCGCCAGGCCGGGGAGTCGCTTGTAGGTGCCCGGCGCCACCAAGGCACACGAATGCACATGGCGCCTTCCACAGCCACGGTGGACGCTCAACTCGCCGCGCAACCGCCTGTGGCAGGACATGCCGCCAGACTCTCACCCCCTGCAATGGCGCAACGCGGCATAATGGCCGGGGGCCCCGCCAGATGGAAAAGGGTCAGGACACCTCGCAAGGGTGAAGGCAGCTTTCCAGGCAGTGGATTCCCCTTTCAAGGTTCCGCACTCGGACCAGGGACGCCTGTACCCTTTAAAGAAACCGGTGGGTACCCGGCGGTACCAGGATTCGATCCCACAAACCCTCGAACCTTCGTCGGACTAATCGATCTCGTGCTACAAAGCTTGTTTACCTTCTTCGTCTTCTTTGTTCCCTTCTGCTGCCCCACCCCCTTATTGCCCCCTTCACCACCACCATCTGTCCAGTTACTTGTGCAACACGGTGAATGTCCGTCCTTGCCGCTCCGCCATTTTCCTCTAATTCAAGAACCCTGAGGCAGAATGCCCTGCACGAAACGTCAATCCCGTAACGCAAAAAAAGCAGACACCTAAAAACTTCGGTTGAATAAAAATTCGTCCTGGTACAGAATTCGAACCCGACCCGCAGCACTTATCTCTAGTATAGTTGATCAACAAACCAAGCCAACATGGAGGCTAGCCGTTTGTAGCGCGAGAGCGATTTAATCGGCTACTTATAGAAAGATTGGTCGAATCATTTATGGAAGCCCCCACGGCGGAGTAAGTTTTAGAATAAAAACTGACAACCCGAACAATGACGGCGACTTTTCGTTTTACTGCGAATACTCCTAAGCATGTCGTGCAGCTTACCTTTACAGTCATTTGGCTTCAGTCCAGGTACACAGTAAGCCATAGCTATAACGAAGTGATCAGGGCAGTGAAAACATTCCATATAAGGAGGAATTTGATATACGTGACTGTTTCGCAAAAGCTTACAGTAGGTGGAGCTGAATTATCCAAGACAACTGTGAACAAGCGGTAATGAGACGCTACAAACATCTTTTAGGTACACAAATGGCACCAAGCTGGGTCTGTCAGGTGCTTTTACCATACGCGATAAGTGCCTGCATTTTGGAGACGTTCACTGCAACGAGGATTCGCCATACTTCCACATTTACAGCGAAACTTTCTTTGGCTCTCCAGCCGCTTTTACGGGGAGCGTCTGCTGCTGCTGCTTTCTGGCCGAGTGCGCCGCTGGGTTTTATCTTGCACCAGATAACGCTGGACCTCCACGTAAGGGGCAGGCACGTCGGCCGGGGAAGCCTACGTTCCTGCCTGCATCGCCGTTCTCTGCGCCCTGAGCTGGTGGCGTCTTCGCCGGGCAAATTGAGAATTAACTTCAACGCCTCTCGCTACATCTCTAATGAACTCATACTTCTAGCGAACTAACACAAGACTAAGAAAAGACGAAACACACGCTGTGAAACAGCGTGTGTTTCGTCTTTTCTTTTCTTCGTCCTGTGTTAAAGTTCGCTAGAAGTATGAGTTCATTAGTAAACAGTAACCAACTCGCCCAACTCTCCGCTTTAATTCGCTACATCTCGTATTTCTCGACGCACTCGCCACTGCTCGCCGTTATGAAAAATCAGCAACTACGTCGAAGCACTATAATACTCTAATAAAATTTCGCACGCAAGTTAATTTCAGCGCAGATACGCTAAGATGAAAGCTTCGCGTTACGACGACTCCCACCAATACGCGCGGGATTTTTTAATTGTCCTTCCGCAGAAACAGCTTGGAGGCGATCCCCCCAGTGTTACAACGCGAGCAGACTCACGTCGTCGCTGTGGTCGCCGTAGCTGTGCCGGCGTCCAGCAGAGGAGGCGGCGGCGGTCGCGGCGGCGTCCGCCCTCGATCGGCGTTCGGCGCACAGCTGGAGTTCGGTGGCGTGACAGCGGTCCTCGAGCTCGGCGTTGGACGACCGCAGCCGCTCCACCTGGGACCAAACGAGAACGAACCGAGGACGTTGACAAAAAGGTGCGACCGCCCTAATGAAGGCAGGCAGTGTTCAGATCGCGTATAACCTGCTTCCCTGCCTTTGGCAGGTTCGCAAACGTCATGAGGATGTTCGCCAAATTAGACGCACCGGGACGCACGACAAACCCGGTTTTAACTGAAGCACTCACTAATAGCAACAACGTTATCGGAGATGTGCAGAACATCCGCATGTATTCTTTACAAGGGCCGCTCCGTTCACACGTTACGTCACGGTAACCTCCCCAGTGAACCCCCCAGGGGCCATGAAGCCAAAATACAACCTGGTTCCGTTTGACAGAACTTGTATTTGGTAACGAAGCTACATTCCAGCCACGAAAGATGTCATTTTTTTTTTTCAACGCGAAAATATTTAAAAACCTGTCAATTTCACGCCCAGTGACGTATTATGAGCTGGAGTGGCGTAATAAAAATCAGCACTAAAACTGCACGTTAGCATCCAAGTGATACGACCCAACACAAGAGAACCAAGGGGCCCTATTACAATCGATTGATTGTAGGGTTTAACGCGCCGACGCAGCGCAGGCGACGAGGCGCGCCGTAGTGGAGGGCTCCGGATTAATTTTTACCGCCTGGGGATTTAACGTGCGCCGAAATCTCGTACACACGGGCGTTTTAGGGGCGAAGCGCTTTAAGGCCGAGGCTTGTCCGGCGTCCGTGCTCACGGCACAGCACCATGTAAATCGAAACATCTGTGAACAAAAGGTTCACAAAAGGTTAACAAGAACAGAATAAATGGTTTACAAAAGGTTAGAGAGAGAGAGAGAGAGAGAGAGAGAGAGAGAGAGAGAGAGAGAGAGAGAGAGAGAGAGAGAGAGAGCACAGCAGTTAATCGAAGGAACAAAAGGTTCACAAAAGTTAGAGAGAGGGGGGAGAGAGAGAGACGCACAGCAGAGATAGAGAGAGAGAGAGAGAGAGAGGAGAGAGAGAGAGAGAGAGAGAGAGAGAGAGAGAGAGAGAGAGAGAGAGAATGCTCCTAGAGAGCCGTGCTGCGCATGAGCGAGGAGCATTGGATTGGATTAAATCGAATTGGATTGGATTGGAAATCGTTTTAGCAGCAGTAAGCACTCTCACGGGTGATTTACGGTAAGAACGATCCCCAGTGCTTTCGCCCACTCGTCATGATTCACTTCGTGGAGATGAGTGATTTTTTTTTTTTTTTGCTTTTCGCCTCCATCAGAAAAGCGGCCGCCGCGGAAGCGCATCGAACGCGCGTCCTCCTGTTCAGCGGCCCAACGGCTTATACCCCACGTCACACGGGCACCTTCAATCCGGATTGAAGCGAAGCGCGATGGACTTTTCGAGCGCGCTATACGTTTCAATCCCGATTGAGAAGTTGCACCGGTTGCACTCACGTACGCCAGACGGCGCCGAAAATATACTACGCGGCCGGCGTCTGGTAACTTAGCGCGGTCGTGGCAAACGTAACTATATGAATGTTACCGCACGCTTATTTGGGTCAAGTTATTTGATACAATTTGTGGCGTTAGTTGAAGTTGTCAACTTCTGTGCCATTACTCAGCGGAGACGAGAGTTTCACCGCTCTCGTCTGATCGCGCTTGGAAACCTCAATCGCGCTTGGGGAACCAGGAATTGAGTTCGAGCGAGAACGCGTTCGATCGCGATTGAAGCTGCCGTGCAGCAGCATCCGATCCGGATTGAGTCGATCCGGATCTTCTCAATCGCGATTGAAAGTGCCCATGTGACAGGGGTACTACTCTTTACTATGTGTGTTAAGCTAGCATTTCTCTCTTTCCACCAGTTTATTTTCTACTAATTTAGTTTAGTTCATTTACATAACTGAATTTAATTTTATTCTGGCTCATAAGCCCGTAGTTTCATACCCTACAGTCGTTTCGTTGAGGAACCAAAAAACACTAGATGACGATTGGAATATTCCCCAATGCGAAATTTGAGCGCTGCGCGAACTGCAGTCTTCTGGGCGACGGAGCATAGCTGCTGC
Organism: Haemaphysalis longicornis; assembly: GCA_013339765.2. Classification (NCBI taxonomy): domain Eukaryota; kingdom Metazoa; phylum Arthropoda; class Arachnida; order Ixodida; family Ixodidae; genus Haemaphysalis; species Haemaphysalis longicornis. The sequence goes on along the minus strand of CM023452.1, from coordinate 171,812,798 downwards.
GTCTCAGAAAGTGGTCGCTTCATCAGCGAACGAGCTGTGGCGGGCGCGATTCTCTGGCGCAGGGATTTATACACCACCCCCCCCCCCACCACCCCCCCCAGAAGGACTTCTACACCCCCCCAAAAAGATTGCCACAACCACAAGCAAGCCCTTGCCTAGGGATTTATACAACACCCCTCCCCCCACCCCCCCACCCCCAAAAAAAAAAATCGAAATTCTGCATAAACCCCTGCTCTGGCGTTAGAACCACTAAATAAGCTACGCGTAAGAGTAACGATACTGACGCACGGCGGCCGCCATTTTGGTGCCTAACGCCAGAGTGGCCAGCTTTATTCGACCTATTGCGACCGACATTGACGGGCGGAAATGGTCCGGGCGCCGCTTGGCAACCATGACAGCTGCGCTTACTTTTTGAGGATTTCGGGCCCGCACGCCGGTGCGACAGGGTCACGCTCGGTCACGCTAGCGTAGCTTGTTTAGTGGCTCTAGGTTACGCTAAAGTTACTAAATAAGCTACGCGTTACTCGTGGCTGTAGGTTATGCTAGGCCACAGTCGTTCTTTCGCAGCGGAAACCGAAGCAGGCGCTTTCCACCTTCTGTCCGGTTGAAACAGACCGGTACAGAGCAGCACGGCATCGCTACTCTGTCTCGGGCTTAAAAACTCACTCTCAACGTGTCATACAGCCACACTGCGCCCTGAAAATCACGATTTATCGAAGAACGCGCGCCCGCGGCAACACAGAGGCACCAAAATGTCAGCGCCCATGGGTCTTCCGGGTAAACAAATGTCACGTGACGCGGCTCGACCAATGCCCGCTGTCGGCGGCATCCAACAATGAGAGAAAAGAGTAGTAGCTCTATCTGGCGTGTTATCGTAGCGCGTTGTCACCGAAGAGAGCACGCCTCGCGCGGCCTCGGCATAACGCCCTCCCCCTCACACTTTCTCCGTACTTTCATCCTCTGCTTTTCTGCTCGCTCTATCTTCGATGGCCTCTGCGTTCACCCGGTTACAACGAGGCCGACGAAGAGGAGCTACGCGAAACCACAGCAGAGGGCACTTAAGAGCTGCGCTCTAAATCATGACTCCACGTAGTCGCCGCGGTGCCACCTTGTGATGAACTCTCCTCGCCGACGAGTGATGGGCCGCACTTCCTCTCCAAATTATGCACCTCCACTGCAGCCTTCTGGCAAGCAAGCATGTAGCCAGGCCTTATTGTACGTGATGAGGAGACTGGCATAATGTCTACGTCCCGCTCTGCACAATAAAATTTTCATCATCATCATCATCATCATCATCATCATCACACCCGATGCAGCGCAAAGCTGGTAGTATAAAGGTACGAGACTCTGTTCAACGCGCGCAAACAGCAGTCGGAGACCAAAGTTCCGCCAAACGCGTCGCCCACTTCCGCGCGGGCATCCTCGCTTTTTTTTCGCCTCCTCGGCCGATCACGCACGCACGCACGAATGCACCCGGGTCGCTGTGGGGCGGCGGCCCAAGCAGCAGTAGCACCGGGAGGTCGTAAGGTCACCGCCGGCAGCCGGGTGCAGAGGAGAGCGGCGTGACAAGGCAGGAAAGAGGGACGCCTCCATCCACCCCCTCCGGACGAGGCGCGGCAACGCCACCCCGGCGAGATAAACAGGCCTCCGCGTCAACTCACCGCCCTTCACTCCCCCGCAAAGCGAATATTGGCAGGGGTGCCGCCATGCAGCTGCAGTGGACTCAGTCTCGGCTCTCAGATGAACAGCAGCGAGGAAAGAGCGCACCCTTGGTTACACCGCAATGGGGCGGAGGGGCCGGCCCTCTCGTCACCGAGGTGTTGGCTGGGCAGAGGTGGGTCGGCATTAGCATGGCAAGGCGTCGCGTCATCACGCTGCCGCCACAGCGGGGTGACACCGACGGGACGCAGCGCACGCACTCGGAGACAATCGACGACGCGCCTCTGCGGCGAGCAGCGTCTTCTCTAACGGAGGCCCCGTAAACGGAGGCAGGAGGCAGGGGAGCGGCGCCGTTTTGCTTCCGCGCCTACGACGACGGCGCTGAGGGATGCCGAATGGGGCAGGAGGTGACGTTCGTCTCGAGGTCGGCCGGTGGCCGTCACTTTACGATGCGCAGTGAATACAACGTAGTAACCTCGCTACTGCAAACGCGTACAGAGCGGTGTGGAAAGTTGCCCCACCCTACACACTACCGCCGGAGCCTTAGCTTCGGGCTCAGATATTTCCAAGCTCCATTTATATATATAAATCAATGATGATGATGGTTGGACGTTAATGGGGCAGGGCCAACTGGAGCAAAGAGCGCCATTTATATCGAAGCCAAGTCTGACTGCCCCTTTCTCGCGATGTATGCCCGTCCCCAGCGAAGAATTTGTAGGAGGCGAAGTCTCATCATTTCAATCTTCCTCCGCTCGACACAACCTCTGTTGTGGCATGGTGAATACACCTAAGAACAGAATAATTGATTGATTGTGTTATTCATTTATTTATTTACTTATTTATTTACTATTATGATGATGATGTTTAACACGCCGACGGTAAACACGCGATGATGCGCGCAGTAGTGGAGGGCTCCGGAGTAATTTTGACCACCTTGGGGATCTTTGATGGCGTTCTCGCTTTTCGGTTCCATCTACAGCCAAGAGCACAGCGAACTGCTAACGAGCTCGCCGGTCGCGCAATCGTATTCAGGATGGAGGTTTCGCCACAGTCATCCTACTCTGGAGTCTGTCGAGTTTCTTCCGAAAAGAAGTGAACCCCAATTTTTTAAATACATTTTGTACCGTGTATGTCAAACAATCGCTTACACCGAACTACCATGCCCATCCGCCAAGCACGGGCGTACTGCAGGAAAGCATCAGTAGGGAATGAAGGGGCGGTACACGCCCTGTCGGCACATATGCACCGCAGACTTTTAAGTGCAGAGCACTTTCCTTGTCGTCGTAGCTCGCTCGCTGGACCCAAGTAGAGCCATACGGCGTTCCGTCGTAGCGGCTGCCGTCGCGGCGTAACCAAGACGGTTCGAAAGCCAAACGGTTCATATAGTCATAAGCGTCCGAAACTCGTAAACCGCTGGCGCTTGCCTCCACGTTTAGCGCAAAGAAAACTGCAGTTACATGAGGCAAAATATACGTAATTAACCGGCAGCGCCCGCGTTCATTTAGTTGGGAACCATGGAGGAACCTTTTCTTTCCTCCATGTTGGGAGCACTCGTTGCATTGGTTTTTACGATAGGAAGCGAAAAAAGCGGCCGCGCAAGAAAAAAATGGCACGTTCGAAATGACGCAGAAAGGCTCCAGCCACTCAAGAAAAAAATTACGCATTCGAAATGACGCAAAACCGCTCCAGCATACGAAATTAAAGCAAGCACAAAGAGTACAGAACTCCCGCTGTCGCAGTTTCAGGCAGGGGGCGCGCGCGAGCACCGCGAAGGCGGGAAATTTGAAATGCATTGGGTGGCAGCAGTAAGCGGATAACGGCGCCACAGCCCATTATGGCGAATCACTGCTCTGCACTTCCGACAGCTTTCACCTTCAGTGGAATGGCTTTAATTTTTTTAGACCTGTTCTCACGTCCACACTGGCCAAACCCAATCCCACAAGACCCAGCGAATAATTTTGTAAAGCTACCTCAGCTTTGATACGTAGTAACGAGGTCAGCTAACCACAGGAACGAACACAATAACCCAAGAAACGCAAGCTGTCGTGTTTCCTTCTGTCCGCATATATGGTCGCCCAAAGCCGTTCTCCTGGTCTTCCCACATCATTTGAAGACGGAAGTAAGGCCATTCATTTCCGGTTTGGGGGCAAGGGTTGTCATTACGGTTCGTTTCTCCAACCCTCGATTAAAATAAAACTAAATGTCGCGGGGGAATCAAGCAGAAGAAGAGACAAAGATTCCAAGGGCATGTCCGCGTCGGCCTCCCGCAGCGTGCGACCGCGCCGCCGCAGGAGGGGGTACACCACTCCGAGTTGAGCGCGACCACTCGGGGAGGACGTGCAGTAAGTACCTACTCTTCTCGCCGGCTGCTGCTGCTACAGTGTATAGTGCTACCACTACAAGCGGGGGCCTCTCGCGCGCGCGCTCGACAGCGTCGGTGTGACGACAGCCGCAGCCGCTCGCGACGCGCGTCCAGCCATGCGCGACCAATGGAGGTGGTCGGGAAACGGCCCCTTTTCACACATGGCCAGGCAGTCACAATGGGCGCCGAAACAGGACGGCGGCCCTTCTCCGGGGCCGCCAATTAATTAATATGCGCTAATCAGCCAGCCATGGCTCGCCACCGCTTTGCTCGCTCGCTGCGTAGGCGGCCGACCGAGACACCGCGTTCCGACGACACGTGGCCCCTGCTCCCGAACTGACGGACGCCGCCATCTTTGATCCGGGGTATCGCCGATTAGCTAACTACACACACACGGCGCTCCCGAGGACGAATTCCGGATGCGAGTTTGCTGTGCAGAGATAGTCGTCGGTCGCCTGCACTGGGAACAGGTGCACGATGAGAGGAGTGAAGGTTGCTGACGCGAGGATTATTTTCGCTCCGTGGCGAGGACTGCCTCATGCAGAAGGCCTGGCGGTTTTACGCGACCAATGTCGAATAAAAAATGTGCACGACACATGAAATCAGACTTCCACAGCGAGTTCTAAAAAAATCCCGGGCCATCTCCACTAACGTGAAACCTGGTGAGGGGCGAAGCATGCAGTGTACAAGTGTATTCTTGGCGCCTTGGCTTTTTTTGAAAACGGAGATGAAACCATTGGGGGTTACAGGTATACAGCTTTGCTATAAAAGTCTCTTGTCTTTGGAGTACGAAGCTCGCTTTAGTACCGTGACTACATGAGACGAACGACGGTTACGACGACAGGAGATGCCAACAGCCGCAGCCTTTAGGGGGCTTCGTCCCTAAAATACGATAAGGAAAAGCAGCGTATAGCCGAAAATTAGATTTGAACAAAAAGTGCTTGCTAATCCAAACTTCCTTTCTTTAAAAAAAAACAACGCATATAACGTTTTTTTTTTTTTTTCACAGAACTGCGGATTAAATCCGCGGCAACCTGGCCTCTTCAAGTCACGCGCACATTGCACACGGCAGGGTAGGTTACCACAACAACAAAAAAAAAAGAAGAGAAAATGAGAAGTACATGGGATCAGGATACCCGCGCATGCTTGCTGCACTGTGTTGCAATGTAATTAACCCGCCTAATCTGTATTCCGAATATTTACGGAAACATGGAGACTGAATTCCTCTGTAAATGCCGGCAGAAGAGATAATATCATGCGCCTTACGTGACCGGCACCTTTAATGCCGTAATCACGTCCCACTTCTGCGCGATATGTTTTCACGCCATCGCAGTCTTCAAAATTTTTGGTTTTCTTACATTTCTTGGTCAATACCGACCTTTTTTTTTCTTTTTTTTTTCTTTTGCAGGCCCGCGTTGCACAGGTTAAACATGCAAATAATCCGCTGAAATTAGCCCCGCAGAATGGCCTGTGCGTCGTCATGGCCCCCGTCGGCAAATCGGCTCGGAGGATGCTGCGACGGAGACGACACTTGCGAGCGCTTGCGCCTCGTTGGGAAAAACAAACAAACATGCAAATAGGTCGAAAAAATCCCACGCCATCTCCATTAACATGAAACCTGGGGAGGGGCGGAGCATGCAGTGTATAAGTGTATTCTTGGCGCCTTGGCGTTTTTGCCAACGGAGATGAAACCACGGGGGGGTAGAGGTATACAGTTTTGCTGTAAACGTCTCGTGTCTTTGAAGCACGAAGCGTTCTAGCGCGAAGCGTAAACTAGTGTCCCTGTGTTTTTTTTTTAGTACGCGTTACGAAGCGCTCCAGCGCGAGGCGCAAACGAGTGTCCAGGTGTTTTAGTGCTTGTTAAGTTCTATACGGGAGGCCTAAACGAGTGTCCCGGCACTTTAGTACCGTGACTACATGAGACAACGGGTTTGGCGACGACATGAGATGCCAACAGCCCCAGCCCGTGAGGGGCTTCGCCCCTAAAAACCCAAACCACAGCCCACACGCATTACACACTTTTAGTCAGGTTACGCCAGGACCCCGAAGGCAGGCTACACCGAGGGACACCGTGCAGCGCGGTGAAGCCAACGTGAAAGCAGTTTGCCTGTGGTAATTTTGATGCGCCAGGATTATTATGCGACTATACCCGCAGAGATCTATCTGTCCGTCAATATGACCGAAACACGTGATCCGCAAAGATGAGCCGATGTGTATGGGGGTAATTAAAAAGGTCCCTAAAAATAAAATGCTTTAGGTCCTCCGAGGCAAACATACGTAGTAGTGCGGAGATGAGCCGCTGTTTGTTTGATCCATCCAAAATATTCGCGACGCGACGTTTACCACGAACCTGAGAATGTTGGAAAAAAAATCCAGTTCGATGTGTGATGAAGTTCGATGTATCTGAAACGTTCGCGATACTTTTACATTTCACGTGAACAATGATAAGAAATAGTTCTATACGTGGTGAAATTCGATATACCGTATGTATTGAGTGCAATATAATAAGAAAGTATAGTACAATACATTACAATATAATTAATAAAATCCTTGTAACCCAGTCAAGTCCGTACACCTACACTACAAGCTGGTTTTCCTAAAACAGGTACCCGCAGGACTTCGCCACAGGACGAACGTGGTTCGTTCGACATGCCCGCAAGGGCTTACAACGAACGCAAGCACTGCAGGCTGTATACATAAGCGCATTTTCAGCTGAAGTTGCGCCCGTCATCGCACGCTTTCGAGGAAGCTGCTAATTTATTTAACCGCGTCGCGGCGGCGGTGTCTGGGGCGCTAAATAGGAGCATAGCCCCATGTAGAAGACTTACGCGAGGGAGGCGCCATAAAGATACGCCGGCCTCCGCGGCTATTATCAGGGCCATAATACTACCGGCCGCAAAAGGAATCTTCAGGGTTCGTTAGCACGCTGTGCTCGCAACTTTGAGCGGCTTTTGGGGTCACGATACGTTTTGCTTCAAAAAAAAAAAACGCTTGTTACAACTACTTGTAGCCAACCGCATAGACCAACCTCACTGGCAACTGCAGTACAACAAAAGATAGCCGCCATTTTGGTGTTATTTAGCGCCTTATTATGACGAAATGCAATTAAAGCGGTCCTTAACACCCAAGCGCTCTCTGGGTTCCGTATAGCCAGAGATCCAGAGATGGCCTAGATGAACTTCTGTATGCTTTTAAAGAAGACAGAGGCTATGTCCTGGTCAATAGGTGGGCACATGCTTTAAGAGCCACGAACACATGGACGGTGTTTTAGGGACGAAGCCCCTTAGGGGCCTGGGGCTGTTGGCGTCTCCTGTCATCGTCATCGTAATGGTCGTCTCATGTAGTCATGGTGGAAAAACACCGGGACACTCGTTTACGCCTGGCACTCGAACGCTTTGTAACCCGTACTAAATAAACACCGGGACACTCGTTTACGCCTCGCGCTGAAACGCTTCGTAACGCGTATTAAAAAAAAGAAAAAAGAAAAAAAAAACTCCGGGACACTCGTTTTCCAACGCCTCGCGCTAGAACGTTTCGTGCTTCAAAGACAGGAGACTTTTACACAAAGCTGTATACCTCCACCCCCCAACGGTTTCATCTCCGTTGGCGACAACGCCAAGGCGCCAAGAATACACTTGCACACTGCATGCTTCGCCCCTCCCCAGGTTTCACGTTAGTGGAGACGGCCCGGGATTTTTTAGACTGCAGTATAGTCGTTATTATCCGCACAAACGCGAGCTCTAAGTCGACGCAATAACGCACGCCCGTTGAAAACACGCGCCTCGCCCGCTCAATTTAATTTAGAAGCCGAAGATTCACCTCGATTTAACCCCTGGATCACAGCTGCATCCCCATGTTGGGCCACACATTAGAACGCTCATCGTGTACACGTCGTGGGCCACTAACGGCGTGCTGCCGCCTGTGTCACCAGTTCACATATTCTCCAAAGCTCCAATGCCCCTATAGTGCACCGAACATTAACTGTAATCTTAAAGAAATAAGAAACATCTTTCTAAAGTTCCCTCTAGACAACTATTGTGGGGTGATTCTCTGGAGCTTAGAATTGAGTTTTCAATAAAAGCTACAACAGTAACACAGATGCAGTTTTTTCAAGAAAACTATAAAGCCTGACCGACATCATTTGCGAGAGCGTACTTATCTTCAAAAAAAAAAACTGATTGCCTAAAATACATGAACTTTAAAAATTAATTACGGCTGTCGGGACTCTCTCGCAAATAACGTCCGCCTGGCCCTATAGCTACTAAAACGTTAACTGTGGTGCTACCGTAGATTTAAACTTAGGGACCGGTCCCGTCAAACCATCCTGTCCAGTGAACGTATATTTAGGTTACGACAAACACAAACACGATTTGGTGGACACGTGTCATTCGTTTTTTTTTTCTTTTCTCTCTTTACAGGTACGTACAAAATCAGCACAAACAGCGTGAACGAGAAATCATTAAACATTAATTTAATCTCGACGAGGGAGTAACCCCACAACAACACCAGATCAACGCCGACTTCCCGCACCGCCTGAAGCAGGGTCGGACGAGAGACCACGTGACTCCCCGAACCAATCAGCGCGCGCGGTTCCAACGACCCGGAGAGAAAACCGAAACGCGTCGCCGCGCCGTTCCGATCCAACTGCGATATGTAGCGCGATCGGATGTTGCACCGTACGCGCATCCGATGATGACCTATCTACGCGCACATAAGCTCCGATCTGGCGCACAGGAATCGCATCCTGAAGCCACGGCGCATCATCAAAGCGTGCTTTTTTTTCGCCCTCTTTCGCCGACGCATGCGGCGGTCGGTTACAGCGGCGGCAGGTGCCGCAGTTTCCTGTCGCAGCTAGTTCAAGCTCTCTTTTGTTTTCGCTTTATTTGCCCTCGTACACCCGAAGCGCTGTAGCTCCGAGCCGGGGGCTTGCGACACTAGCGGGTAACCGCATCGCTGTATCTGCGAGCATGCGCTCAATTGGGCCACACGGCTTGCCGGTACGAAGCAACACAAAAATAGCGGCCGGAAAAAAGGATGGAACGGAGAGGAAATCGGAGGGTGCACACACGTGTTTTTGCATGAAGCCTCGTCGAGTGCGCATGCGCGCGGCCGCCGTCATGATGGATGCATGCGCGGCACATGTATATGCCGGGGCGCGTTCTTTTTTATCCCTATCCCCGTTTTATTAACGCAATAATGTGCACCTGAGAAAAATTTAGCCTCAGCCACTAACGTTTTTACGTGCCTAGTTTTGACACTACGGAGAATGCCTGTGAGGCGCGGCGTAGCGGAGGGCTCCAGATTAATTTTGACCACCTGGGGATCTTAAACATGCGCCGAAATCTCAAACACACGGGTGTTTTCGCTTTTCGCCGCCACCAGAAAAGCGGCCGCCGCGGCAGGGAATTGAACCGCCGCGTCCTTCACTCGTTTTAAAAAAGGTGGTAAAAAGGTAGTAATTGCCTTATTTACTAACTCTTTACGAACCTTACAACCCGCGGTACGGTACGTGTCGCTGCCACTAGCAACTGCATGGGTAGGCAATTAACTGGGTGTAGGAAGTGGTATACACTAGATTAAGGTCGTGCTTATGACTATAGGTTATGCATGGCCAGTTAGTAAATGCCTGTAGCTCAGAAGGGTGTTATCGCTAGGACTTTACTCGCGAAGGTATACAGTGGTGCTTACTGCCTGATTCAGTTAGTAACCTTGACTAGTGCTGCATTTACTACCCCCAGTTAATAAGTACCTATGTATACTGGGACAATTAAGTAGCTTGTTAGTGTTCCGTTAGTGAATACCACAACGTTTTTTTAAGAGTGTTGGGCTCCGAATGCGGGTAATTTCCCGCACCGTACTAGCTCACAGTATTTTTGCGGTACCCCACACCATGCCTTACCAGATACAAGGTGTGCCTCCTGAACACCCGATCACAGGTTAAACGGCAAAAAAAAAAAAACGCTTTTCTATGCGAGGTTTCGAATGGCGAATCAACATCCCCGACTATAGTCTCAATTCAGCGATAACATAACTGGGTGACGAGGTTTGAGGTTCGATAAATCCTCACAAAACTCAGTTCGCGGCAACTAGGGTCCCGTCTTTTTCTTGTGGTTTTACAAAACTATTTGAAAAGTAAACCTCGCAGACTTTTTAACAGCGGAGCTGTTAGGCTGACACAAATCCGTCTGTCGCACCAAAAAACCCCCAAACCCTCAAGAAAAAAATGTGGTTACGGAGTGTCTGGAATCGAACTTGGGACCTTTACGCCGTGAGACAGGAAACCTAACCACCGGGCCACCCCAAAGGTCCGAGGGGTACGGGTGCCTTGCCAGACAACTTGAAAGCAAACTTAGGTCGGCTCAACGGGCCATGGACAGAAGAATGCTAGAGACGGGAAACGAGCTTCCTGGACCAGAGAACGTCATAGTTCAAATAGAGAAAAAGAAATTGACATCGGCTAGCCACGTAATTTGGCGAAATGACAATCGGTGGACTACCACGGTGACAGAGTGGACACCGAGGGAGGGGTCTGGAAAAAGAGGAAGGCCGATCACTCTACAGAGGGACGAAATAAGGAAACTCGGGGCATTTATGAACTCGAGCGGCGCGGGACAGGAGCGGTTCGAGGTCGATGGGAGAGGCCTTCGCCCTGCAGTGGACGACATAGTGGGCTGCTGCTGCTGCTGCTGATGATGATGCCGGGTCTCCGACGAAGGGAGATGGGCAGCCATCTCTGCTGTTTCTCCAGCCTTGCACCGCTACTGCAAGCTACGCCAATTCTTTTCCTTATTATTACAGTTTCTTCTCTTTTTTTTTTTTCTTCGCAGCCATGTTTGTCCCTAGAGGTGAAATTTTCTCTAGGGTTTTTACTCGCTCACTTTTTCACCCGACTATTCATTCCCAGTGTCGCGGAAAATGCTTTGAGGCGGTTCAACAACAACGCCCTTTCCTGCGCGCCTCTGTAGTATATCTGGACATTATGTTCTTACGCGAGTTTGTACAATGCGACTTATGCCTGTGCTACATCGGAACTTTCAATTGACAATTGAGCGATCACTTAAAAGTGCACCACATCTATATACAATAGGACAATCGATAGATAATCGGCTCAACGGCATCCTCTGAAACGGCCGTGTAGCAGAGGTATCACTACGGATAAAAAAAAAATTCTACGACTGTGTGCAAACGACTGGGTTCTATGGTAAAAGGAGTGGAAGTGTGATAGTCTGGAAAACATTCTGCGCATGGGCAGGGGCGGAAGTTCAAGCTCCAAGAGACCTTTTTAGGAAAAACACACTTTGTTGCCTAGGGTATGACGAGGACTCCAACAACTTCGTAAGATTAAGATGATGGGGGTGCCATATTATGGACGCATACTCTAATGAAGGTCCAATTAATGAAACATAAGCACGAAAACTGGTAATAGAGATACCCTGCCGTAGACGGTGATTTGGGAGTCCATGTTTTTTCAGTGCTATGGTAGTTATAAGTTCGATATGGAAGTTGCAAGACAGGTTTGCATTAAAAACAACCCCTATTTGAATGAAGGAACGGGTTCAACTGTGTGGTTAATTATACATATATTAGGAGACTGATCGCTACTTGTAGAAAATTTTACACATTCCGTCTTATCTGTATTGATTTCCATTTGGCCTGTGCGACACCAGTCTGTTAACTTAGTTAGATCGGACTGGAAGGTAACCACGTCAGCCGGAAAAACTATTGTTCTGTAAACCACACAGCCATCGGCGACGAAACGAATGTGGAGGCCAATAATCTTAGCTACGTCATTAATATATATCAGGAACAGTAAGGGTCCCAAAAATACTGAGCCCTGTGGTACCCCAGATTTGACGTCCACACTTTTAGAAGAAAACATTGATTTTCATTGCCTCAGTTGGATTACTTACGAAATCCTCAATCCAACGAGTGGTGTAAGCATCCAGCCATAGAAATTACGAATTTTTAGCAGCAATCGCTTATGGGGTACCCAATTAAACGCTTTCGACATGTCTATGAAAGTGGCATCGACGTAAGAAGAATACAGGGAACGGTGAAGATCAGTTACGAGTTCAAACAGTTGAGTCTGACATGATCAATTGCGTCTGAAGCCATGCTGCGTGTCTAGAAGAATATTGAGGTCCAAAAGATATTATTTGAGAATAAAGTATATGCTCTAATACCTTACAACAAACTCACGTAATAGAGATGGGTCTGTAATTACTAGGGTCAGAACTATCACCGGACTTAAAAATGGAAGTTACTTCAACTATGCTCCAACCGTCTGGAATGCGTCCAGAGCCGAGTGACTGCTGAAAGATTAGAGCCAGAACAAATGACGATTTATCATGCGTGAATTTGAATAGTTTGGTGGTGATGCCATAAGGTCCACAACTATAGTGTCAGAAGAAAGACGATCGATTGCGCAGGCTACGCCGTTTGCGGTGACAGCTATTGCAGGAAACGAATGTCGCCTTTCTGCTTCTGTTAGAGATAATGTTTCACAAATTAATATTTCGTGAATCATTAATCAGTTAATGATCTTCGGGTTCATCAGTGAGTACATCCCTAAAGTGCTTATTTAAAACCTCGGCGCACGCGCTGAGTGGTAGTAAACTGACATCAGAATTTTTTAATGAAGGGACTGAGTTAATGATCTTCGGGTTCACTGTGCGCCAGAACCTTGACGCCACAGAACCTTGTTTGTGCAATTAGAGACCGCCGACCAAAGCAACATACCGCCACTAGAGATGACTAAGCGGTTGCAGTGGGACCTCTACAGTTCCGTTTGATCTTATCAGTTGAGTGCGAACGTGCAGATAACGCACGGGGTATCTTCGATGTACAGCCTCTTTTAAAGACGATAGTATTTCTTGGGCTACTGAGACGCAGAAATTTTGGCCTGCCTGTCACTCGATTCAGCCACCCGGCCAAAGTGGAACAGGAACTGCGCAATAGTCTTATGTACCCACAGCCAAAACTAAACGTCCATGTCCGGTGTCAACTAGTGTTCATACTTGTCAACATTGTTGAACAATAACAAGACATTACGCAATATAGTGCAGAAAATCAATACGTAAGTGATATTTGCAGTGTTTCCTTTATTAAAAAATTCACTCATGCTTGGTTTTTGCGAAAGCAAAAATATAATCGACGGCATAAAACCGTCGCCTGCTGCTGCCAGCGCTATCTCCTGGCGGCATTTAAGAAATCAAAACTGCAATAGCAAGCGAAAGGTTTCACTAGGATCCACGTTCCGTTTGGAACGCTCGTGGAGAAGGGCATCGTGGTTCTATAAATGTTGTACTAGAGTGCCTCAATTCACCCGCGTCTCCGCCATACGGCAGCGCTGGCATCGAGACACCCGACTTGGAGCAGTAGAACGCGGTAAATTTAAACTGACTTGAGCAAACCTCTAGCGTGTTACCTTGGGAGGAACGAGACGGGAGAGGAACAGCATGAGAGGTTGAGCGGGAAGGAGAAGGGAGGCATTTACTTGGCAGGGGGCGCCAGTCGACTATCGTCTTTCGGCGACATTTGCGACGAAATGGAAGCAGATACGCGGCCGTTTTTTTTTCATATATACATATATGGTGCGGGGAACCCTCGGACTACCCGCGGACTGCCCGCGGCGAGCCCTAGACTGTAAATTAATAGCCCCACTAATAACTATGCTTTCTTTAGTTCTCACCCACATTAGGTCACTGCCGCATGTTATTTGGAAGTGTTCACATATTTCCTGCATTAAAAAAAGCAAAATCCTAAAAAAAAACGTCTTTTACGCCCCGAATGGATTTGAATGAGTTTCCAAAGACTAGTTAGTGCTCCCAAATTGAAGAAGATTGCATTTATGTCTTCATGGCCCATTCAGAAACTGACAGAACCATTTTAATTTGTCATATCTATGCGTGGCACGTGCATCGTGGTGAACCCGGCGCACGCACGGCGACACACACACACCGAGAAGCGCCCTTTTCAACGAACTGAAAAGATACATCTCGCCATGAAACAATGTGTCGAGCAATACCCGTCGCCACTTGCCGTCGAAGGGCTTTCTGCAGAGCCTTGGTTTTTTTACCGTGTTCCTGAACCTCCGACAGCACGCGCTAGGGATCGGTATGTGCACGCCAAGCTTGCTTCGTTCTTTTTACTCTGGCGGCGTGCACAGCGGACACGTGTACCAACATTCTCTTTGCGCTCTTTTTTTTTTGTCTTTTTTTTTGAGGGCTGAAATTGTCAACCTTTTTTGCGCATGCGCGAACGTGGTTTCGAGCACGGCCAGGAGTTTTGATTAATTTGCCAGCATTACCCGCCGAAGTAGCTCAGTGGCTACGGCGTTGCGGTGCTGAACCCGAGGACGCGGGTTCGATGCCCGGCCGCGGCGGCCGCTTTTCTGATGGAGGCGAAAAGCAAAAACGTCCGTGTGTTGGAGGTTTCGGCGCACCTTAAAGATCCCCAGGTGGTCAAAATTAATCCCGAGCCCTCCACTACGGCGCGCCTCATCGCCTGTGTAGCGTAGGCGGCGTTAAACCTCATAATCAATCAATTTGCCAGCATATTTACGAAGCACTGCAACGCGAACAGTATAATTAATGCATCGTATCAGCGGAAAAACGCGATATTGGTGAAGTTCGAGTATTCATTATGATAGTGTAAATGGAGGTCATTGGAAAATCAAAGAAAATACAACAAAACAAAAAAATCGCATATACAAAAAAACCTAAAAATTAAATAACGAGATCTTTAATGTTTACCTAGGAAGAGAAAACTTTAAAAGAGAAAAACGGTGGTTTAAAATGACGGAAAAAAGAAAGGTTTAGAAAGACAAAAAGCCGATGTCTGGGTTCGCCAATTCTTTCGATGTCACACAAATGATGCGTGAGATTTTGTTTTCACTCAACAGCTTTATCAAGTTTTAACTGCACACCATAAACGGAAAGTGAAATTTCAAGGCGTCGCGGACGCGACATTCCGTTCCCCCCGTGGGTACAAGCCCGGCACTTCCCGCATGCACCTCGCGCCATCTACCGGTTCCCTTGAAACACTGCCATTTAACTTCTTCGCGAGGTGCCCGGATGTTGCAGTACGCAGGCCCAAGGTTTGAAGAACGAGGGGGGGATGGGAGGGTAGGAGGAGGCTAGGGAAAACTAGGGAACGTCCAGCACATGCTTATTTTGTTCCACTACGCGAAGGGACCGTGCACGGACCTTCCCTCTATTTCCCTATTCTACACCCTTTTCCCCAGTCTTTCCTCAACCCGCGTCCGCCGCAAGAGTTAGGTGAAAGAAAAAACCGAAAGAAACAAGCTGAAACAACGAAAAATAGCAACCTAGCCCTAATTGGCAAACCGCATGACACAGGAAAAAAAGCGATGCCCACATTCAATACTTCGGCCAACTTTTTTTTTTTTGTTTTGGCAGAAAAAATAAAGTAAGAAACACTTTTCATGGTAACTTTTTTCTAATGCTTCTCTCGAACACTTCCCCCTTTATCCGCAGGGGCGAGGGGTTTCTGAATTGCCAAGACTGCGACGATTTATCGCCCACCCAGGATTTCATGTAGCTTAATGAATGTGCGTGCCCCTGCATCCTGCAATACGGCTGCTTCACCGCAATACACCGAGTCCTTGCGGTGCGGTACAACTGGCGAACCCGTCACGTGCTAAAGCTATTTTAGCGAGAACAGATAACGAATAATGCGCATTAGGAGAATTAACTCACGCATCCGCGTCCTTCGCAAAAACAATTTTTCGAAGAAAACTTTTCATAAAAGCTGCTCTTAGGTTCTATGAAGATCATTTCATTGTGACGCACGCACGAAGAATGCGGCGTGCGGTCGATAAACTGACAAAATGACCACAAAATTCCTGATGTTCTCGAGAATCTCTAATGCTAAGCTTTCGATGACTTATGCCGCCTAGAGAAAAAAACACAAAGGTTAACATCGTATCCGCCTTTTTTTTTTTTTCATTTTTACAGACCTTTGCATCCTAATTACAACATTCCTATTATTAATACGCAATCAGTGTGTTGAGTGATTACAGGTGTATTGATTTACCAATCGCAAAAAGCGGGAGATGAATTGATGAGGCGGCGTCGACTACGCGTGCACCCACAATTATTACTGTGTAACCGCCGAGTGAAGCAGCCCGCCCTGTAAGTCTGCTTGGCCGCAGTGCCGCAGGCGTCTGCCGAGAAACTCGAGTAGCTGTGTTGGCAGCACAACGGTGATGATACGCCAGTAAAAATAACAACAGCTTCTATTACCATTATCATTACACGACAACCACTTTGACTCAATTGTCTCCATTTTATTAAGCCATTTATGACTAGTGGCCTCACATCTGCGCGTATTTTTTAGCTAAATAGTCTTTACTGGTGTTCTTTTCCGTTAGGAAAAATTAAACGTGCAAAGTAGTGTATACGGTGTTACTCAAACGTACCGCTGCCCACACATGCCAAGTGCTACTTCTGACACGTTTTAATAGACAGTCCTGTCATGAAGTTATTATTATACTGTTTTTCGTCCGTTTGCGCCCGTGCTTTGCCCCCTTTCACCCCACAATTATCGTTTGCAAGTTTTTTGTAACACGAAAGTGTGTTATTCCTGGATACACCAAAATTTCACTGACGTCACATCGGTCACGGAAACGACGCCAGCACAACGAAGTAAGCGGACTGTAGAGGGTGCACCCCCTGCACACAGGGTCTTGTTGCGGGGAAGCAACCTTTAGTTCTAAAGAGTACGTTATATTTAGGGTTGTTCGTTTTCGGGTTTTACATTTTAACACGAAAGTGTTTAATGCGGGGTACACACAAGATTTCACTGACGTCATATTAATCACGGAAATGACGCCACTACACCTTTGCCGAAGCGACCCGCCAGCAGGGACGTCGCTCGCCAGTACACCCACAAGACAGCCGCCGACCCGCAAACCATGCTCAGCTGCAGATCGCGCTGCACATTTCACTTTTTGTTTTACCAGTTCCTGGACACAGGAATCAACCTCAGTTGTTTTTTTTTTTTTTTTTTTCAGCAAGCCCGAGAAATACGTGTGCCCCTATAACTGCTTCAGTCTTTGTTAATTTCAGAAATATTTTTGCGCAAACACAACCCTTCGGCGAAAATTCCTGATGGGATACAGGCAGCACGTCCGAACAAATACTTTCCCTAACAAAAATATCGCGTTCTGCCTTCTTAGAGCGACATGTCAATCGCGCCTTCCTCACAATCGTGAGGACAGCGTCAAGAAGTGCGCATCTGTGCGTGCGTTGACGAATATATTCGAAATCACATTTGTGTCCGGTGTGAATTCCGTCAAAATTGGAATCACCCTCGCACAAATAATTATTATAAATATATTTTTATTTTATTTATAATAAATAAATTAAAAAAGTTATTATAAATAAAAGACAGATAAATCATTATTTATCTACCACGCTTTCCATGCTAACATAGAGAATATTCTTTTACGCGTTATCACTGTTTTCTATCAAATAAAATGCTATAAAATAGTCCCATCCTCCTGGTAAGTGAGCTGCAATTAATTTGGGATAA
The DNA here is from genome assembly GCA_013339765.2 of Haemaphysalis longicornis. NCBI lineage: Eukaryota > Metazoa > Arthropoda > Arachnida > Ixodida > Ixodidae > Haemaphysalis > Haemaphysalis longicornis. Next base: position 171,795,220 of record CM023452.1, on the reverse strand, counting down.
ACCATGTCCTAGTATTCTATACGCTTTTATTGATACGGAACATATCCTTTTCCTCAGTAGGCATTAAGGAGCCGTTACTAAATTTGTGTACACATGCTTCAGGATACGTAAACGTCAGTCTCGCCAGAGCCCTGGTTTCCCAATGCGCACATAACTGCAGGGGTTTCTCCCCTCACTAAACGCTTTTTCCCACAACCGCAAGAGCTGCTAACCGAGGTTGGTTGAGTTCCGCCGAGTCAAGCACACGATTGTGGTCCATCATCGGGATCAACCGCTCCCAAATCCAACCTGCGTTCTAGGCTATATCTGATAAAAGTCCAGTAAAACCTCACTTCAACAGATGTTTAACTTCAACGAACGGTGCCTTTTGACAGCTTTCTGCCTTAGCACCATTTCTACGCGAATGCCTCTCAGCTCTGCCAGTCTCACACGGACTTAGCGTCACACAGTCTCAGGCGGTCTCACGCAGTCTCACTTGGACTCAGACTCACTTGGAGTTAGACTCCGGGTTCAAACTCACCCCGGTATCACACGTACCCAAACTCACTCGGGCTCAAACTCGCTCGGGTTCAAACTCATGATGCCACACTATAGTCTCACGCTCACTCAAACTCAAACTAACGCGTGAGTTTGAGTCCGACTGAGGATGAGTGAGCGGACTCATGAGTGAGCCAGCTGACCTCTAGTTAGCACCCACCCCCACCCTACTCCAAATACAATAGTACAATGAACTACGGGTGTTTCCCACGGCTGCGCGAAGCTGGTTCGACAACAGAGGCCCTGCAGGGTGAAGTTCGGCGCCCTTGCCGTTCGGGGAGCGTTGGAGGGCATTCCGAGGCGCAAAGTTCGTGCCTTAGAATTTAAGAGGGCCGCTCCTTCCCCCCGCCTGCCATGCCGCCGCATCAGCACCAGCCGATTATACAACCCATCTCTTTTCGGCAGGTGTATGACGCCACACGTGGGTGCGCAGGCAATCGCAAAGCCCGAGACAGGTTGCTCCTTGGAACGGCACTATCGCGCCTGCGAGAACGCGGTGCCATTTTGGAGTGCAGACCAAGGCCTGAACCTTTGCGGCGATGTTAAAGATGGAATATTAAGATGAAAGATAAACGCTCATTTCCAACAAAGCGGGGGGGGGGGGCGGAAAAAAATTGCAATTAATTCCCTTTTGATCTATTCCTGCAGTCGTCGTCGTAATCGTCGTTAGCCGCATGTAGTCACGGTCCTAAAATAACGGGACACTTGTTTACGCCTCGCGCTTGAGAGCTTCGTGTTTCAAAGACAAGAAACTTACAGCAACGCTGTGTACCTCTACCCTCCAACGGTTTCATCTCCGTTGGCAAAAACGCCAAGGCGCCAAGAATACACTTATACACTGCATGCTTCTCCCCTCCCCAGGTTTCACGTTAGTGGAGGTGGCCCGAGATTTTTTTCCCTAATTGTGTCACTGCATTGACGCTTGCTTTTGTTACTTGACACGCACGCACACACACACACACACACACACACACAAACAGCGCCGCTTCGATGTGTCGTAGCTTAGTCTGTTCACTTTCCTCAAAATCCCCTTGCTTTAGTTTTTGTATAACACTGTTTCGATATGTATACCTTGGCGTATTGTGTTATGATTCTCTTTCTCGTTTTTCTCTTCTTTTTTTTCTGTCGATACAAAGTGTGTAACGATGTGCTTTGATTTTAGCTGCCTGCAGTGTATATTTCATACGTAACAATTGACCGATGGTCTCGATAGACTCTCGACTATGGGGCCCTCGTCTGTAGGTATTTCCTTTTCTGGCCATCATTTGTAGAAGTCAATATTAAACCTTCAACTTTCAACTTTTGACAGAAAGCTGAAGACAAGTAATTCGGAAAGAACGGAACGCGGCACCTAGAAAATGCATACGACATTCCCGTATTGAAGCCGCAGTGTAAAACGGCGAACGTCCTGTGGTGTACAAAAAAAAAAATCATTGTCCTCAGACTACACCGTCAATGAGGTTGGACAGCTGAGTACACCGAGCGAGTGCACGACCCAAAACACGACAGATCGGGGAGCGGCCCAAAGGAATGCAAGAAACAAAGCACGATTGTTTTCTATTTGCGACTTAGCAGTTAACTAGTTCAATGAAAGTTTAAAGGACTCAAGGTTAATCCTAGCACATAAACGTCGGGTTGCCATTTTCCCGGTGGCTTTCTGATGACGTGAGGCGGCTACACGTTACTTCAAAATAAAACTGCGGCTGATAGTCTTCCATGATGCCTGCTGATGTAGAACTTCCAACGTTTATACAGTAATCTGAGCGGCCCATCAACGGTGTACAATTTCTCTCTGGGTAGTTCCGATAAAACACATCATACAGTCGTTTCCTGACCCACAGAGAAGCCCACGTACTGACAGCACAAGGGGACTCCGACTAATTTATCCACGCTGTACTAATTCCGCCAAGCAAACGAAACTCGGCGTAACGTCAGAGTCGCATCAGCAACTAGTTGTATTATATTTTGTTTCAAGGGTCTATGTCAGGTTGAAAGGTATACAAAGCATTCGCTATAAAGTTGGCTTTGCCGCAAAGCGTATCGTTTTGCGGACGCTGGACACAATTTAGCCATTGGAGGTAGCGATACACAGCTTCGCTGTAAAAAAAATTAGCAGTGGCTTAGCTCGGCTATGCCAGGATATACGTAGTGTGAGTTAAGGTTCAGCTGGTTATTCTTAGCTTTCCTGGCTGTCTATAGGATTAGCTTGATTATCATGCTTCAATGACGCACACACGGTATACGCATTATGTGACACATGTATATTTCACAAGCGGCTCCGGCGCAGCGTCACCAATCTCCCCAGAACTAAGCTGGTTCCACAGCCGCACGCCGGTGGTGGTGCGACGCACGAGCCGTCGGTTCCACACCCGGCCACCCCTCGCATGATCATCCAGTGGACCGGGCCGGCACGTGCCGCGCATGCGCAGCACGGCTCTCCAGGAGTCACGCGAAACTGCTCAACCTCGGCCAGTGTAGCGTAAACTACAAAAAGATAGCGTATACGGTTTGGCGCTATTAACCAACGTGCTTAATGGCGAACGCGTGCACAAGTCGGCATGGCTGCACACTGCATGCCGAGAAATGTTTTCACCAACTGCGCCCTGTTTGCCAGCAACGTCTATGGGTGGGTAACGGTTATCGCGGCAGCTTCAGCACGAAGTTGTTAGCCCGGACATGGCGTAAAAAGGCGTAAACCACGGGTATCGTGTGGATGCGTCAGAAAGCACGCAGTCCTGTTTCGTGAAAAACAAACGGACGGTTCAACGGGCGCTGTCTCCGGTATAACGCGACTATCGCGTATCTTTATTTGCTCTGTGTGTAATGACTATATACGTGCAACTTGAGGTACGGATGACGTACGGCATTCCCAACTCCTTCCCTAAGCACGACCCAGCACCCGTTCTCGTAAGGCGATGGAACAAACTGAGCGAGGCAGTGGGCGCAGCTTCGTCTTCTTCTTTACACCACCTATCGCCCTCTGCCTGCGCCCATCTCATTTATTTACAACACACTCCCCTATACAGCCCACACAAGTCCGGTATTCGAGCATTCCGGACATGCTACGCGTATGCACCGAATGCCGGGACCAGTACCAAAGACGGATACCGTGTATTGATAACAGAAATGAAGTTGGTTTATCGACGATATGTCCTTAAAGGATTGCGCGTGCGCCGAGAAGCATACTCGGGATCCCATTTATTTATTGACGCTAGCCCAGACAGCGACGCACCCTTCACTATCCCGTTTTGGTCGCTTTCCTTTGAAATAGATAACATCCCATCTTATCTGATTATGTGGTTCAACGCGCCGACGCTTCACAGGCGATGAGGCGCGCCGCTAGTGGAGGGCTCCGGATTAATTTTGACCACCTGGGGATCTCTAACGTACGCCCAAATCTCGAACGCACGGGCGCTTTCGCTTTTCGCCTCCATCTGAAAAGCGGCCGCCGCGTCCTGGGAATCGAACCCGCGTCCTTGGGCTTCAGCAGCGCAACGCCTTAGCCACTGAGGCCACCGCCGCGGATAAAGAGATAAAATCTCAATAAGGTACTCCTTAAAAATTAAAACCATTCCACTCAACGTGAAACGTGACGGAAGTGCAGAGAAAGTGATTCGCCATAATGGGTTGCGGCGCCGTTATCCGCTCACTGCAACCACCCAATGCAATTCAAATTTCCCGCCTCCGCCGCGCTCGCGCGCCCCCCTGCCTGAAACAGCGCCAGCGGGAGTCCCGTTCTTTTTCTGCTTGCTTTTCCTCCTGCACATGCCGGCGTTTCACTGCCACTTTCTATCGCTTACTATGGCAAAAAACCAACCCAACGAGCGTTCCTAACTAAATGGACGCGGGTGCTGCCGGTTAATTACGTATATTTTGCCTCAAATGTACCTGCAGTTTTCTTTGCGCTAAACAACGGGGAGATGTATGACAAGCGCCAGCGTTTCCAGAGTTTCGAACGATTATGACTATTTAAGCCGCTTGGTTTTCGAAGCCTCTGCGGTACGTCCTACGACGGAACGCCGGGCTCTACCTGGGTCCGTTATCTCGCGGCACCGCCTGTTTCCGGCAGTCGTTTGACATCGACCGTTACAGCGAGCTACGACGACAAGACGATCCTCTAAGGTGCCTCTGCACTTAAGGAGCCATGAAGAGAAAATATAACTTCGTTTCATTTGAAAGAACTAGGATTCAGTATCTCACTCAGTTCTATTAGAACCACAAAAGATGTTTTTTAACGAAAACAAGCAAGAAGTATTTAAAAACTTTTCAAATTTTGGCGCCACAGTGACGTGTTATGAGCAAGATGACGTCATACGGGCCAACAATAAAACATAATTTTCAGTGCGTTAACTGCACGTTAGCATTCAGTGATGCGGTCAAATGGAACTAGAGGCCCCATTACAGACGTCCAGTCATGTGTCTCGCGGCAGGTCAGTTAGGCGGCCGCCAATCGCACAAACAAGGTTTCGTGGACGTCATAGAAAAGTTGCGGGAAATTGGCCTAGGGGGGTCGCGACTGCTTCCACACGTTTTCTTTCATATCTCCGTTATTTGTTCGAAGGATTGCGATGATATTGGTATCATTGTTATCGGGACTAAGCAGTTTTTCTAATAAACACAACTTGTATTTTGTCTTCATGGCTCCTTTAAAACCTGCCGTGCCTGGTACAGCGAGGAAACGTGCTGTACGGAGCATATACCATGTCCTCCGCTCCCATCCCGCTATGTAACAGCTCTCTGTCCGGGAGGGCGGATGTGCGTTCGCCGGCTGCCGCCGCCGCCGCGGCTGCACGTTACAGCCGGGGCCCCACAGGGTGGGCTGACGCAGCATTGTTTCCGAGCACGGCGCCGCAGGTGCGCGCAGCGGCAGCGTGGCTGCAGCAGGGGTCGTCGTCACGCCGAAGAGAGTTTCCTCGTGGCGCGCACCAACGGGGAGGCGCACGTAGACGTCGCGCGCCGGGCCGCACAGAGTAGCGGAACATCCTGCCTGTACCGTTAGCTATTGTCTCACCACTGCGTTAGAGTATAGTAAAACTGCGTAGAAAGAATATCACGCTCTTCGGCGGCCGAAAGTTCCTTGGGGCGATCTACCTATAGTAGCTCTTTCGGCCCTGGTGGTGTCAATTGACGCCATCACATAGAAGTTCCTCTAGTGGATAGAGAACGAAACCAAAACCTCTAGTTTTGGCACAGGAGGAGGGGGGAGGGAATTGTTCCTCAATCATACCTACTGCGGTAGATATCACTGCTCTTTCATTTTAGTGGAGCTGCACGCTACACAGAAGAAGAAGCTCCAGTGAAGACGAAATTACGACATTGAGGCTGAAAAAAAAAGGGGGGTCCGAGTTTTCTTCCCAAGCAAGTAAGCCTATCAATACGTGCACTATGGAGCTCACTTTTTGTATGTAGGTACATGTAGTCATAATGTTTAGAAAAATATGCGAAAGTGATGTCTCTGCTCAACATAATTTTTTTAATTGTCAGATATCCTAATTAATTGCCTCATTAATAAATCTGTTATCGCTTGCACTTCCAGCTCTATTTTTTGTTCGGGGGCTTATGGGACCCAAAAATTTAAGAAAACACACAGAAAACATTGTTTGTCTTAAAATAAAAAAATAACAGCACTGAAAGGGGTAGTATAGATGAAGCCACAGAGCGCTCAGAATTACTGCCCGCTGGGGTTTTGAGCGCATGACCATATCTACCAGATGAAACGCTGACCGTAGCGTCAGTTTTGCAGGACTGCAGCTCCATTTCTTAGTTCGTTTTCTTCTTTTGTTGTTGTTGAAAATGTAGTCGAATTCCAAAAATTCCCTTTTCTTTTTTTTTTTTTTTTTTGAAATGTGAAATTACATAGGAGTCTGCCCAAATGCAACGGCACATGTGTCGGGGCCAGGTGACTTCACGAGTAGGCTCAGAGTAGGGTTCTATCGTATGCGAACGAACTTGCTGTTCTTTTATTCTGTTTTAGCAAGCTCGCATTAAAACTCTTTTACAGCCTTCCTCTATATCGCTCAAAAGGCCGGTCCCCCACCCCATTAAAAAAAATTTGAGCTGCGGCAGAATTGTCGTCGTATCACGCGTATTAAAATGGCACCTTAAAATTACACATATACTAAGACGAAACGCGGTACGGTAACAGGGTTTTTCTATCGGAACAATGCGGTACAACTTTTTTTTTTTACAGCCCATCTATCAGAGCGCTAGTTACACGCGTTTTGTACAGAACCATGCTCCTCCCACACAAGTCAATAACCAGATCACATTCGCTCCCTCAGCTCATTGTGAACAAGGCGCCCGTACGGGAGCCGAAACATCTTTTTTTTTTTTCGTTTTATATACACTCGTAGTCAATGTCAGTTTTTAATTTGCGCTACAAGCCGATTTATTCGGACTGTATTACAAAGCGGCAATTCAACCTACAAGTTGTTTGTTTCGTGCTTTTTGCGCTTATAATGTCCCCTCCGAGCTTTGTTAATTTTAAGTGAATTAGTTCATTATTTCCACATTTGTTAAGCATAAATTTTTATATTTGTTCTACGCTTCTATATTTCTTTAACTGCTATTTCTTCCTATGTAGACAGAACAGAATTGCAAGCAGTGGTAGCGATTCTGCCACAACTTTCGGAAGATATGCGAATAATTTTTATGAAATATTTTATTTTCATTGTTCCTGCAGTTATTAGTTATGTATTTCAATTAATAGTTATGAATGTTATCAGCTAATTTTTTATTCCTTTGAAAAATCATATAAATTCAGGTGCAATCTTAGACCCCCCCCCGAACAAAAATTCTCGCTACGTCCCTGATGGGGAGACAATGCTGTTAACTTCACTGTGCAAAAACTATTAATCGAAGAGGTGTTACATTTTATAGGTTTCCATTTCTAATATCGAGATTATCCACACACACACACACACAAAATCACACGCACAAACTAAGCCCAGCTTGCACCATCACTGTGTCACACGCCCGCCAATAAACTGAAAATCAATTAAGTACAGAATAAAACAAAGAGTGATAAAAAATTCATTTTTTTTATGAAAGACGCCTTAGTTAAGAGGTTTGTGGTGCGGAGTGCGTTGATTACGACACACAAGAAAAGCAGCGATAACAAAAAGAACGACGGACCCCACCGTACGTCTCAACTATAACGTACAGCCACGCTCATATACATGACATTGAACGCTTATTAGCACTCGGCGCTCGGGTGGTGGTGTCACTAAAACAGTGACCCCTGTCATAAAACGTAGCATCAAGTTCGACTATTCGGGTGTATGTACTTCATTTACCCCCAAGTCCCAAAAAAGCTTCCACCGTAAACCTATGCTCACAACGATGTCGTTTTATTCGAAGTGTTTCACTGTGCCCACTGCAATGCACTTAGAGATAATCACCCCTCCTTTCGACGAAGTATCGCTTTTAGCGAATCCGGTTTCTTGCACCCAAAGGTTCGCTACGTTATTAATATTAATCAGCGCTTCAGTTCGCACGCAGCACAACTGCTTCGAGCTATTAAAAACTATATTCCTTCTTGAGTTACGGTCGGTGCCTGTCTGTCTGTCTGTCAGCCACCCGGCCAAAGTGAAGCGAAGTCTGCGCAATAGTCTGATATACTCACAGCGAAATCTAAACGTCTAAGTCCGGTTTATATGTTCATACTTGTCAACATTGTTGAACAAGAACAAGACATTACGCAAATATAAGACAGAAAATTAATACACAAGCGATATTTACAGCGTTACGTTATAAAAAATTCATAGATGCTTGATTTTTGCGAAATGAAATACTACATCTACTGTAGAAAAAAATTCACACTGTCGCCTGCTGTCACCCGCGCCACAACAGCTTCTGGCGGCATTTTAAAAATTCAAGCGACAGCAGTTACGAAAGGTTCCACTGGATAGGTTCCACGTTCTGCTTGGAACGCACGTGGACTAGGGAAACGCGGTTCTATAAACGTTGAAGTAGGGCGCCTCGATTCACACGCGTCTCCGCCGTACGGCAGCGCTGGCATCGAGGCACCCAGCATGGAACGGTGGAACGCGGTAAATTTAAATTGACTTGCGCTAACCTCCAGCGTGTTTGCCTTCGGAGGAGCGCGACGCAAAAGGGACAACGTGAGAGGTTCGCGGGAAAGAGAAGGGAGGCATTTACTTGGCAAATGTCGACAAAAGACTATCGTCTTTTGTCGACTTTGCGAAGAAAGGAGCAGATACGCGGAAAATTTTTCGCTTGGTTCTGTAAGCATCGATTACATGTGACTCTTTTTTCAACGTTCTAATTAGTGCGCAGCACTTTGGCGCCCGCCACTGTAGTTGGACGGCGGCGTTGTCCTCGTTACCGAGCGAACGATGAGAGAAACGAAGACAGAAAGAAAACGGAGGGGGAAAGTGCGTGGCGAAAGTGGGAGGAGGGAGGGCGGTGTGCCGAAGCGGTGCGAAACGCTCCTCGGCAGCGACGCAAGGTGAAAGTGTGAGGGGGAGGCAGTGAAACATGCTGGGCGGTGGCGACACGCTGCGAGGTAGCGCCATAGCAGCGCGTGCCGTCGTGCGCTCGGCAATGACGCGTTCCCTTACCGAGACGCAGATTGCGACCCCTTCCTGAGACGCAGTTCGCACCGCCGGCGCAGAGGCTTGCCATCGCTGACATTTGCGCGGGAGGCTCAAACACAATTTGCAACAACATGCTCGGCGGCGCGACGCGCTTCGAGGATAACGCCAGAGTAGCGCACGCCGCCGTGCGTTCGCTGATCGCGCGATCACGTCCTGAGACGCAGAAGATATGCGCCGTGACCGAGAAGACTACAATTCGAGCTGCTCACAAATTTCGCATTATGAAGTATAGTAATGGTCAGCCATTTTTTCTCCAGCGCTCGACTGGGTAACTTCTTCCGGTTCGCCGTCCTCTCTGCAGAGATACATTTTTTTAACACGAAAGTGTTTTATTCCCGGATACACAAAGATTTCACCGACGTCATATCCGTCACGAAAGTGACGCCAGTACAACGGAGCAAGCGGCCTGTAAAGGGTGCACCCCTGCACGCACGGTCTTCTGGCGGGAAAGCAACCTTTAGTACTAAAGAGTACGTGATACATAGGGTTGGTCGTTTTGAAATTTTTGTTTTAACACGAAAGTGCTTTATGTCGGTATACACCAAGATTTCGCTGACTTCATGTCTGTAACGGAAATGACGCTAGTACACCTTTGCCGAAGCGACCCGCCATCAGGACGTCACTCGCCAAGCACAACCCACAGGACAGCGTCAGTCTCGCCACCCTAGGCTAAAGTCAATTTAGCTGCACATTTCCCTTTCAGCTAGTTTTACCGATTCCTATGACAGAGAAATCAACCAAAAGTTTTTTTTTTTTTGGTTTACCAGCTCATTTTGCTAGCATGGTGTCACAGACAGCGGACGGAGCACAGTAGACGAAATATCACCGTTCGCCCTTCATAAATTTAAACATTTGCGCTGCAACGCCCAGGCGCACCTACACGAACGTAAAAAAGATAACGGTGGCTTGAATTCCAAAGCTGCAGCGCAGAGTTGTCCAACCAGGAAATACAGCGCAGGGTCAACGAAGTCAAAGAAAGAAAGAAAAAGAAAGAAGAAGGAAAAGAAAGAAAGAAAGAAAGAAAGAAAGAAAAGAAAGAAAGAAAGAAAGAAAGGGAAAGAAGGAGAAGGAAGGGAGAGCAAGGAAGCAAAATAAAGAAAGAAAGAAAGCGGAAAGCTCTGCGCTGCCCTGGAGACTCCCGCCAGCATTACCGCAGAACTAATTGACGCAGAGGAAAAAGAATGCCGCTGAGTACGCGATGTGATCTCCACCGAAGGCATCATTTCGCACGTGAAGCACCAACAGACTGTCCCGTATTCACGTCAGTTTGTGTCCGGGGCGAACCGCACAGGCAGGGCGGCAAAGTCACGTCACAGTGAGGCCTATGCAGAATGCATGGAGCCAGGAACCTATACAGGTGCAGTTTGGCACCTTTTGTTCCTGTTCCTTTAGTTTGCTGCACTTAAGAAAAGACTTGTAAGGGTGTAGAGGCGCCGTCAACCCCCCGTTTGTAAGTTCAAACTGAACATAAATGATGATGATAAAAAAGGCCTAATTTGAAGCGAATGCCCACCGAACCAGACGATGGTGTAACCCGGGTATCGCTGTTCGAATGTCCGTAAACGACCCGCACATGTCCGTCAAGCCACCCCATAGAGGTGTGCAAGAAGCCGTATCGTGGCGTGGCCACAGGCTAAAGAAGTTATCACAACATTCCAATAAAAGGGGGGGGGGGGGGGACATCAGGTTGGGTCGTCACACAATCGAATGTGACGAGAGCGTAGTGCGGCGAAGCAGCTGCGGATGCGAAACTAGTGGACCCTAGTGGCCAAAAGCGGAAGCGAGCAGATAAAGTACTATGGTTGCCCATACAACTAATAACCATCATCATAAGCCTGTCTACGCCCACTGCAGGGCAAAGGCCTCTCCCATAGATCTCCAATTGTGCCGTTCTTGTGCTAACTGCAACCAATTTATCCCCGCAAATTAACTACTTGATCTCATCTGCCCACCTAACCTTCTGCCACCCCCTGCCACGCTTGCCTTCTCTATATAGGGATCCATTCTGTTACCCTTAATGAACAACGGTTATCTTGCCTTCGCCTTACATGCCCGGCCCACGCCCATACACTCAAACAAGGTTAATGGAGAGCTTCGGTTTAACTCAAAATGTGCTTGGCCCCATTTTCCGAAACTCGTTATTTCTTAAACGACACCAAACTTTGTGTCTGGCCTTTCCTATACACTGAGCCCCACCTTGTTTTACTGGCCGACTGATCAATTGCGTCGAGCACCCTCTGTCTGTCGGGGGCCACGGTGACGTGTGTCACCTACCAAAAGTCCAGCTAATCCCGCTCAAAGCGAGTGGATGAAGTTAGCTTTCCTTGACTACGCACAAGGTTTCCGTGAAGCACGCTTTACAGGGAGTTTCCGAACGGCGGGCAAGGCGAAGCCATACAGAGCTGTCGTTGCAAGTATTCTCGGCGGTTCCTTCAACACCCAGAATCGCGCTTCCGTCCTACTACAAACATTTGTACAGTGAAGCCGTATACAGCTACCCTCCCGAGGAGGTTGATGTCCGGCCGTTTACGCGTCGCGTCGCAATAAAACAGTTTCCATCTCTGGTTTCTCGCAAATGCTTGCAGCTCTCAATCTAATGCGCGCACTTGAGAAAATATTACACAGAAATTGTCCGCCAAGACGACGGTATTATTACGCCGAGTTTCATTCACCTTTCACAATTGCGCAGTTTGCAGCGGAGCTGTAAACGTTACACAATTTCCGCCTGCTGTCAATACACGGCTGCCTACGGAGGAAGTAGGGTTACGGAAAAAAGCTCCGACTCTTGTTTTATCGAAATCTATCCCGAAACAAATGACATGACGATTCACCGCTGATACGAATCCACAATTACGCTGACTTTAATTTACTTCTCATAATCACGTACTTCGCGGTAAAGTTGTAAATATGGTAGAATTCCTGTCTGTCTGCTGTCAATACAAGGGCTCGTCAGACAGACAGATTCGCCTGCTAAAATAAAACTCTAGTGCTTTAAAGTTTCGTTTGGCAAATTAAGTAGGAAGTATGCTCAATCGCAAATTGCAAACAAATGTGTTTTGTTTCGGCCATATATGCTTTGACTGAGATAAAACCCACCACACGTCGCCGCTCGTCCTTGTTTACAGTGAAAGAACTGATGAGTTTTTTAACAGCGAAGCTGTGGAGCAAATACTTTGTGTATGGCGTCCGCAGTTTTAAAAATACAAAGACAATGCCGAGCGCTCCTGCACGGGTGCCTTCGAGCGCACGTTCGTCAAGTTAAGCATACGCACTTAGGGAGATTGGCCAATATTGGCCCCATCGTTTGGCTTTTAAGTAAAAAAGCCGAAAATGGAGGCGAAAAGCAAAAAGGCCGCATGTGTACGAGATTTCGGCACGTTAAAGATCCAGGGGTCTCAATTAATCCTCCATAGGATACAACCTACGTAAGGCGAGCGCCGACAATCGCAAAAAAAAAATGAAAGGAAGTTAGTCCGCCCAGAAAAAAAAACTACCAGCGTTCGCCGTATCGCGACAACACTTGCTCGGAACGAGAAAGACAGGTCATGGCGCACGCCCCTCGTTCGTTCGTCCTCGTGTCGTCGCGCGCATGTGCTCTGTACCGCCGAAGAGCCGCGACTTGAATGTCGAAGCTGCTGTCGGTGATCACTGACTCCACATGGCCCGGCCGCGGATAGTTCGCACGGCCGAGGTGGAAGAGGCCACGTTTCGAGAGGCTCGGCGTGCAAAGCATCTGCTAGAGACGATAAGTCGCGCTTGGAGAGTGGTGTACGAAAACGTCGACCAAAACGACGACGAGTTCACTCTGGCCTTGCTCAACACATTGCATAAGGTCATTTGAAATGCCATGCCGCCGACGTCAACCACGGCACCACAACGACACTAAAACTCAACTTTGTGTCTGACGTCAATGATCACGTATGCATACGTATACAACAGCTTCGCCATTCAAGTCTTGCGCGTGAGTGCAAGCTTCCCTGATATTCTTCTTCTTTTTTTTTTTTTTTTGGAGCGCCTCGCTTTACACGACTCGGGAAGCCCGGACGAGTGGAGCGCACAGTCTGACCGGCGATTTATTTCTTACTGAGAATGTGAAAAAAAGCCGGCTTCTCTGCTAACCGCTCTACGAACTACAACAGCTAAGCTCGTATAACAACGTAGAAACGTGCGTGTAATGTTTGGGCAGACACAGATGGCGGCGCAAGAAGCGAGAAATGCCAGACAGCAGCTGTATCTCACCCCCATTCCACCCGCTTTAAAAATAATATTATCATCATCACCAGCCTGCTCAGGTACATTGCAAGAAGAATGCCTCTCCCATTGACCTCCGACCGCTCCTGTCCAGCACTACTCGAGTCCACAGCCCTACCCCCGAAGTTCGGTATTTCATCCCTCCATCGTGTTTACGAACGGAAAAATTAATGGCGCAGTACTTTCGTTTCTAAAGGCCGTGAAAAAAAAAAAAAAACTCCCGGCTCCTTCAAAGTTTCGACAGATGGTCATAAACGCTGCACCCCCCGCCACGTCCCAAAGAAGTTCGCCCGACGACCACAGGAAGCAATGAAAAAAAAACCCGACACAGCGCAGCCGCTCTACGCTCCTCACCCCGTTTCATCATTGAATATGATGTGGTTGCGACCTGCTCGTGCTCCAAGCTTCCCATCCCACCTAAACGTAATAAAGCACAATCCTTCTCCCACGACGTCTTCCCCTCGCACTCCTTCCATTACCCTCCTTCCCCATTGCTCCTCCTAACGGAGCTTCCGCTCCACCTTTCAACAACAGCCAGCCACCCTGCTAGCGAGCCGTAAATCTGGACGACCGAACAGCGTGGCCAGCCTTACTGGTTTCTGGAAAACGCGCATCGTTGGACAACCCTTTTATTTTTTTTTAAAACACGGCCACTTCGGTGGAGAACCTGACCCGCAACTCGGCAGTGGGCAGCAGAACTGTTGGATAGCCACGGGTTCACAGCGGAAGCCGACGGCACGGCGAATTCGCGTAGAATAATGACGTTTGCGCCCCTGCACTGAGCGGTTGTTCTCAAACGGGGGTCCGCGAGAACCTTCCTGGTTTATTACGCAGCACGAAGGATCGTTAGCTGTTCAGTTAAGAAGACCCGACCTCCTCTACCCCTACGAGCACTCTCGCCATCCGCTACCCCACCGCCAGCCAGATATCCAAACAGATTTGCGAACAAGAGCGTCAGGCGCCACACGGCACCTGAACTATACCTGAACTGCGTGCGTGAAGTGGGCAGAAGTGGGCGTGCGTTCACGTGTTGATGAGGATGATGATGATGAGAATTGTTATTGCGCAAGGGCGACGTTCGCGTGTCAATTATAAGCGCGACTTCCAGGTTTAGTAGAGACGTGTTCCCCAATAGCCGTACCCGGGCCGTAATAGGTAAACGTCTGCCATCGACCATGCATCCCTGAGGCTTCACCGCACTGCAGACCTCCCCCCGAAGTTGGCTTTTCCGTGCGATTTGAGAGCTATGCGGAGAATCCAGACGCGCAGAAAACGAGTTGAAACAAAAAGTTTTAGACTGCCTTACGATCGGCGCAATTATTCATATTTCCTCTCGACACTAGTAACAGAATATTCTAAAATGTGCCAGTATAAAATACACCAGAATACACCAGTATATTCTAGGCACTATACTCTGGCACGCTAGCTTACATCGAGCGGCGGTGACTCTGGCCTCGATGCATTTTTTTTTTTCTGCCAGAATCACCATTTTCTCTACAGGCGCCGGGTAATGTGGCGCCACCTCGTGGGGAACGGGAAAACCACGCGACAGCGCCACCCCTTCGTACCACCACTAGGTGACAGCACACGATTGGAGACTGGCTCGCAAATGAATTTTGTCACTGTCTTCTGCTGTCACTCTTCTCCTCGTTTTCTTTTTTTTTTTTTTTGTACAGGTAATAATGGCTGCCCCAGTAAACTGTGACAAACTGTTTGCATGTCGTATCCATTTGCAAATAATATGTTTACCCTATGACTCACAACATAGTAGTTAATATACTGCCTTTACACTCATATATTGACAAAGAGCAAACATTTAACCGCATGTCAACAAAACAGGCAGACTGCTGCCAATTGCTTTTAAATTTTGAACAGACTGCAAAATGTCCAAAATGAATAGCTTTCCCGAAAGAACCTGTCTGAAAAAGCCTTGGTTGCATGTTGCAAGGTAGATCAATTGAGAACTACCCAATATCAAAGCCTGAACTTATAGTGTCTGTAAAATACATTTGGTGACTTCACTCGAAGTGGAGTGTACGCGACTCTCCTTGGTTTGTGTTGCTTGCACAAGTTCATCTTATGGTGTAGGCATCATTTCAGAGGATTTCAATTATGCTGTGTTGCATTTCAACGTACATTAACGACACATATGAGAGCTTTGAAAAGCCGGCTGCAAATTTTCTTTCAATGAAGCAATTCGGCTATTATAAAAAAAAAAATACCGGGAGGCCAACACGAAGCTACTCAACCAAAAGGATGTTATAAAGTTTAAAGACCAGCCTAATTTAAGAAGTCAGAATTTGGGGTTATTTTTTTGACAACAATCCGAAAAAAAATTTACACAACATTTACGGAAAATGAGCCTGACACCACAGGAACTTCTAGCTGCATCTGCTTTTCTTCTCACTCCAAGTATAACTATTTCCATGCCTATACCCCGATCATATAAGGCCAATGCAGACTGCTTTCGTTAAAGTTGGCTTCTGTGTAAAAAGCTTGCGGGATGCACCCCCCCCCACACCTAGTGGAATTCTTATTCATAATACAGTTATATAACAAATGCAAGCCACACTTTCCGAGAACGGCAAGACATTAGGCCAATGCATCACCCTGGTTTCAGTTGCTGGGATTACCATTGTAAGAATACTTCATCCAGCGTTTGCTCCGCTGCCGTCTCTAATTATTTTCCAACATAAGGAGATCAATCTGACTCAATCAATCAACCCAGGAATCAATCAACCCAGGTTGGTGGAAGAAGGAAATGGCGAAGTGCGGGGCTATGTGACCTTTAATAGGGGGAGGGCAGTGTGCAGTGAATTTAATATGTCCACACAAATAAATCTTTCCCAAAACTTAAAAAAGGCGACAATTGCAACAGTGTGACACAGGCTGGAGGAAAATGAGTTCTGCCTTCTCACTTTGCTTTTTGATTCTCACAGATTTTGCGCTTTTCAGGTAAAGAAAAGGCATTCACACACAAAAAAAACTACACCTACGAAAACTATCCAAGTAACCTGAAAAAACCATGGTGCCATGTTGCTTTCAGAGCTAAAATGCAAATCAGCTGCAAGTTTTTCATTCAGTCACTCAATGTTTGCAGCAATGTATTGAAGAAAGGCACAAGGAGGGAAAAACTCATTTTCACAACCAAAATATCCATCAAAGAAGGCAGAAGAGATCCCTCTGAAGATTGCTCCGGGGATGCAAAGCAAATAAATTAATAGGACGCGGGTTCGATTCCAGGCCACGGCGGCCGCTTTTCTGATGGAGACAAAGAGCAAAAACGCCCGTGTGTGCGAGATTTCACTGAAGATTCCCAGGTGGTCAAAATTAATCCTGAGCCCTTCCCTACGGCGTGCCTCATCGGCTGTGTAGTGTCAGCACGTTAAACCCCACAATCAATCAAATTAATCAATCACAAAAGCACCTGGCTTGAGGGATCATGAGTCAGGTTTGGCAAAACAAGTGTGTGCCAGATAACCAGTACGAGTTTGTCTGCACCAGATTCCCCTTATTTCGAGGCAGCCTTGGACCAAGTGAACGAGGACGCATGGAAAAGTTGCAACATAGCCAAACAGAGGAATGACCGGAGCTACCAAAGTTGCCGAACGGTGTGCCAGGGTCACTAAGAGTAGTGGCCTCGATCACACAGCCTGAGCCCCACCTGCAGCGCCATTCATGCTGGCAGTGGCAGGACAAGCCAGTTTCTCTACTCCGTTTTTAAGGCAAAGCCTTGTATGGCTAGGCAAAAGGGAAATACGGGAGTCCCATGGACGCGGAAGACTCCTGGAGCAACCCGATGCACACGCGAGAAAAAGGTAGGTTGGAGAGAAGGGGGAGAGAGATTGGCTGGATTTATAGGTGACGTAGTTCCACTCTCACATCTGCCACTAGTCAGTGTGAAGGACACATCGGAGGGAGTGGAAACGGGTCTGCCTTGCAGCAGAGTGCGTGCGCAGCGGGCCACCGCAACAAGCACAGTTTCAAGCGGGAATGGCGGGCAGTGGTGGTGGTAGTGCGAGCAGAGCTGCACATTACATCTTTTTTGTTAAACACCTGTGATGATGATGACGATGACTGATACTGGTATCCCCTTTGTAGCGGGGTGATGATACGTCATCTTACTAAACAAAAACAAACTAAAAAGGCATTAATATACCCATGTTATATTCTCTTCATTTAATACTAGCACTGCTATTTAGGGCAAACACAAAAAACTTATTAGGCCCGAAATACTTTATTTTCCCTGTTACAGGTGGTAACTGTCATAGGCAATATTCCCCTCTCTGCTTTTCGTCCACCAGCATTCTAATCTTCTTTTCGTCCCCTCGACAGCCTTGAGTTACTTCCCTCCTGATACCATAAATCCTAGGGCTTCTGGAAGCCCAATATTTCCCCCACGTAGATTTGGATGGATACCCTCGCATTCTAACACTATGTGCCGCATAGTTTCTGTTTCTTTTCCGCAGACCACGCAGTGCCCCATCATTTTGTGTATACTTCCCCACAAAGCTTTTAGTTCACAAGCAACCTGCTTTCAGCATCAAAAAGCAAAGCACTGCCCTTGGAATTATCGTAGAAATTTTCCTTTCTGATGTCCAATTACTGAGGCCCTGTACATCTCTAACGTTTTACCTTCCATTTTTTATCTCCATTTATCCGTTTCTATCTGCCTTGCCTCTCCTTTGGTAACCTTAAATGGAGTGCATGGTCGACCTCTATTGCAGACCTAAACCATTTAATCTCGCACTGCGCTGCATTCTCAGACCATTGCTATATTTCTGAAAGTGTACTCCCCCAAGGTTCTTCGCCACATAATGCCCCATGCCATGATCCCCGATTCCTCGCCTTTTTCCCCTGAGAGTGGTCTGGCACGAGTAGTGTGAGCCGGTGTGTATACCCAGCTCAGTACCTCAGACTGGACCATTAGTTCCTCCATTGAAAGCTGCATGCATGCCCCTTGAAGAGTAAGAAAATGTATTCCTCCCTCGCTGCAATTCCCATTTCACCGCTCTGGTCAACTGTACTTCCCTTTCCCAACAAACGATTTTACTACTAATTTTCTTTTGCCAACATCTTCATGAAGTGAACCGTACCAGTTTCTAGAAGTCAAACTTTTGTGTCCCTACCCGTTTATGACAGAAGTGCTCTTTGCAAGGGTGTACAGCCCCCCAGGAGATGGAAACCACTTAATAAATGTGCCAAGAGAAAAAGTGCCGCCAAGAAACCATACGGCAAGGTTTACCAAGATGTGCTTCGCATATAAGGGAAAATGGCAGTTGACCATTCCCTGGGAAGTCGTTGAGCGCCCAAGATGCAAAAATGAGTTGTCTGACTGGCAAAATCTGCAAACAGTGAAGTGGACAAGCAAAAAGACCAACTGGCCCACAGCTTCAATCTTTCTTAAAGGAGTACTGACACGAAATTTCAAAGCTCAGATAACTAAGTAATAAGCTTCCTTTGTATATGGAGATACCCCTTGGAAGTTTCAACCGTAACCATTCAGTAGAACATCTTTTAAATCAATTTTAATCCTTGCATGCACGAGAAAGCTCATCCATGCCATCGAGCAAGCTCATGATGTAATCTGTGCCCCGACCCAAACGGCCAAAGTCAGGGCTCCCGTGATGTAACGAGGCAGCTGCGGTGCTGATGGCGTGTGCTTTTCTGGGTTGTGCATCACATCACAGTTTTTGGGATTGACATCATGTGCGACTACAGCCAGTAAAGCCCCTCTGGCCAGACCCGCATCGGCCATGCTGGTCGGGCCAAGCCAGACCGGCCTTGTGACAGACCGGCATCAGCTGTGATGTGACGAGAGCAGTGACGTCAAATGCGCCTTCCTGTCATGGCAGCTGCCTTGGCATTCGCTACACCGAAACAGAAACTCACACGAATAAATGGAGCTGTAAGTAACTATTTTTGCTGAGTTCGACAATCTAATGTGCCATTCTATGATTAGTGGGCTCGTAGGTTGACTGTGCAAAATATAGGCGGCTGCGGAAAAAATGTAACACAAACATTTCGTGTCAGTACTCCTTTAAGGCGGAGGGGACAAGGGAAGGGGGAAGGGGGGGGGGGGGGGGGGTGCGCAACCTACCATGTAGTTATGGCCACATGTGCGCCCATGTTGGTAGTAATTCGGGTGAATTTAGCGAGACATTGGCCTTGCCAATAAAAGCCAATTCCCCTTCATGGCTACGCGTCATGTGAAAGTATCTGGGCCCTGTGCCCGGGGCAACACAGCGTGTCGTCCTAACCCTGCCGTTTGCAGTTGTCGTGAATCCACATGCCACAGCAATTTTTTTTTCCACCTGCCCGACCTTGTAAAAGGCATAAAACTCATACGGGAAATCCCGTGATCATTAGCTAGAACTCACAAGTGAATGGTTATGCTTCCCGGTTTGAAGAACAGTGCGGTTAGGTACAACCCCCCAACTTGCAAACAAAAGTTCTGTTAAAAGGTGTCCACAGATGCATGCCCACTGGAAATTTGAGGATGAGCATTGGTAAAGGCTTTTCATGCCTAGTTATATTTCTCATTTTCATCTTCACCTGATTCTTGTTCCTGTATGATAGCGGCGGCGTGACCAGCGTCGTCTGTAACAGGAAGCTCAAGCACCTCGCCAAGTGCTCCAAGCACAGTAACTGACCTTGCTGTGTTAACTACATGGATTGCCACCTACTGAACACTGAAACTGACGATGAATGCAACTCAGCAAGATGCCTCTCTCAACACCTTCGTCAGTGAACCAAGTTAGAGAGTCGACGTTTCGGCCAGTCCCCCTGCCTGACAGTCCCGACATGCAGAGTCCTCGCTGCACAGTATATAAATGCAACAACAATATGTCGAACGTTCAGTCTAGCACAATAAATTTGATTCAACCAAATTTTATGCATTGGATTGAATGGGCGACATGCAATCTGTCAATAAACTTGCAGTTGACGTGCCTTGTGACACCAAGCTATTGCTGTATTTCACATTATGTGACGTGTATTGGCAGGTTCTTTCTTTTTCTTTCTTTTTTTCGTCCAGGTGGCTGCCCAGCATCTAGAGCTCGCATGAACAAAGTTTACTCCTCCTAAACCGTTTTCTGTTTGCCTTTTCTTTTTCCGGAATCACGAAGTCTTGTCGACAAGCATGCATAGTCCCAATTCAAATTGAGCTTTTGTGCGCACACAGCTACACCGTGGCTATAAAGCGTGTCCCAATCGAGGGTTGCAGATTAGTAGTGTAAACCAATCGAAATCTTTAATGTGCACCAAAATCTCGTGTGGTGGTCCTGTGGTAGTTGCAATATGACCACATTCAACACCAGCTTTTCTGTTCTGGCCTTTATCAGTTGGTGAAATGCTACATCACTAACTTTTAGTAAGTTCCAATGGCGGAAAACACCAAACTTCCCCTAAGCTGGTCCCCTACAATCACTTGGCTTACCGAGAATTATTTTCCCTTATCAACATGACCTGTTCTGTCCGCTCCCAACATCAAGGCCTGCCAACAAGTGGGTCACTGTAGCCGCTAACCATATGACCTGCTATGAAGTTACGTGGGCCCACCCCACGAGTTGCCCTAATGACGTCGCAAGCTTCATGCTGTATGCTGTCATTCTTCACCACACCACTCCTCAACACCAGGTAAAAAAAACCATGATCGATGCTTTCTTTCCAGTCATTGAGGGCATTCTGCACTCGTGCTTTCAATAGGGGACACTGGTCTTGAAGACATTTTTGTTATTTTTTAACCTTAGTGCCTGAGATTTGCACACTAAGTGTATTTTAACATCCAGAACACAAACATGCAGTCAGTTTTCATCTGTGTGGTGTAAGTTCAGAGTCGTGGGACATGTTATGCTATTCCGTTTCGGGCAATTATGTCTGTCTACCTATGAAATACTCAAATAGCTCTAGAAGGACTCGGAAGTGCAATTATACCACTGCAGTAATTTTAGAATAGTTTCTGCAATGCTGTAAGCTTATTAAATGCTAGGTCATCAATTACCAAAGTTTTCGTAAAACAAAGTGCATAAAAAATTGTGCTAGCAAAAAGGGTTGACATCGCGAGAAAAAAGTTAGACCTGAGAAAACAAGGCACGAAGTGTGGAAACTTAGGCAGAAATGGTCATTTAGGCAACCTCAGAGGGTGGCAGCTTTGTAAATACTTGTGGTACAGCTATAATATTTTGCAGGTACATTCTTTGGGATCTGTACACAGCAAATACAATTAATAGCAAAAATTGTTTTTTTTAGCAAATTTCGGTCCTCAAAACCAGTGTCTTCCCTTAACAAAGCACTCAGTGGAACAGTGTAATACCCCCAGACAAACGGCCTCGCCAGACATTTGAACCATACTATCGCTGAAATGCTTTCCATTTCATCTGACTGGGACGAGATACGAAGGTATGTCATGTTTCTCTGCAATTACTTTCAATCCGACACTGCCAATTATTCTCCTTCAATCTTTTACTTGGCTGCAACCCAACACTGCCCTCCTTGAACACTTTTGTACTACTGACTGCGGCTTCACCAACAGAATGTACGCGCAACACCATCAGAGTTCTTGATGTCGCTGGTCAAGTCGCCTGCATGCAGTTCACTGATCCACAAAGCCACCACAACGTTCTTAATGACAGACATCACCACCGCATCCATTTCCACCTCCTTTCTTGGTGCCACTGTAGTGCCCTACACATCTTATTAGCCTCTTCACCAAACTGCTGCCACCTTGCACAAGCCCATAACACGTCCTCAGAAGAAAAAAGCCGTTCCACTCAATGTGAAAGCTGTCGGATCTGCAGAGCAGTGATTCGCCATAATGGGCTGTAGTGCCGTTATCCCCTCACTGCTACCACCCCATGCAATTCAAATTTCCCGCTTTCACGGTGCTCACGTGCCCCCTGCCTGAAACTGCGCCAGCAGGAGTTCTGTTTTTTTTTGTGTGTGTGTGTGTGCTTGTTTTTTTTCCCGCACGCGCCGGCATTGCACTGCCACTATTTTTCGCTTACCATGGTAAAAACCAACCCAACGCGCGTTCCTAATTAAATAAACGCAGGTGCTGCCGGTTAATTACATATATTTTGCCTCAAATGTACCTGCAGTTTTCTTTGCGCTAAACAACGGGGAGATGTATGCCAAGCGCCAGTGGTTCACGAGTTTCGAACGCTTATTACTACATAAACCGTTTGGCTTTCGAAGACTCTGGGTTACGCCATGATGACAAAACACCATGCAGCTCTGCTTGGGTCCAGCGAGCAAGCTACGACGACAAGGCAAGCCCCTAAAGTGCTCTGCAGTTATAAGGGCACAGGGATTCAGTGAGCATTCAATGTACACACTAGCAAGGGTCACGAGATTTCTTCGGAGGGTTTCATGCTGCTGAAGGCACTGTTATTCAACTTCAAAATAATTTTTTTGTCAAACTTGCTTCCTGTTTTATCCTCTATTGGTTGTGACATTCCCGTGCATGATATGATCTGCTGCACTCCCTTGAAGGACATATCAGTGACGTTCTCCTGCATTTATACAGTTTCAGTGAAAACTCCACTCTCCAGCCTCTGTGTACAATATGGGGCAAGGAACTGATCACACCCCCCCCTTTGGTGAATCTGCCACCTCTGCTACCACAATTTGTCATCTTACACGCCAGTGTGATGAGTGGGTGTGTTTTTAGCTTGTTTTTTACCCTACATTTACGGACTCCGCACATGCAAAAGCTAAAGCCAAGGCCCACTGAGCCAAAGCCAAAGCCAAATACCTCTTTCCGTAGCGTCACATTGCAGCCTTCAATCTGCTCTAGGCGGCCCTTGAACACCTGGAGCTGGGCCACTGGGTCTGAAACAAGACAGACACTTCTGTGAATTTACAAGAGCAACCTCCCTTTTTTTTCCACACCAAAACTGGGCTCCCTCACAGAAGCAGCAGCTGTATAACACTTTGAATCTCTCCGAGGCCCCTGGAGTCACTTAACATGTGCAAAATTTTGTATGCACTAGAACTTAAATAAAAATAACAAAAAACGAGGCCCGGAAACGAGTACACAAACTTTGGCTCACTTCAAGCTCCTGTGCTTTGCAGACATGGCTGTGCCGCAGTGGGGCCACTTTTATCATGGTATGCTCAGAAATGTCACAGCTTATTCGAAGTTATCCAACAATTTCAAATAACAAGTGCCCTCTTTACATTGACCTGGTTGTGTCAAAACCATAAAAATGCTCATTTAGTTGTTACAGAGGACCATACACTACACTGCAACCTGAAATTCTTTTCAAGGATTGTTGCATGCACAGTGATTGAGCTGCTTGAAAGGAACTTAATGCAAATTAAATTCACTCAAAGTTCGTGTTCACTCAGTGTATTCCCGCCCATTCCACCCCACCCATGTTGTGGTTCCCACTTCGTGTAGCGGGCACAAATTATCACTACCTCCTACAGCACCAATATGAACAGAGCAACCCCTGTTGTGCGAGCCATTGCCGCAACCTACAGCTTGTGGAATGACGCAGTCAAGCACTGCTAATTACAGTGGAATCTCGTTAAACTGTACCTGCATAAGGCGTAGTTTCTTTTTTATACATAGTTAAGCCGAATCCCCGACTCGGCTTCCCTTTAGCCTAATGCATTCGGATAAACCGTAGTGCCGGTTAGTACGCACTTTCTTTGCGTCCCCGTCAGGGACGGTTTAACGAGTTTTCACTGTAGTTTAGGAAGGTGGGGCAATAAAAGGGGAAATCCACTAAAAATCTTGTATTCCGGCTGCCAAAAAAAAAAGAGCTACTGCTTATCCAGGGTTTCACATAGAGCCACTAATCGCAGTAGCTAAAATTATGATCAAACGATGTGTCGAAAAACAAATTTATCAAAAATTTCATAAAAATTAGCTGAAGATCACATGCGCCTGGCCCCGGCCCGCTACCACCGGACATCCGAGAAGTGCATCCGCTCGACGGATGAAGGAATCCGCAAATTAGCTGAAGCAAGGCCTGGGACCCCTTGAGGCCCACTCCGGTGAAGCCCCTGGGTTTAATAAAGCATTATTCTCTCTCTCTTCCTTTTAAGCCAGCAATGTTAAAAGCGAAAGGGGTGCTCAAATTAGAAGCACATCCTCCTTAGAATCCCAACGATGTTTTTTAAACTTTTGCTTTGCTAAAATGGGGTATGGTGTTCAAAACCAAGGGGGGGGGGGCAATTATCTGAAAGTCATTTATTGTGTGCACTGCCACTGACTAGATACAAGTTATCTCAGTTGGTAAAGTGATAACTGCACCAAGCAGACAGTTGTCCTGGGTTTGACACCCCGAAGAGGTGCCAATTTTTTAGCTTTGTCCATTTCGACAGTGTCAATTTTGAATGTCAGGAGTTATTAGAACGCCGGAACAAAAAAGCCACTGGAAAGTGGTGGCTGTTGGTGCCTTGCTGTTTCTCACACATTGCACAAAACGGACGCCTCAGAAAGAAACACAAGCCAGGATTCTGCAACAGGTCGAACTTTAGAGTCAGGCGCTCGCCGCGAACCTGCGAGCTTTATGAGCTTCCCTGACCGTTAGAGTGCTGTGTCACATGACAGCATCATGCGTGGTGATGCCGCACCCTGAATGACAAACTGACTTCGATCCCAGCCATGACTTCACCAGTGGTTACATACCACCGACAAATGGTGTGAGTGGCAACTCCCACTGGCTACGGTCATTTGAGAGAGTGCAAAAAAATTTCTCAGTACGCGACCAACACAACTGCGACAGTCGAGCCAGAAATGGCTAGGGTCCAATCAACTTGGCCCTGCAGAAATTCTTGGAATAGGTCACGTCACTTCATTCATACAAGTGATGTGTCGAAACACTCTCAGTCCTAAAATCGAGCCCTCCTTAATGTCTCAAATAAGTCAACCTTTTTTGTAAAGCTTTCGTTTGAACAGCTTCTTGAGCAAAAAAAATTGGTGTCAAGCCGACTTACACGACCACGACCCCACCCCCCCCGGCCTACATGTATTCGGGTGGATGTTATGCTCGTTCGTTGACCACATTTCGCTTGCAATTCCCAGCAAGGGTGGCCTACACGAATGGTAGATTTTAAAAAAAAAAAGCTTTTTTGTATTTACAGGCTCTTTTGCAGAGAATTAGGGGTGTGCCAATGTGCTCAACGTGATCATAATAAACCAGTATCGATATCTGATATTACACATTTATGACGTGATTTCCCATGGAGCCCTCAGCCCGAACTAGCGTGCACTTGATGCAAAAATGCTTTGCTTTCGCTCGTAACCAGGAAAACGCCCCAAAATGCGGCAATCTGGAACACACATTGGCAAGCTTAATCAGTTAAATGCCTTGACTATCGCAAACGCGCACATATGCGCTGCAGTTGCTGCGTCCTAAACTAAAGATGCAAAAGGATCGCGTATCATTTCAGCATCGACAAAAATTCAGGCAAACGTTTGCACAGATTGCGACCGAAACCTGACGTGGGGCATTCTTTACTGACTGAAACCACACGAACTAAATAAAAGTAAACATTGTTTTCCTACGTGGTAGCAAATATGATGCCCCATGAATACTGGTAATGAAACTGGTTCGCGTCTAGTCACACGTAACAACAGCTGTGTTTTTTCGCTCGTGCACACTGGACACCGCTTTCGCACGCGTATTCACGCTTTGCTCGGCACACAACTTCACACACAGCTGAGAATCAGCCCGTGCTCACTGATAAACGTACCGTCCACCTCTTCGCGTCCTTCGAGAAGCACTTCGCTTGTGAGATTCGATATCTGACTGGTGAGGGACGACAGAGTGCCGCCCAACCAAGACATCTCGTCATTCCAACGGGCATAGCCCTCAAAGTTGGTCCCCGTTCATTGCTCCGCACAACAGGCAACGCTTTCACACAGCGGCTATTTCGGCATCACATGGTTTTGCACGCCACGAGCCCGAAACGGCAGTGTTGATGTGTTTGTTGACCAACAGGTCCACACTTCATGTGCATCCACGGCTGCCAACGATGCAAAGTGCAGACGACATGTTTGATACCCCCGAACCCAAGCGCCCGCAGTTTGTCCTGCGCAAACCGATTCTCCGTTCAAGCTCAAACTTTACACGAAGGTCGCATTTTGTGGTCTGTTTTGTTTCAACCAGAACAGCGACAACACTTATTTAGAAAAAGTGTTACAAAACGAATCGAAATGATTGCCATGGCCACTTTGGAACCGCAGCGCCATCTAAAGTATCCAGAAAAAAACGCACGGCTGCATTAGCTATTAAACACCGCGATTTTACCCGCGATTTTACATTGCGTGTTTTGGAACTACAAATTGCGAGAATCAAAGGAATGAAAGTTCTGGCTACCTGAAGGTTCACGTCAGCCGGAGAAATCGCGCTGTCGCATGTCTCGATCAGGCTGGGAAAGAATGGACTCCGAAATGGAGGCAGGTTAACACACAGTAAATTTTAAAAACACTAAGCTTAACAAGCACACTCTAACCCAACAAAGCAAACGAAGAGAGTGCTGCTTGACGGCCCCGACGAGGGTTGCATAAACAACATTTCTCTCTATATATGAACGTCTGCACACTAAAGTTAACCACTAAAACCGCTTAGAATATCGGCCTACCACAGTCACGGGCATCATCACAGGCTTGTGTAGCCGTGGTTTGGACGTAACGGTGCCGATGAACCATAGAGATAATTGATGAATAGCTGGCGTCGGTTTGGGCAGGTTGAAATTAGGCCTTGGAACATGATAATGATGATGATCTTTGGCGAATGGAACATACCCAATTGGCGAATGGCCGAGATTGGACAATCATCAGTGTGTGGAAAAGAAAATTGTAATTACAGGCTAGTGCACAAAGATAATTTAAAGTGATTGGAAGCATTTTGGAGTGATAAATATGAGAGGGAAAAAATCGAGAAAAATTACGGAACATCATAGCTGTGGGCAGCACAAGGAACCAATTATAGCAGGGACCTAAGCCCCTTCAATGAAAAACCCCATCACGGAAGCCCGAAATAAAAGATGAGCTGGCATTGATATGGCAATCTACAGGTTGTAAACCGGCACGTCAAAAAGCCGATGTTCAAGCCTTGAAAATCGTCGGCAGAGCAATAGGTAGCAGTCAACGGACTTGTCTTCGCTACTGTAAGCCGTTGACTGTAGCTGCGCCAGATGAGACCTGCGTAGGTACCACTTACCTGGGGTACACGACATCGAAGTCCTGCTAAAATAACCCCTCGGTCATAAAAAGGGCACTATTCAGCCGTCCAGGATAATTTCTTGCGGCAGAAACATATAAAAGTATAAAACTGATTCCTGTTGTCCCTTTGCTTAAAGGGGCTATGCAGACAAAAAAGATGTTGGTTTCATTCGAAAGATTTTGTGTTTGCAAGTGCCCCTAGCGCTTGTCTGAAAGCAACCGATGCTTTATTCACAGAAAAATTAATCATTAATCAATGTAAGTTAAAATGTTGATTCTCGCACCAAATCGTGTTTTTGTGACATCTGCAATGACATCATATGTGCTGGAGAGCCAGGCTTGTTTAACAATAGTCAACCTATAGATGGAGCCACCATTCTACGGCAGGCCCTTTTTTGCCTTTGCTTTGTTTTTGACCGTATTTGTACCTGGCTTTTCGTTAAGGTAGAAAATATTCATTTAGTGAAGCATGGTGTTCGCACGACAAATATGGTCACGTAAGACACCGTCGTGTTGTCTGAGGCAACCCCAAAGTACCCCAGTGCTGTGCACCTAAAACAGCATAGTGCGCGCAGTACCAACAGCAGTACGCATCGGTACTTCTATGTTTACGTGCACTTTCGTAACTTCCACTGCTTACCCCACCGTTCTTACTGCTTTAAAAAGAATGTGTCCTAAATGTAAGTGCAAATAGCTCGTTTGGAAAGCTTATAAGCCCTGCCTACTTTGCATTTGCTTTTTCCGGCCTCAGCCAATCGCAGAGCTGGCACATATGACATCACAGGTTCTGTTGCGGGAAATGAGCTAGTGGGTCGCATAGCCATTCCCTTTTTTTCCTAATTAAGTAACTTATTTGAGCAAAGTTTACGTTAAAAGTGGGGTCAGTATGATTCTAACGAGGCTATTTTTTGAATGAACCAAACTTGTGTCTTGCCTGCACGACCCCCTTAAAAAAGCCTGACGTTTTACTTCTTAAGGGGACCCTTAAGGCTCTAGTCCCTTTGAAGTGCAGAAAGAAGGAGGCACTAGTAGTGCCTCAAGGGCTCTTCCAAATCTGAGCTCAAAAGTCAAAATGGAAAAACTTTATATTGGTTTAAGTTGTTCCAGGTTTTTTAGAAAAGGAAAACGTCCCTTTTGCGTCCTTTCATCATCAAAATGCCTTTGATTCAAAACCGTAACTTTATATTGGTTTAAGTTTATTGTTCCGCGAGCGAACCAACAATAAAGCGACGAAAAATTGTCTGCTCCGAGTAGCCACGGCTCATAGCTCTGCCGTGCTTGCATTGCGTCACATCCGGGTGTTCGCTTTTAGCCAATCAGGGCTCGCTCAAAAGGGACACTTTTGAAAGGGACACAAAAGGGACAAAACACGGGAATACCGCCCCAGAACTGTTGCTGGAAGTGGTTTGCATCACAAGGAAAATCTCACCACGAGTGCCCATTGGGGATCATAGTTCCAGAGAGGGGGGAAATGAAGTCGGTGGTTATCTTCAGTGTCATCTAGGAAGGCTAAAGGGGTATGCTGAAGTAAACTTGCTGTGTCTAGCCTTGTAGTTGATTGATTGATTGTAGGGTTTAATGTGCCGACACAACGCAGGCAATGAAGTGCACCGTGGTGGAGGATTAATTTTGACCACCTGGGGATCTTTGACGTGCGCCGAAATGTCGTACACAAGGGTGTTTTTGCTTTTCGCCTCCATCAGGAAAGCGGCCACCGCGGCCGGGAATTGAACCCACGACATTGTGCTCAGCAGCATAACGCATTATCTAACCTTGAAATTGACTATCTGGATGTTACTTAAAAGAAAGTACGCTTGTGTCTGGCCTAAGGTATCTTAATTTGTGTGTTATCTCTTTTCTTCGTATATATATATTATCCATGTTTTTTCAATAAAAGTTTAGTTGATAGTAGTCCTCTGTCCCGTTGTATTTGTTCCTCCTGGTTGTCGTTTTCTTCGTGTTTTGTTTCACCACGAAAGGGGTCTGACTACCTGTTAGCATGGGATTCAGCAGACATCGTGCAGGACTTGGATGACCAGCAAGCTGATGGAAGAGCCAACGGCTTTCTTCGTTGGCATTGAAGATCCTTAAGCTGGCTTATTCAAAGCAATTCGTTCCGGTTCTTAAATGTCGTGCGAAGTGCCTTTCGAAAATGAAGCAAGGATCAGCAGCGATTGCTTGGAATTGCTTGAATTGAACTTGCACTCAACCATCATGTCACACAACATGCATAAGCAAAGCATCTGCGTTACTTCGACAGTGCATCCATTTCAGACCTCCGTACGTCCTGTTATTTGAGTGGTTAACTTTGAAGCTACACATCACTCCTTTAAAACAAGCAGCTGGCATAAAGTGAAGGCATAAGTGGCTCCAGTCGGCAGTCACTCACAAATAGGAATACTGACCACACTCCCCCTCTGACCGTAAAACAGCCACCGCAACCTCGAACGAGGAGCTTTTATTTACACCGTTAAACAATACAAGATAATACACGTAGCCGGCTACTTTGGCTTCATCAGGGAGCTCCTGCAAAGCAAAAAAAGAAAGAAAACAAATCAGCAAGAACCCCCGAGATACCGTCACAAGAGTAGCAAAGTGTAAAAGACCACTCAACTGATTTAGCGCTTTCGAGCCTCCACTCAGCAGGATGTACGGACTCTGCAACTCTTTCTGCTTCTCCTGAAGGAGCTTGAGTGTGCTTAGAGGGGTGTCTGTCGAGCTCATCTGCTTCAGTTTCTGTGAACGAAAACAGGCGGTAACAAGAAAGAGAGCTTAGTGAGAATGCCCTGCGTTGCACGCACATCCCACCAGCCAACAAGCACAAGAAAATAGAAAGAAGGACCTCTTCTGAAGAAGACATAGACTATTTACAGTGAAAACTTGCTTTAAACCGTATCTGACGGGGACGCGAAGAAAGTACCTGCTAACCGGCGCTACGGCTTATCCTAATGTATTAGGTTAAAGGGAAGCTGAGTCGGGGATTCGCCTAGCAGTGTAACCAAAAAACTTCCGAAGCAACAAAGAAAATGTCCCTTTTTTTTTTCCCCCTCTACCACAACTCATGGCAACCTAGCGAATTCCAGAACACTGTCAGTGCCCACAAGGCAACACCAAGAAGAGGTAGGTGCCCTCACTATCTCTGATGCGGCTATTCAACTATGTTTCCCCGACAGCACCAAAAATGTACCGTGTTCCCTCGCCTACGACAGAACACCCACCGCGTGCTGGTCGAGCTTCTTGGCGCGCTTGTCGACCTTGTTCTTGCCGGAGCCCTTGCCGTGGAACTTGTGCGAGAGGTAGCGGAAGGCCTCCTTGGCGTTCAGCTGCCGGCCGCCGTCGTCGATGTACTCCAGCCGCACGTCCGGCTTGTAGGCGTCCTTCTCCTTGAAGTCCGACACGGGCCCGCAGTAGCGCTCCCCACGCCGGCCGGCCTTGTCGTCGTCGCTGGGATGAGCAAGGGAAAGAAGGAGCGCGTTCTCAGAACAGCAGGCAACGCTGAAACCCCTTCTGTGGTCTTTCCCGCTATGTTGCAAGCTGCCTTCTGCTCAGCAACATAGTTTGAATTCGCCCAGGCGTAAATCTATTAGGTTCAACTGTAAGTACTTTTCGGATGAACGCGATAAACGTCAATGGCAAAATAAACATGTCATCACTAAATGAAGAGATTACGGTGTGTGTGTGTGTGGTGTCTGGAGGGGAACACACAGCAGATCAGCGAGAAAAGATACGCCACATTTAAACTAACCCCGTTCGCTACCCACAGACATACACGGTCTAGCGACGTCTGCGAACTGATGCTGTCTGGCAATTGCTTAGTTTCAATGTAAATCCACAAAACCACTACCAGGGTGTCGGAACAAAATGCTTTTCGTTTCGGTTTCTGTTTCGTTTCATAAATAAAAGTTCCGTTCCGTTCCAGCTCCGGAACGAAAAAAAAAAAAATGGTTCGTAACGTTTCATAACGGTTCGTGTTTGCGCGATAAAAATTTAGATTTGTGAAATTGTAGAAAAGATTGAGAATTATGAAATTTCATTAAAAAAGGTGTAGTCATGCCTAGTATGTTATTGAAAAACATAATTTCTGAGCAACTCATATAGTTGTGATGTTATTGTTAAAAGTTTAAAATGGTCTGTCTCATGGAACACTGTAATACTCCTGTTTTCAATCTTAAAAGAGATTGTAAGAGAATAGGTAGCAATGGATTAACATCAGTACCTTCAGCAACCTCCCCCCCCCCCCGCCTCCCCTCCCCCCCCGCCTCCCCTTCCCCCCCTGATATATATCCAGACGAAGGCATAACAGCAAGAAAACTGGTGAATATTAATGGCGCATATCCGCATTGAAAGCGTATTTTTCGAAAAACTATTAGAGATAATACTGCCCTGCTCGAAACTGTTGCTACCACTGCTTACAAAATATTTTCCGCTGCACTCTCGCAGGAAGTGTAGCTGTTTGCATTGAGTGCGGCTGTAATCTGCTGTTCGCGCTGGCAGTGGTGTACACACCAAAAGGCTGTTCGCGCTGGTAGTGGAAGGTTGTATTTTTTCTTCATTGTTTTTATGTCTTCTTTTAGAATATTAGTGTTTATTATACATGTATCACACCCCCTAAACAATGCAGGGCTAATCTAGGTATTTTATTAAACTAACCAAATAAATAAATAAGGTCGTGACGTTTGCATCGCAGCCAGATGACCGCGGCAATCCCGTGTGGAACTCAGCACTGCGCCTATCGGAACAAACGGAGCGAGTATGGGAGCAGGCAGCAAGCCTTCCGAAGGAGAGTGGGTGCCAGAAAGACAAAAGACGATTTTATGCCAGAGAATCAACGCAATTTTTCGTCTCGCTGAATGGAAATTGAAATGATTCCTGAAATACCTGAAACTGCCACTCAAACCGAAAACCGAAACAAATTTTTTTCGGTTTCGCTCCTGAACGAAATAATTAATATTGTTACGTTTTCGTTTTCGTTCCAGCCAAAAATATCATTTTTTTTTTCGTTTTTCGTTTCCGGTTTTCGTTTCGTTCCGACACCATGACCATTACTGTTTTCAAAAATTAGCACTGGCGCAACCCCATTTTGCGATGCTAAGCACACCCCCGCGTGTTCACTGCTCCCCGCTTTAGCAAAAACAAAAGTTTGAATTAGTATCCAAGCTTTCCGCACAGTACCAAAAAAGGGGATGCCTAGAATCGAGAAAATGCGGTACTTGACAGGTCAAGAGCTGCCATCAGCTTCCGTAATTTTTTTTTAATTTAAACAACTGAAGGATGGAATTCGCAAAAAAATATTCTGTCCACCATCTGCAATCAGACAATATTATTACGCGAGAGCAACACCGATAATTAAGTAGAACTAAGTTTCTTACGAACTTCGAAGGGACGACGCGACGAAACCTTGGTTCCGAACTGTGTTATATTGCTTGCCACATTTAAACTTGTTATATTTCCGATTTACTTATCATTTACAATGCGATTACGCGGCTAACAAAAGCGTTCTGTTTACATTTAACTCGGGTCATCTCACCTGCCCGCCGCCCGTCGAGCCACCTCACGCGGCTGCGCCTCCTGCCCGAAACTTTTGATACAGCGTTTTACCAATAAACTCGCAAGAACCGCAAAAATAAATTTAAAGATACGAAGATACCGACACAATTGGCTAGTTTATGCTAATAAACACACTAGAGTGAGCTAATTAGTCTCAATTTCTTCAACAAACCAAACTACGCCATTTTAATGCCGACACCGACGGTGGAGGGTATATATGGCCGCGGAGCTGGTCCGTATCTGTGTTGTATAAAAGGAGAGACGGTTAGCACTCCCCTTGATAAGGACGGAATGGCCCCTGGGCCTCAACACACATACGGTTAAGGCACAGCCGCCTACTTCGCGGCACTTAACCACATTTTTTTTTTTTTTGCTCTTATTTGACCTTCTCATGAAACTACTTTTTCCCTGGCAGTGACGCTTGGTATGACTACAATGCGGTTCACGAATATTTTTCTACTGTATTTGTCGAGTATACCAGCATTAAAGGACTGTGGTACTACTGAAACCATCCACTGCTTCGATTTCTTTTTTTTTTTTTTTTTTTTTTCGTGTAATTAGGCTTATGCAATTATGCTTGTTTTTTTTTTTTTTTTTTTTTTTTTTTTCCGTACCGTGAATGTTTTGCAAGTCGCGGCGAATTTCACGTTCACGGGGAAAAAAAAAAAGAAGAAGAAAGACCGCAGACTATGGGTTTTGTATTGCAGTTTGGGCTTCATCCCTCAATTTTATCTCATCCTACCCACCAACCATTTACTGCTTTTAGCAAGAGGGTGCTGTTAATCTCGCGCATACTAGGAGAGTTGGTTCCACTCACATGTGCCTTATCTTCACACTGCTACAAAGCAACAGAATTCCTCCTTTAGAGCACCCAGTAACGTGACAAACTTTACGTGCAGCCAAAAACAAGCGCATGCTCAACATAAAGTGAGCCCCAAAAAATTGAACATGGTATTAGAACAAAATCCGTGCAACAAAATCCAGCCTGTTCCAAATAGAAAAAGGCAA
This sequence comes from Haemaphysalis longicornis, assembly GCA_013339765.2. Lineage (NCBI taxonomy): Eukaryota > Metazoa > Arthropoda > Arachnida > Ixodida > Ixodidae > Haemaphysalis > Haemaphysalis longicornis. Next base: position 171,761,077 of record CM023452.1, on the reverse strand, counting down.
CACTACAGCACACCTTCTGGCTAGCACGTGACAATATTTCGGCACCAAAGGGAAAATCCAGCCCATACAGGTCTAGTGGCCTCTGTGCTACGTTCTTGAAAAATTGAAGTTCGAACAATGTGGCCGCTAAAATAAACTAATTTGTGCGCTAATGAAAGTTATCTATGGGCAACATTAGCCTCTAAGGATGACAAGACTTGTCAGCTGCCTTTCTTTCTTTCTTTTTTTGTTTGGAAGAACCATACAATTGTTCAAAGTTCCAATCTTTGTGTAAAAGTTGTTATCAGGCAGGAAGAACCTCGTACTTTAGCCGGACGATAACAATATAATTTCGTCTGAAACTTCACAGACAAAACCCCGTCCACACCAAACCGACCAATGCAAAACAGAAAAAAAAAAAAAAAAAAAAAAAGTCGACACCATCGAACACCCTGTAAATTCCAAAGATGTTCAGCTAAGTCGTGGTATCTCCGTTTGTTCCAGATGAATACCTATTGCCTGTTGCAACTACATACTACAAAAATTGGCACATTGATACTTCGAAAGATGACTCACTGATCCTATACAACCTATAAAACTGTCTCCTATACAACCAGGACAAAACGAAAAGAAAGAAAAGGGACTTTAGATAACTACCAAATAACAAGAATTGTCAAGAATAAAAACAATAAACTGTAAATAAACAATTTACAGCATCCAGTGCTTCTTAGAAAAATAAAGTATCCTATTTGACTTTTGCAGTCTCATCTGAAAAACATAAACCTATGGCCGCTTGGTGCAGCATAAGTTGTTTCACTGGTTTAGCAGAAGTTTTCAACCTTATTACCACACAGTGTAATGGACACCCAACTGCAGCAAAATATTTACCCATACCTAGTTGTCCCTCCACCTCGACTTACCTCAGCTTGAAACACCTCCACAACTGACCAGAAGCTAAAACCAACTGAATTGGCTTTCGCGTGACAGACCAGATAGAGGTCGACCTGGTTCTACACTCAGCTGTCTTTTTAGGGACCCTACTAAAAGCTACACCAAGAAACTGAGCTAACCCAGCACTTGCACCTTAAATGGGCCATGCAGACAAAACACAAGTTTGGTTCACTGGAAAGACTGCCTCGTTAGAATCATACTGACACCACTTTTAACGTAAAATTTGCTCAAATAAGCTACATAATCAAGCAAAAAGAGAATGGCCATGCGACCCACTAGCTCATTTCCCACAACAGAACCTATGATGTCATACCAACCAGCTCTGTGATTGGCTGAGGTGTGCAAAAGCAAACGACAAATTAGACAGAGCTTATTAAGCTTGCCGAACGAGCTATTTGCACTTACGTAGGGAAATTCTTTTTATAGCAGTAAGAATGACGAGGTAAACAGTGGAAATTACGAAAGTACACGTAAACATAGAAGTACCAATGTGTACTGCTGTTGGTACTGCACGCACTATGCTTGTTTTAGCTGCACAGCACTGCAGCGCTTTGAGGTTGTCTCAGATAACACTGGCCGATTGGTGTAAGCCAACGGTGTCTTACGCGACCATATTCGTCGAGCTAACACCACGTTTCACGAAACGATTATTTTCTACCTGAAGTAAAACAAGCCAGGTGCAAATATGGTCAAAAAGAAAGCAAAGGCAGAAAATGGCCCGCCGCAGTATGGTGGTGCCATCTAGGTTGACTAACGGTAACAAGGCTTGCAGCACACTAGGTTTAGCCTGAAGACCTGCTCTTGCGATGTCATTGCAGACGTCGATGAAAAGACACGATTTGGTGGGAGAATCAAAATTTGAACTTAATGATTAATTTCTCAGTGAATAAAAGGCATCGTTTGCTTCTGGACAAGTGCCAGGGGCACCACAAAACCCGAATCTTTCGAATAAAACAAACTTGTATTTTGTCTGCATGGCCCCTTTAAGCAAGGGACAGCAGGAATCAGTTTTATAGCCTTAGAGGTTTCTGACCTCTGACTGACTCCCACATTGCACAGCTATTCACAGTGTGCTTGGAAACATTGAACACCTTATTATGAACTGTTCCTGCCACAACATGAAGCACGCAAACTTTTTTCCGTAATTTCCAGAGACTAGGAAAGCCAGATGGCGCAAGAGAAGTCACCACTTTTCTAGGAATCACTGGATTGTACGAAGAGATTGCCTCCCATCTCCTGCCAAGTGTTCAAGGGCTTGGTGATGAGTGGAGACTTTCCCATGTTTCTTATGCCCAATGGAGTCGCATCGCAAAGGAATTTCCGGCAAGTTTATGCAAGGCTAAGTCCATCTTAGGAAACAATGCCTACTACCACTACGATTGCTCCTACTGTTCAAATAACCACCACTATGATTGCTCCTACTATTCAAATAACCCCGATTATTTATAAAACTTTATGGCTGTAGCAGCGCAAAGCAGGACCATACTCATTCTTACAGCCCTTCTTTCCCTAATCTTCCCCACGAACACGATAATAAAATGAAAAATAACAATAATAATAAAAGGAAAGGGAAGGGTTGTGGCAGTTACTCTACAATGTAAAGTGATCGAACAATACAGCAAACAGTATTAAAGTTGATTGCAATACAACGTGGGTTCTAGCTTATACGAATCAAAAATTTTCTAAATGCCAGCATGGGTGAATCATCAATTTCAGGGGTCAATCAGAGAAATTTTTGGATACACCATGTGCGCATAACTGCACCGTACAAAGCGCAAGGAGACAGAAATGCCAACGAGACTCACTAGTACTTCTCCTCGATGGTGTACGACTGAGCGTGCAGTGCGCTGTGCTTCTTGGGCTCCTCGTCCTTCTTTAGGCCCGTGTCGATGTAGCCTGCAAGGCACGGCACGCACACATCACTCCCTTGCTGCAATCACAACCAACCGCTAGACTGACAGCCCCGAGGTGGTGACGACATCCGACATCGAGGTTGACAGCACAGCCAAATCAAATCTCACATTAACCAAACAACGGTGCTGTGACAACGTCCGAGCCAATTTAGAAATACAGTAAAACCTTGCTATAACGAAATCACCGTTTGAAGTTTGGGCTTGAAAGGCGGAAACCAGAAAAACCTGCTTTGCCTTCCAGGCCCAAACTTCAGACGGTCGTAACTTCTGCTACAGTCCAGATTTGTGCACAGTTCACTGGTACCTTGCCCACCTGCATCCCTCCAGCTGTTTTTTTACAAAGGCTGCCAAAAAATCAAATATAAAAATCGAGACAAATAAATTTTCACTATATTCGTTTACACAAAAACAAATTTTATATCTACAATCAGAATGAAGAACTACATATGCAACCAAATTTTCATCACCATAACTGTAAAAATAAAGTTTTTGATCAAAGACCCATGTGCCCATTTTAATTGCGCTGGCTGAGCAAATCGGAAGATCCAGATGATAGCTACAGCAGCAAAATGGTTGCCGCTGTCAGCTTGCAATAAACGTGTTCCTTGTGCTCTGCTATCCTCCGCTGCCCCTTTTTCACAGATACCCGAGCATTCGAAGCGACCGAGACTGTACACACAGCACGCGTGATGTTATACTGTGTAATCATTCTTTAGCAAGTGCTCTAGCCACAAAAAGCGTAATGCCCTGTAGCTGCACAAATGTGTAATTGATATGGTTAAGCATTTCATTTTTCTCATAGTGTACAGTGTATACTAGTGAAAATAGTGCACAGTGTAAAGGATAGTGAAAACAAAAAAAATGACCTAACAAAATCCCAGATGTCTCTAGCTAATCCTCAGGCCTCATGCATTTAAAAAGAAAGCAAAAACAAGACAAAAAAAAAAGCCGCGACCCTGTAATATCTTGCATATGCACAAAAATGCACAATTGCCGAAGCCAATGCGTCTAATCATTACAATAGTGTAAATGCAGATCATTGGTTAACAAAAAGTGGAGAAAATAAACGTAACCTAACATAAACAAAAAGCCTCCCAATATAGCCAAATGCAAACTGAAAATGCCGGAAAGTGACCCACTTAGGCTACTAACAGCTAAAGCTGGCTGCAAAACAAAAAAGAAACGTAAAAATCAAGTATAAAAATCACAAATGTTTATTCATCCAGCGGCTTCATGCGAATAACTAAAAAATAAAAATTAGACAAGAGGATGCCATCAAGGAAACATAACGTTTTTGAAGCACTGTAAATGCTTGTAGTGGAGTTTCTTTAGAAAACACAGTAATACTTTAAAAATGCCAATAAAAAAAAGCATGCAGAAACAAAAATGTGAAAGGACAACTAGAAAGAGAAAACATTGCAGAAAACTACCACACAGGGACTAAGTATAATATGGTGAGTCACAACAGTTCTTTACTGTGAGACTGAAGGGAAGCACCAGACTTGATCAGCAAAACAATAAAATCACAACCTGCAAACAGTCACACCCTCATTCTTTAGACCAAACGCAGCAAAAAAACGTGAAATACTTCTTCCAAACACGTCCTCAATAAGGAGGTCTCGCTTATTAACACAAAGGCTTCACAGAACTGTAACAGTAGCTGGTGCTACACAGGATAATTGCGCTGTGCAAGAAAAAACCCAGAAGCAACCTAGACTCTACAGCTAGAAAATAGAGAAAGGAAACAAAGCAAAATATTGCATCAGTGATGTTTTAGTTGTTTCTAGGTTTCACGGACGTGGTAGCACCAGACTGATGTAATTGTATCATTGCATTGCATATTTTTTATAGTGAACACGTTTGTGCAAATTGTGAACTTTTAATGAACTTTGCCACAGCAGCAATTAAAGCTAAAACTGAGTAAGTACGAACCAAAATTGGGCGCCAATGCACCCTGTACAGCAAAAACGTGTGCATCGAGGCACCCTACTTTCCCCTTGCTTGCCCCAGTCTGCCCTTAGCACAGGGGGCCAACCACAGACCGGGTTTCAGTACATAGTGTCTGTGGGGAGTTCTGCAACTGATGCATAGTTAGTAACTTTTTTTGGCACTGCTCTGCATCATGCCCTTCATGCAAACATTGAAGCCCCCCTCTCGAGGTCAAAGGTCATCAGGAGGTCGGAGGGACATCCTTTGCGAGGTAAGCTCCAAGCACAAACCCCACGACTCACCTTTCTTCACGGCCAGCTTCAGCGCACCCATCACACCAAGCGACAGGTCAGGCTCCTCTTCCAGGATGGGCTCTTTTTCGCGGTCCTGAAACAGTTAGTGGGGAAACGAAACACAGGAAATCGACGCTTAGGTGCAACGTGACTGACCACCAAAACTGCTACTGTGTTAATATTCTATACTAGCTCGTTTCAGTCTCTCTTCAGCCTCGGCGTTCTATAGATCTACACAGCAGTGGTGCTCAGCTTTCTATAGATTCAGTGTGTTAATATCCTATCAGCAGTGCCCTGACAACATCAGTGACGTGTTAATGTTCTATAGCTCATTTCAGTTTAAGCCTTAGCGTTCTATAGATCTACACCCACTGTGCTGTGAAACCTGAGTGATGTTGACACCAGAAGTAGAAATGGTGTCACGACCGCAGGTAGCGTCCCTCTGAGTCTTGACATCGCTGATGACACCACTTGTGGTTGTGGTGACGACTATGCGACCTTGCAGCAACTTTTTTATATCCGCTCTGTCCCACCAGTCCCATGACAGGAAGGGCCAAGGCAGACGTACACGGACAAGGTGACATGTGCCATGTTTATCAAATATAAGGAGAGACTTTTTTTTTCCGGAAACCGTGACCTCAAAGTTCGCTCCCACCTTATATTCGAGGTAAAAGTTTCGATACTTGATTCAGTGTAGGGAAAGATAGTGTGACAGGCACGCTATCATTTTGAATCAAAATGCAATTATACAAAGGCAGTGAACTTTTAGAGTGTGACAGCAGCAAGGAAAGCATCGATGCATCATAAGATAATTGCTAGCGATTGTTGGATTGTTGTAAGTATACCAATATGCACTTATACGGTTGGCTTTTGCGCGTGGCAATTGAAATAAATTTTCTACCTGCTTCTTCTGCTTATATTAGTATGGGAAATTTTTTTTTCCTATAATCGAATAAATATGGTAAGCTACACAATCATGTCAGTCAGTAGGCATCCCATGCTCTGCTGAAAAATCCGTTTCCACCATAAATTTGGCTAAGGTGCGAAGAACGCCCGCCTTTGGACGACCGACACGATGACAGGTGCTGCCAAAACCAACACCAGCTTTGCCGTAGAGAGGCAACAGACACAAAGAAAGGAAAGTTCTTGGCATCGGGTACAATCGCACGTGCCTGTCAGGCAAACTCAAAGCTTCCTTTGAATTGGCCGATTCTGAAGTTCCCCCCCTGTGAATACGTTCCCTCTCGTGCGGCACTAACGAGCCAGGGATCAAAGATGGGGGGAATCGGGGAACCTTGATCTCGACGGGCCGCTCCTCGACGTCCACCTCGTTCCACTGGCCACGCTTGGTCGGGTCCAGCATGGCCTGGTCCTCGTCTTCTTGCTCTATGTCCATGTCCTGCAACACACACAAAACCGCAAATAAAGACTTCAGCTCAGCAAGAGTTGGAAAGCACTACATCAAAAAAAGTAACCAAAACTCACCTCAGCTGAATGAACACAGCAAACCCAAATTCCCGATCAAGTGCTTCTATATGGTCCTCTCTCTAGCTAATTTTTAGGATAGAATAGAATAGAACTTTATTGTTGTCACAGAAGGGTACGTCACTAGAATATAGTCAATATGTAGTAAATACAGTAAAATGCATTAAATTAATTAAAATTAAAATACATTAAAATAAAATACAGTAAAATATATAATAAATACAGAATATAATTAATACACAAGCTCATTGTGTATTAATAAGCAATTCTTGTGCCTAGAATGTTTCGCTAAATATGTCTCCCATTGGCTGCTCTTAAAGCATTGCTGCTAAATATATCACAAATTTCAGTTCATGTGTTTCATACCACAGTGAATCTGGTTACGGATGTTCCTGTTTCCATGAATTGGCTGGAACTTTGACGCCTGTGATTTTATGTTTGACATTTTAACCTAAGCTTTTCATGTTGAAAAACTGACTCACACTTTTATATCCGTGTTGTTGTTGTTTTTTTTTTTCTGCATGAACAGAAACCACGCTTGTTTCCTGTCTATTTCAAACTGTCTGTACTGGCCTACCAGCTCAAATCCCAAATGGGAATGGCAGTACGTTGAAATAAATAAATATTAATAAACAAGATGCAACCATGGCAGAATGTCACTTACAGCGGTCATTTTTTGTCTTTGCTTTTTTTTTTTTTTTCGGTGCTTGAAATGCAATGTGAGTTGCTGTCAAGCCTTTCAGAAGGAATTTACTCACCCAAAAAGCTCTCTAGAAACTGGAAATTGTTAACAAGGCAAAGGTTTCTTGTTTTGATTTTTCCTTTTGCTCTGTGGGCAAAACTACCATAACGGACATTAGCAGCTGGAACCGGAACTGAACCGGAACCGTATTTTTTCAGCTATTTTGGAACTGAACCCGAAACCGGAACGAATCGATAAAACCGTGCAAAACCGGTTCCGGGGCCTCAAAACTGTAATTTCTAGTTATTGATTGTGGTGCCCTACCTTGCGTCTGAAGATATTTTTACCACCCGCCCGACAGCACCACGAAATATTTTGCATAGTCTGTAGTCCCACAATAACCCATCAGGTTCTCTTCTTATTATTACCTTCAATTTAATGTAAAGTTGTCCGTATATACTATCAGTTTGCGTTAGATACTGCCCATCTCCCCCAATTTTCTTTTGCATTTAGATTAAGTTAAGCTAGAACAGGGGTGAGACAGCTCAATCAGATTTGGGAGCAGTTTTTGTAGCAGCGAAATCTTGATTTTGGAGCAGAAAAACCTTGATTTGGAGCAGAGAACGACATTTATTATCTCACCTTAGGAACCTAAAAAATAAAATTTTTGGCAACTCTGGGGGAAAAGTGCACTTTTTAGACGGTTTTGAACATACATAACACTGAAACAGCATTTCAATAAAGTTTCTTCTACCAGAGTAACACAAGGTACGAACTGCAGTACCTTTTTACACACCATTTTTAAAATCTTAAGCCCTACGCATGGACTCCCGTGGAAAATATCGAATTGAAAAACTAAGCAAACGAAAGGCATTTTTATTATCATGCCAATGCCGAAATTATTATTTTTGTAATTCCACACTCGGCTTTACGCACAAGCGTAGATCCACGGCAAAAGTTGCGCAAAGCGAGGTGACAGTCGCCACACCCCGGCAGCCCTCCCATTTCAATCCCCAAGGTGCACGTTCACTACGATCGCAATTTCAGTAACGTTGTTATGTTTAGCCACCTCCCTTTTGGCATTAAATTTCACTTCAGATAGATGAACCATTAGAGAGTTAGTTCAACACTGATGAGAAGAAACTCTCACTAAATAGCGGAAAGCACCATAATGTACTCACAAGACAAAGAAAAAAGGCGCAGCTTGCTGCGTCGGCCCCCTTTGGCGCGCCTGTTTTGATGTCCCGCACATAGCGTTAGCGGGCACGCTAACCGTCGCGTAACGAGGCGCTATCCGTTTCCGGCGCGATTGTAATTCATGCATTTTGCGTCACTTCACGCAAACGTTAACGCCATGTTTTATTTATTATTTTTACAGCTAAAACGCTATACTAAAACTCTGATTTGATTGATTAGCGTGCAGTTTAAACGCGCCGACATTGCTTGAACATTCTGCAGGCGATGTAGCCTGCGCCGCCAGTTCTGCAGTGCCGATCGCTCCCGGATTCCCACCGCTCGCAAGCTTTCTGACAAAAGCAGCAATAACTGGGCGTATCTATAACACCGCAATGAGTCCGAAATTTCCCTTCAAGCAAGCACCGCACCTCACACTTAAGGCCGAACACAGCGAATTCGCGGGGCACACGTTGTTTTGATGAACTCCCATCTTTCAGTGGCGCAACTTCCCGCAACAGATCAAACGATAAATGTAAACCAGCCACTCCATAACCAAAACCAAGGTAGAAATCGAAGAGCACTCTGCCTGAACCACGAGAACGGCTTCCCATGACACCAAGATGGCGGCGTAATGTCGTCGCCCCGACAGAAACAGCTCACAATGCAGTATGCAACGCCTATGCTCCGGTGCACCGCTGATCCGCCGATTTCAAAAGGCGCACATCAGCATGGTGTTTAATATATGATCAAAATGTACTCAAAAGTGTCGGCCCCCTCAATAGGGAGTAAAACTTTCGTAGTGTTTTTATTGTTAATTACCCCAGTAATGATGAACCCCTAAATTTCAAAAGGCAACCAGTACGCGAGTAAATAGGGTAGTGTAAACCTTTCAATGTGTTGTTAATTCCTGCCCCCTTTGTGTTAAGGCCTTCAGGGACACCATCAACAATAAATCCATATCTTCCACTTATTCTAGCTTGAATGGGCAGTTATATACAAACAGCAGTGAGACACAAACACTCCCAGTTCTCTACGTCATCAGCACTTTTTCTTGTGCCGTGCCGTTGTGGCCCTTCTGCTCTAAGAGAGCATGAGAATTGAAAAGAAATTTGGGGCCTTCTCATTTCCACTTTTAAAGTAAATGCGACAGAATTTTCATATCGTCTTGAATCTTCTCCACCTTAAAATTAAGGGGAACACAGGAAAACGTTGATTAATGCGGATTAGCAGGTAGACTGGAGTAGATTAGTGAGATGAGTGGATGAGATAATGTGAATTAGTGGGATTGGTGCGTTGATTAATTAGGATTAGAAAAATTAGCGGGTCAGTTAATGTAGATTAGAGGGTCGTACCAACCACAATATCTTTGGGGTCCTTGGTATTTGTAAATTTTGCGGCACTCTCCTTCTCGACCACTGTATTAATCAAAGCTCGCCATTATTTCCAGCAGCATGTTATTCTGTCACTGTATTACGCTTTCATACACAGCCACCTCACATACTGGGGAAACACGTACGAAACTCACATGTCTCACCTTGAACACCTGCAAAACCAAGCAGTACGCCTGATTACATTCAATCCTGCCCTGACATCTGCCCTCCCAATGTACCGAAATCTGAACATTCTTCCGCTCACATACTCACTACAACTAAAGCTCGGCCTTCTAGTTCATCGAATTCAAAATAAAGGTACTGTCATTAATAATTTTTCTTCCCCACAACTACTAAACCCCAATAATACCAGATTTGCAGAACAAAACAATATGCTACTACCAAAAGTACGCCCTAATTACGGAAAACAAACAGTCCTCTTTTCAGGAATAATGCTTTGGAATTCATTGCCCACAAACATCAAATTCATCAACTCTGAACGCTTATTTCGTAATTCCTTAAAAAAATCACTTGCGGCCAACAGTTTGCCGTTAATCAATGACCATTATTTACAATGAACCTGGTTTTACTACGTCTAACCCGTTCTTTGAATATATCTGTTTAATTATGTTCTATTGATACTGTTTCTTGTTCTTTGCCAAATATCGCTTCACTGATCTCTGTAACACTCTACCTTCCTGCGTGTGTGCTTTTCTTTTGTACTCAGCACAGGAAGTCCCCCTGACAGTGTAAACTCTGGGACCTCCTTCTGTAACAATTGCTGCCATTGTTCTTTTCCTGTATGCAAATATTTTCAATAAAACCTGAAACCTGAATCAGGAAATTTAGTTGCGCAGGAAGTAGCCGGGAAGTAGTTACGCGACGACCACCTAAATGCTATAAAATGTCTTTCTTCATGCACGTTTTGCTCTGTTATGTTGTTTCTAGCGAAAGATTGACATCTCGAAGGGAAGCCAGTAAATAATTGCCTCACACATATTTAATATTCATCCAAGGGTGTACAAGTATACAGGGTGTTACGACGATAATTGGAACACTTTAAAAAATTTTCATGAGCGAACCGCTGCTCGGTTCGCGCTCAAACTTGACACGAAGGTCGCATTTTGTGGTCTATTTTGTTTGACACGAAGAACAACAGCACTTACCCGTTTATGCTGAAAATAAATAAAAACGATTTTCGCAAATGGGAAAATGTCGGATGAGAAAAATGGCGGTCTCAGGGTCCCAGGTTCTGTGGACAGCCTGGGACCCTGACACACCTGTAGTGGGCTACAAATCTACCCTAGACCCCCCCCCCCAATTTCCACCTTTCCACGGAGCTTTGGGAGAGAGCCTTGGCCAGCTCCGGCCTAGAAGATCAGCTGCGCCTGATCGAAAGGGCCGTTGACTCGGGCTGAGCTCAAGGCATCCTTGAATGAGGACAGCTCTCTGAAACTTTTCCTCAATTGAATTAATTGAACACATTTAGCATTAGGTGGATGTCAACTTTCCTTCGCAGAAACTTACTCCACCTTGGGGATTTCCCCTAAATCTGTTCGATGAAACTTTTTTAGTGCTCAATTTTTTGGTCTCTGTTGGTTCATACAAATTTCGGATGGTACGAATATTCTTCGCAGTCCCGCGAGATTCGTATCATAGAGGTTGTACTGTAATAGCAAATGCTAAACCACCAGAGCAATCTCCACTACTTGCCAGGAGCTCCTCCGCTTCTTCATCCCGGTTCCCGGACATCCCGTACGTGGGGATGTCGCCCAGGGTGCGGCAGAACTCGGCCGTCGAGTTGAGCACGATGGCCTTGGCCGCGTTCGGCCCGTCTCCGGCCTCATCCTGGTCTCGTGCCAGCCGGGCCGACTCCGCTATCTGCCGACCAAAAGTGAGGGGAGGCAAAACGTTCACGCCATAGCTAGCAATGGTTGTAAAGGACACGATGAACATCTTCGCGCGCGCAAAACAGACAGGACAAAGGGAGAAGGATATGCAGGACAGCACTTGTCCTGCGTTTTCTTTCTCCCTTTGTCCTGTATGTTTGCGTCGCGAGGATGAACATTTAGCACCAACTGCCCATTTTTCAACGTTGACATGATGATATGGCACCATTGCCATGCAAGGCGTCTCTACTTCACACTTTTAAAGGGACCATCAAGACAAAATGCAAGTGTGGTTCGTTAAAAAGGCTTTTTTTTCCTGATAACAGGTGACACCCGTCTAATCACAAACTTCAAACAAATAATCAAGGTACAGTTGAACCCCGTTACAACGAACACTGCTTCAACAAAAGTCAGCTAGCCATAGAAGTCAATGCAACAAACTTTTCACCCCAACGAACCACCTGTCAGGCTTGTTCTCGCTTCGACAAAATTTTCGCTGAGTGGAACAGGACTTGAAAGTTAATTTCATGATGAAATAAGCATAACGCCAGCCAAATGTAATATTTAATACACCCACACCGCTTAGTTTCACCAAAAACGTGCGTCCGCACCACCACTCATAAACAAGCTCACAAATGAATACCACTGTTTGGCGGCGATAACAGTGAGAACTATGTGGCTGGCCATCTCCCTCAAGTTCCATGCCTGGTTCACCAAGCCAGAGCCACAGCCAATCCGTATCCAGTTGAAATTCCACAAATGTGCGCTGCTGGCACTGCGCCGCAACGTATATGCTCCGAGCAGCTGTCATTGCCGTTTTCCTTCTACCATTCTTCAAAGTCAAAAGCATGAAAAATGTTTCCGTATTTTTGGTAATGACAGGTAAGCAAATTTGTGCAATTACGTTGTTAATACAAATGATAGCAACACAAACTTTACGTTATTGTCTTCACTTGAACCATAAATCATGCTGATCAAGGTAGCTTTCTTGTTCAACTGATATATGGGCAGCCAGTGCCCAATGTTTCCCAGTGCCCAGTGGGTCCCAGTGTATCCGCACTAATGAGGCAAATTTTTTTCTTACTTCATATCTGTGATGTCGGAAGCTCTTTTAGATCATAAAAATGTTTTCACAATCCTAAGCAAAAAATTAGCATCAAAGGGTTAATCCAGTGCCATCCTATCTTTATCGCGAGCGCGCACGCTTGCCTTCCAAGGTCAGATGCCATCGTGCCCAATCAGAGCATGAGATAACAGGCGCGGCTCCTGCCACAAGCGAGAAGGGCCCGACTTCCAGAACCTAGCAGCTATCTGCGAGTAATCACTCTTGGTAGATGTCCTTGTTGTACAGCAATATGTTTTACGCACTTTTCCGTCCCCAGGTAAGGCGCTCATGGGAGTAAAAGACAGTTCGATAACCACTGGCACGTTTGTTATCTGAGTAAACGCAATGTCACTCCTTTTTCGAAAGATTGCGTTATGCAGTCAATGATGCAAATAATATACGAGGGAATTTTTCTTGCTCTTTTGTGGTTGTTTCGGGGCAGATTTTGCCACAACGAATTTCCGCTTCAACGAAATTTTTGCACGTTCCTTCAGGTTCAGGAAAAGGGATGAAGCAGTGACTGCTCCCCCGCCACTTTCCAGCAATTTTTTATGATGTCACCGAATCTTCTTTGTTCGATTTGCAGCCACCGATCCAAGCTGCCACCAAGAAACATTTACTGGGCACTTGAATGCTAGCGTGCGGCTAATACAACAATAACTACAGTTTTTATTGCTGGTCCATATAACGTCACTCATGCCTCTATTACATCCCGGTGCTGCGAAATTTGACACTTGTTCAATTTTTCTCGCATTTTTTTTTTCAGATAAAATAACGTCTATCATAACTGGAATGGACCTGAGTGAATTACTGGAAAGCTAGCTCTTTCAAACTGAACACAGTTGTATTTTGTCTTCATGGCCACTTTAATCACCATTACTCAGAGTTGGTTGGCTTTGCAGAACGAAAGCCCACACCAAAATACACTCTTTGCCTATTCCCTGTCAGTGGATACCATCGCCCCCCACCCAGATGTTTCTTGTCTTCTTGTCTGCTCTCTGCACTTTTCTCCTATAACTGTTTCATTACTCCCACAGTGAATTGTTGCTCCTTCTATCAATCACATTACCCCAAACTTTGTTCATGTACAATATGTTATGAAGCAAGGAAGAGTTCAGAGCATACAGAGAGTGTTGGTGTTCAGTCAACCCTCCCATGCTCCACCTCCTAATCATTCCTACAAACGCCAGTTGTCACACAACAACAGGCTTCAAGGATGGAAGGTTACAAAATGCCTTCCCTTGAAACCATCGCAAATGCCTTTTGGAATACAATCCAGCAATGACAGTACTACCAAGACTTTGTGCCCTTTCTTCAAAGTAGTGAGGAAAGCTAAATGAAAAAAAAAAAAAAAGAAATAGTGGTTTCCTGTCTCCTTTCCTCTCCCTTTGAAAAGTGCAGTGAAGACACACTTCACTACGTAAAACCTTAAATTACTTTAAGGGGGGACATCGCTCTTAAAACAATTTATTTTCATTTTTAAGTGAACTCTGAAACTTGCCAGTCTTGCTGCTTTCTTTTTACTAATGTTACACATGCAATTATTTTTGAGTGAGCCAATTAGTTACCAAGATAATTAGAAATAATTAGCCATTCTTGGAGGAACAACAGACAAAACAGTGCTAGCCACAAAGCTGTAATCTTTATATTCTCCAATGCTATGCACCCTGGTGAGTGCAATAAGAGAACTGGTTTTTTGATGCACCACTTGGAGCTAATTTTACAGCTCATTAAACTTGGGTGGCACCAGTGGCAAGGAACCATTTTGAGTGCCCTTTCAAACACCAAAAGTTAATGAGCTGTAAAATTAGCTCCAAGTGGTGCATCAAAAAACCCAGTTCTCTTATTGCACTCACCAGGGTGGTCATAGTTTTGGAAGATATAAAGATTACAGTTCTGTGACTAACACTGTTTTGCCTACTGTTCCTCCAAAAATGACTCATTACCTTCAATCATTTTGAGGACTAATTGACAGACTCAAAAGATAATGGCATACTTGAAATCAGTGGCAAAAAGGCAGCAAGACTGGCAAGTTTCACAGAGCTTGCTTAAAAATTAAAGGGAGCTGTTCCAAGAGCAGTGCCTCCCTTTAAAAGAAGACTTTCCCTGTTAAAAAAAAAGCAAACACAAAGTAAAGCCAGACAGAAAGAAGGAGACCATTTGAAGGCAATAGGACGAACAAGCCCACCTTCTGAACAGAGCTGCCCTCCACTTGGCGTATCCGGCGGGCCTTGCTCAGGGCAGCCTCCAAACTCTGCTCTGCTTCATCTTCGTCCACAGCGACACCGGTCAGGTCCTCGTCTGGGCCCACCACGTCTGGACAGACAGGCAGGCAGGCATCGGCCACGGTGAGAGGACAAAGTCACTTCGAACAGTGTGCTTGTCAAGATAGCACATTCGGCTCAAACCTTTTTTCCATTTTCTAACCTATACTAGTTTTTTTTTTTTTTCCTTCCCGATGATGCAGTTAGCCCTGAGAGAACGAATACGCCATCAGCTCTTGCCTGTCCTGGTGTAGTTTCAGGTTACGCACATATTAAGGGGGCAGATGGGTCTTTGGGGCCAAAAAACGGTAAAAAAAATTGTTTTCTGAAAAATGGCATTTTCGGCATCCACGACCATTTTTCCATTAGGCTGCGAATTTCCTCATCAAAAGTCACCATATGTTTTATTATGTTAAATAGCATTTCAAAGTGCACTCTACAGCTCAGTTCAGCGCAGAATTCGATGGTGAAACCGCACTTTTCTTGCAATGCGAAGCTAGCCATTCGCCCTCGGATATCTCGGCACCCAGAGCAGGTACAACTGTGATTTTTTTTGCTTCTGATACCTAAATGTGTGGAGAATACAATGTTGGAAACAAATTTTTCAAATGGAGGCTTTGGAAAATTATTATTGTGTTCAATTGACACCACCTGTGAGCCATTTCTGGCAGAGTGCGGGAGGAGTGAAGTTCAGTGTGTTGTAAAACGACCAAAGATAGCTAAATCAATAAAGTTCTTCCAACATTGTATTCTTTAGTCATTTGCTGCCTAGCACGGGTAATTGTCATTCTGTATGGCATGGTTGTTTTGTAATTGTGACCCGAAATAGTGGCAATTAATCAATATTATCTAAAAAAAAAAGATTAGCTTGTCCAAAATTCTAATGGCACATTTGAAATCAGCCCAAAAGACTCTATAATACTGTGCAGTCATTCATTAAAATTCGTTAGTAAATAAAAAGAATAGCTCTAAGACCAGTCTGCCCCCTTAAAGCATACCTTTGCACCCAAATCTTTGATTACATACGCAGTGATTGCTATTTTGTACAGTGTATTACATGCTTCAGGTGATTTAGAGGGCCAGCAAGTGCAATGTTAGCACAGTGGTCATTTGAGCTTTGCCATTACAAAAAATACAACCCCACCCAATTATGAAAGAAATACTATTTAATTGTTGCCGGGAGAAATTCCATATGTTTTCCTGGTTTCATTGCACTAGCTCTTGTCCATAAGCCTGCAAATTCTGGAAGATTCACGCAAATCTGTGAGGACTTGAGGTTACAAATAAAAATACCCAGCATACAAAACTAGTTCCGGGGGCAGATGTCTGTTTTAAGAGTTTTCTTCTAAGTTGCCATAATGGGTGAGAACTCCGCCAGCAACAACAGATGACAAAATTACATTTTTGCATTATCATTTCAGAATTAAGTCTTGTCTCCGCTCGGAATACGAAACCTCTCGCAACCCCACCATTCCCAGGGATGATGCTTTACAGTTAAAGGAGCCATGAAGAGAAAACACAAGTTTGGTTCATTCAAAAGATTGTCTCGTTAGAATCATACTGACACCACTTTTAACGTGAACTTCGCTCGAATAAGCTACATAATTAGGAAAAACGGGAATGGTCATGCGACCCACCAGCTCATTTCCTGCAACACAACCTATGATGTCACATGAGCTAAGCTCTGCGATTGGCGGAGGCTGGCAGAAGCAGACGCAAATTAGGTAGAGCTTACAAACTAGACGAACGAGCGATTTGCGCTTAAATTTAGGGCACATTCTTCACAAAGCAATAAGAATGATGGGACAAACAGTGGAAGTTACGAAAGCACATGTAAACATAGAAGTACTGATGCGTTCTGCTGTTCGTACTGCGCACAGCATGCTGGTTTTAGCTGCACAGCACTACGGGGCTGGGGTGTCTCAGACGACACTGGCCGATTGACGCAAGCAACGGTGTCTTACGTGACCCATTTGTCGAGCGAGCACTGTTTCAGGGAACGAATATTTTCTCCCAGAACAAAACAAGCCAGGTTTAAATGCGGGCAAAAACAAACCAAACGCTTGCCACGGTATGGTGGCGCCATCTAGGTTACGGAACGTAAAGAAACGCGGGAACAAACCAACACCGCTGTACAGGGGGAGACAACCTTTGAACGGTCCCGTGCCGCCGCAATTGGGCCAACGGGCTCAACGCGTTATTCTTTTCGTTTCCCACGAGACAAGCAACGCGAAACAGACAATATGATTCAAACTTCTTCAGTAAACGCGTTGCGGCGATAATTTTAGCGCGGTTTTGACACAATGGACTTGCTTCGCCGGCGAGCGAGAGCAACCGAAAATGGCGGCGCCAGCGTATACGTGTCTCTACCCTGTACGGCGGATGCGTGAATGAAGGTACTCTAGGCTGCAGAGCGGTCGGTTCCTGTGATGTCATTTGGGACCACGAAAACGCACACGATTGAGCGGGAAAATCAAAATTTTAACCTAAATTGTTTAATTTCTCAGTGAATAAAGCACCGTTTGTATCCGGACAAGCGCTGGGGGCACTATAAAACACGAAATCTTTCGAATAAAACCAACTTGCATTTCTCTTCATGGCTCCTTTATGTGGGAGCAAAGTAGAAACCAAACGAAAATAATAGAGAGGGGCCCTCCCAAACTAAAATAACCACATAATGAATATGCCAGAAAGAAAAAGAAGTCACAATAAATGAGTGTCATTTCTGCAGTCAGTGTCCCGTTAGTTTTTTATGCTGTTATTGCCCAATATAAGCAATTTTAAATGCACTAAACTTAATAGATGCATTTTACTCAATTTGGCCTACTAGGTTAAAAATTGGGCTATGAAAATAACTACACTGAAGCAAAATTCTGACATCTCACTCTGTGTCAAAATGCCGATCAATACCAGTACATGCTGAAGGGGGAAAGGTCCAAGCAGCTGAGGAACTGCAGCTGTAGAACTTTGAGCTGGCCAGTTCATTTTTTAGACCATCTTTCTCTGTGCTCTAAACAAACAAACAGAGGGTGACACTTACACCGTACCTATTTTTTCTGCTCCCTTCATCCTTACACTTTATACCAGCACTCTGTCCCCAAGTCCTGCCTCTTCTTTCCCCAATTTCTCCAAAAAGCAGTACCCTCTCATACACCAAACCACAAAGTGGCAACTTCATTCAACAGCCCGTAGCTTGTGGGGGCAACCTCAGTCCAAAACTTTGGCAACAGTCCGTCTTCAAGCAACCAGGAGCAGACCTCCGCACCTAGACCAGGAGCGAGGCCGCAGCCTCTACTCATCTACTCCAATTCCATCGGCATGCACTTGGAAGCGATAGTCCAAAAGACCCGAGTCCGCCCCTACCTTCTTCCTCGGCAGGCTTGGCCGCGTCTCCGAAGAACTGCTGGCTCTGAGGATTCACAAAGACGGGCTCGTTGAAGTTGTCATGGCGCCTCCTGCGAATCACCAGGTAAAAAGTCGGCCACTGGCGTTTTGCAAAACTGTCTGCTGAATAGTTGCTGTTAGGTTGGAAACATTGTTATGACAACAAAAGTGTGGGTGAACAAGTAGGTGAAAGCGTCTGCTTGGTGTCAACTTGGTTCGAGCAAAATGCTGCCCTAGGGCTGCGTGGTTCCCAGATACTGTTAAATTACCTCTCTTTTAAGTGCAGAGCCCGTTATGGGCTCAGCCTTGTCGTCGATGCTCGTTCACTGTCGCAATGTCAAGTGGCCGGAATCAGACGGCGCAGCGAGATAACACACCCAAGTAGAGCCCCACGGCGTTACGGACCGAAACAGAGGCTTCGAAAAACAAAGCGGTTTAATGGTCATAAGCGTTAGAACCTCCTGAACCGCTGGCACTTGTCCTACATCTCCTCGTTGTTTAGCACAAACTTTCACGCGCGCGGTCCAGGCAGCGGGCACGCGAGCACTGC
Source organism: Haemaphysalis longicornis (assembly GCA_013339765.2). Classification (NCBI taxonomy): domain Eukaryota; kingdom Metazoa; phylum Arthropoda; class Arachnida; order Ixodida; family Ixodidae; genus Haemaphysalis; species Haemaphysalis longicornis. Next base: position 171,742,107 of record CM023452.1, on the reverse strand, counting down.
AAAGGCGGGAATTTGAATTGCATGGACAAACCTCCATTCCATTCACCAAGAGAGGAGTGAGACAGGGAGGCGAAGAGCGTGATGGGTGGAAGCAGTGAGTGCATAACAGCGCCACAGCCCATTATGGCAAATCACTGCTCTGCACTTCTGGCAGCTTTCACGTTGAGTGGAACGGCTGTAATTTTTTTACTTTTCTGCCAACAGAAAAGTTTCAACACTGGTCATCCTAACCAACCAGTGCTGCATGTCACTGCACGGCAAAGGCCAGTGATCTCCCAGCAGTCTTGTGAACAGTCTCCACCTCATCTGTTCTGCTCAAACGCATGAGATATTTTATAGGAATCCCAAAAAAGGGAGAGGGGGGGGGGGCACCCACTTACCGCCTACTCCTGCAACAAAAAAAAGTAAATAAAATAAAGGAGTCATTACTAACACTTTAGCATATAATGCCTGTATACAAGCTTAGAATTTATGCCAGCGTATGGTATCCTTGTATAAACTGATTTCGGCTGATGCTTAGAAGTTACTAAGAATGTGAAGGCGAGAGCCTAGGAGGACCGTCCGTTTATCTGCTGCTGTAAATCCGTGTGGCTGTGCCCATCACTGCACCCTCCGAAGCTTGTTCCATTCACTAGCCATCGCCAGGAGCCTTCTGCTTACCCTCTCAAGATGGCCCATACTGCATGCTCAGCTCTAGCCTGCTGTCCTTTGGTGCTACTGTTTCCTTTTCCCAGCGAGCGCTTCTGTACACCTCACAACAATTTTCTATACCTCACACGTTCCATGAAGAGTAGAACTCTAAGGTTGTCAACTTCAAAAAGACACTATCCAACGGGAACAAGTACCGTATTTTCCGGTGTATAAGTCGCGGTTTTAGATGCACGCATCTCTGCTCGCCCCTCTGTCCTTCCTGCATCTGTCCGGCGTTGTCCGCACAGCTGCGCCTCTCCTCCTCTCCTCTCTCCGATAGAGAACACTCTCTCCCAAAACAGCTGCGGGTTGGCGCAGCGCGCTCTCACTCCATTGCTAGGGCCGGTGGGCGGTGCTGCGCGCACTGCGCATGTGCAGTACCTCTCTCTCTCCGCGCTCCCCTCTCCTTCGGGCGCTGTGAATGTAAAGTGGCATGCCGTGCTCTGATGGTTCTCAGTTGACGGTCGTACGCGTTACGCTTGCACTCTCTCGCAGTACTCGACGATTGCTTGATGCAATCGTTGAGCCCCTAACTGTGCACTACGGACCACAGGGCACTCATTCTCGTCTGCAATAAAGACCGTACCTGAGCATACGTGTACTGCATGTGCATTGCATGGGGAAAATGGAAAATACGCCCACCTCCCCTTCGCGTGAGAATCCCTGCTATAAGCATAATCAATACGATGGAAACCGCCAATGGAACCCCCCATGAGATGCATTGCATCACACCAGGGTTCCCGCGAGGGGAGTGGGCGTAATTTTTTTCTGAAGTTTTCGTTGGTGCGTCTTATCCACCGGTGCGACTTATGTATGGAATAAATCCGGTTCGCGGCGGCCGCGCGTGGCTAGCACACGTTAAGAGACACAGCTCTGTGGTGTAAATCAATCCCAAGCCCACCGGTACGGCATTTCTCATAGCCCATATGTCGCTTCGGGACGTTACACCAAAGAATTTGCAGCTTTTTCTAGTCAAAACAATGATAATGGCCTGCGACAACCACGCGCCACTTTACGCCATGCGCAGTAACTACAGTTCAGAATAAATTCAAAGTAACATCAAACTGGGTGCAAAAACAAAATGCAGCTTATGAATTATTACAGAGAGTTACTCTGAAGGAGGTAAATGTGCTGCTAAATTTTTAAAATGACAGCTTACGGATAAGTTTCGATTTTCGGGCCGCTTCCGGTCGCGTCACTTCCGTCCGCCATGACACCTTTATTGCGCTGATTTACGACAGCACGCAAGAGACGCGCGACGTTTGGAGAGGTGGCCAAATGGGTCTCCGACTCTTGGGACTCCATTTCTACAAAAACAGTTGTAGCCGGGTTGATAAAGGCCGGAGTAATCCGGTCCGCGAGTGGTAACGATGTCGGCGAAGAAGACATCAGAGAGTCGGAGGACGACAGTGATGCGCCGGTGGAACTCCCACTGAAGATACTGAATTATTTGTTAGCGAGTCTGAGGAAAAAGACTTCGATGGTTTTGCCTAAACGCCGTCTGTAAGTACATGCCATCTGTGTGCATCAATAAACCATTTTCAGAAGTTAGTTCTGTCTAGACTTTGGATGTTATATGCCCGTGTCTAGCCCTCCTACAGGGGAGGCGCCGGCCGCCGCAACCATGTACTTTCGCCGCACTTTCTAACGATCTGATTCCCTATGAGTCTACCTAATTAACAAGTGCGTCTTACACACCGGTGCGACTTACATACGTTTTTTTTTTTCGGAAAAACTGTCACTTTGAGGGGGGTGCGACTTATACAAAGGTGCGACTTATAGACCGGAAAATATGGTAAATAGAAAGGCATTAAGCTTTTATTTGGACAATACAGAAGGGTGCCACAGAAGTGCGCTAGATCACACAATAGCTTCTATTTCCGGTTACTTCTGACAGCACCCGCGTATTCTGCCTACCGAACCAAGATGTCACCCGTCACGATATTCAGCACAACGCTCCCCACCATAAATGCAGATCCGCACTTCCTCAAGCCCACACACCAACATGAGTGAAGACGCTGTCGAGGCAATTCCCACACACACACAACACGACAGTGCCACGTACCTCGACCCGTGATCCCTTTTGTTGTCGTCGGAGTGGCCAGGCAGCGGGGCCAGGTCGTCGGCCTTGAAGCTCTCGCGCTTGCGCACTTTACGCACCTTCCGCTTGGCCTTCTTGAACTTGGTCTGGGCAGAAAGGGAACAGATGAAGAGTGCAAGACATTCAGCCTCTCACACTCTTTCAAAGGGGACGCACCACCCCGTGCAAGGAAGTGTTTCTCTTGCACAGCCCACGTGCAAGGCACGATCAAATGGTAAGAAAAAAAAATGCTGCTGCCATGTCTAATGAACGCCTCTCAAATTTTGTGTAGCAGGTGCAGGTCAACTCACTAGCCAACAGGCCTTTCTTTTTTTTTTCTTTTTAACATTTTGTTTGCATAGAAAACTTTTGACAGCATCAGTGATTAATATTCTCAACTTAAAAAAAAAAAAACTGGCTTTACTCAACAGCATTAAAACAATTCGTAAGACGTTTTGGAAGTTAAGAATAATGTCCCCTGGATTTTGGAACATTTTATCAATTATTAAATACAGTAAAACCTCGTTACAAGAGACGCGCAACGGACCCGGGAAACGTGTCTCTTGTAACCAAGGTCTCTTGTATTCGATGTTGCTAACACGCCAAACATATGAAAACCAACCAAACCGTTTTCATTCAAATGTCTCGTGTAGCCAAGTGTCTGTTGTAACAGCGTCTCTTGTAACGAGGTTTTACTGTAATGCCAAACGTACTTCCTCCGTTGAAAGTAGACAAGCACGAGGTCGTTCAGTTCCTAACATAGGTGTAAGATTAACCTGTCGACTCTATCCCTAGAGAAACACAGCAGGTGTACGACAACAAACGTCTGTACAAACCACACTGCTGACGACGCGTGAGGAAGCGAAAGCTTTCTTGCAGCTTGGTGAAGCGCAATTTGTTACAAGCTGTGTTCATTACCTCACATGACAATGCCATCTGCAAGTCATTAAGACTGCACAGGACTACAAAATATGGCCGTGGAAGTTTTTCTAAAAATGCCTTAGGAGGCGATCATTTTGATTCGTCAAGGCAGTCAAGACCAGCCAAAGAATACCAGCAGATTCCTTCCTCAATTTCAAAGAAGGCATATCTGAAAGCCTACAGTGACCTTTCTGAAGGCACTACAGGGTTTTCCTGCAGCTTCACATATTGTTTTACTTATCTACACCACACGTGCTCGTGAACTTTCCCACTTGCTCCAAGAGAAAAAATTTCAACTGATTTTATTTGATCCAGAGTGAAATTCCAGGTTGTCAATGAAAGCAAACTTTAACTCCCTACGATAGCTCAAATGTTGAAGAACTGTGCGTGTGCATTTTCTTATTTTACCAATGCACTGGCAATTTTTTCCTTTGTTCGTGTATAAAAAAAAAAAACAATGCGGCCCCTTAAGGGTTCTTAAGGGCCGCATTGGCTCTTAAAACAATTTCTTTTAATTGTTAAGTAAACTCAGTGGAACTTGTCAGACTTGCTGCTTTTTTTCCACTGATTTCAAATATGCCATTATATTTTGAGTAAGCCAATTAGTTACCAAAATAATTAGAGATAATTGGTCATTTTACAAGAACAATAGACAGAATAGTGCTAGTTACAGAACTGTAATCTTTATATTTTCTAATACTATGTGAACCCTGGTGGGTGCATAAGAGAATCGTTTCTTTTTTTGTTTTCGATAGCAACACTTGGAACTAAGTTTACAGCTGCATTAAACTTTGGTGTTTGAAATGGAATTTGAAATGGTCACTTGAATGGTTCCTTTGCCACTGGTGCCACCAAGGTTAATGAGCGTAAAATTAGTTCCAAGTGATGTGTCAAAAAACCGCTTCGATTACTGCATTCACCAGGGTTCATAGTATTGGAAAATATAAAGATTACAGTTTTATAACCCACACTGTTTTGTCTATTCTTTGACCAAAATGACTAATTATCTCTAATCATCTTAGTAACTAATTGACTGACTCAAAACATAATGCCATATTTGAAATCGGTAGAAAAAAAAAAGCAGCAAGACTGACAGGTGTCACAGAGTTTACTTAAAAATTAAAGGAAGCTGTTTTAAGAGCCGTGTCCCCCCTTTAAAGGCGATATTAGCTGCTCCAGACCTGCGATGAAAAGTGATGATGGTGCTGAATGGCGCAAGGCCAACAAAGAGTGCGAAAAACAAGGACGAAAAGTGACCACCTCACCATCTCTTCAGGCGTCAGGTACTCCGTGGCGAGTTGAGGGGCGGGCATAATCAGGCTGTCCTGGAAAATAAAGCGGGGGAAAGGTGGGAAGACGCAGGGTCAACGAATGCTCAGAGTGCGGAACATAAGTAACAGTGACACCAAAACACAAAGTTGAATAATATAATCAACCACATAAATCAACACGTCACGCTTGTAAGAACTGTACGTAATACAATGTGCAGTAAGACTTCTTCTAGGCCGCAAGTAGGAGGCAGCTGAATTGCATAACCCCCAAATTCATTTTGGCCTACCTGCCTTGCTAATTCGAAATGGGACAAAAGCAATTTCTGTTCTCAATCGGCTAAGCTTCAACCTCTCTGTGCCCACTTAGTCTGTGAAGACCTTAAGCACGTTTCATGTGTGTGTCCTCTCCATACAGTTCCAAGGCAGGCAGTGATGTCTGCTTTGAATCTATGCTCGAACATCATGCCAGGAGGCGTTTTGGTCTGCTGACATCCTCCGATATGGCGTTGAACGCAACAAAACACTCGTTGTCTTTTCTTATGGGGCAGTGACCTTATGAAGACTGTAGACTCAAAGACACAGCATTGTTCCCAACTTACGTGCACATATGCTCCCACTTTCCTTATTTTTATTTTTTAAGTACAATGCACTTTAGGGCTGCGCCTTGTCATCGTAGCCCGCTCGCTGGACCCAAGTAGAGCCACACAGCAATCCGTCGTAGTGGCTGTCGTCGCGGCGTAACCCAGAGGCTTCAAAAGCCAAGTGGTTTATATAGTCATAAGTGTTCGAAACTCGTGAACCGCTGGCGCTTGTCATACATCTCCCCGTTGTTTAGCGCAAAGAAAACTGCAGGTACATTTGAGGCAAAGTATGCGTAACTAATTGGCAGCGCTTGCGTCCATTTAGTTAGGAACGCTCATTGGGTTGGTTTTTAAGATAGTAAGTGGAAAAAAGTGGCAGTGCAATGCCGGACCCTTCCTCCACGTGCAGGAGGCCCTAACCAAGCACAAAAAGAACAGAACTAGCGCAAGGCAACCGAAGCGCACCGCCTCGCCGCTGGTGCAGCTCCTATGCTCAAGATAACGCTGGCGCTGGAGCACTGCGAAGGCGGGAAATTCGAAATGCGTTGGGTGGTAGCAGTGAACGGATAACAGCGCTACAGCCCATTATGGCGAATCACTGCTCTGCACTTCCGACAACTTTCACATTGAGTGGAACAGCTTTAATTTTTTGTGTATGAACTCGATGCCGTCACTAGCCCCCTCCGACGTATCAAGTCAGACAGACCACCAGACTGACCACATCAGGACATCAAACTATTCTATTTCCCTGTTCCTCTCTGCAGTGACCAGTGAACACAGGAGACAGCGACATACAGAGGCCCCTGTATACATTGCTCTCGTGTTACGTTGTCTTTGCCTGCCAACACGGCATCTTCTTTTAATTTGAATCAACTCACTTCAGCTACAAGTTTCGTTAATTTTTTACCATCGTGGGCTCTTAAATGTACGCTGAACTCTCAACTAACCGGCATCGTTATTTTTGCCTCCATGCAAGCTTGTGCCCAGTAATGCAACGCCTCATTATTCGAGTTCAAATCATGGCCACTCATATCAAAATTAACTTTAACTTCATATTGATGGGTTTGTTGCAATGAGCCGTCACTGCATGTATGTCGCCTTAAGTAGTTCCCCTTGACAAGATTATGCTAACTGGCATCAAGCACCCTTTCTTTTCACGAGATGTTTCACAGGCATACAAACATGACACCAGGCAATCACGGAAGGAAATGCGAAAACATCACTGGCAACACGCACCACTTGCTTCTGCTTCAGCTTCATGCGGACGATTTCCATCTCCCGTTCCTTGTCGGCTTCGCTCGGCGCGGCACCTGAAAAGGACAAGCGAGCGCAGTTATACCCATCCCTAGATAATGTTAAGATATTTTTTCTTTATGTTAGCAAAATAAATGCAGATAAATGCAGTGATACATATCCAGCCATAAAGCAAACGTGATTTCAAGATTACTCTCATGTAACATTTTACGTTTCAAATTTCGCACCTATCTTGACTAACCAAGGAAGATCGTGAGCAAAAACCTCCAACTAAATTTTGAAAGCATTAAAACACACCCAGAAACATATAAGGGTTATGAGAATAATGTACAACACTTCTACTCTTTCAAGTCTGAGGTCATTTGAGAACGCATTTTCATCTACATTTTCTAAAAATTAAAACTATACTGAAAAAAGAAATTGAGCCTCTGAAGCTATAAACTTATTTTTATGCCAAAATATTCTTCAACAAAGCAGATGACCTGGCCTTAATACAGCTACACAGAACTTGAAAATTGATTTGAAAATCAAGCTAAGCTCTTGAGGGTCTGTTGAGAAATGTTTAAACTGCACATGACCAATTGTGGTTTGCAGTAGTATTGAGTCTACAGTTGTGCGAGGATTGCTAAGGATTTATGCAACTTTTATACCTTGCGGTGTTTCCCTTGCAATAGTTTAAGACTGCCAAATGTTTTTCCGCGTCATTTACCCTCACTGGACGTTTTGTGCACTACAAGCAATAAATGTGCTCGATTCAAGCACACTTAATAACACTATGAGCTTTCGAAAGACGGCGCAGAAAGCCACAACAGTCTCTGCTCACCGATGCGGAACTTGTCCTGCTTGACGCCTTCGATCTCCTCGTCATACTTGTACAGCAGAGACTTCTTCTTCACCTGGGGATAGGAAAGAGGCACAGAAAACGATTGAAAATTAAAAAAAAAAAATTGCAGATCAACAAGGGCACTACAAGATTAATAACTTTCATGCTACCCCCCTATGACCTAAAGAAATGGGCGCCTCAAAACGTGGCAAGAGCGCCATAAAAGAACGCATGCTGCCGATTATAAGGGCACATTAGCCAGTCTAAGGAATCAAATGTAGAAAGAATCCAAATGTGCTTTTCTAAGCTTCACGCAAACTATGTTGTCATCCATCCCATCACTTTGGAGCACTACCGGATCACGTGTTTGTACCGTCAATGCAAGTGCAAAAAAAAAAAAAAAAGACGACTTGAGGAAGTAACTTGGTTTTTCCTTCTTTTCTCAGATTTACTTGTCTTTAGGGCAATTTCAAATAACATTCTCTTGAGGAGCACCATGCTTCTTTTGTTTCTCAATGAGGTAATCGGTCAATCTAGACACCTGCATTCTTTTTCTCTTACACCTCTAATGACTTTTAATTCAAGAATAACTTGGTTCTGTCACTTTATTCAAGTGGATCTAGCGATCTCATAAAGGCCCAATGTGCCACATAAACTGGTGTATAAGTGCTGGCTAAACCAGCTAAACCAGATAACTAATTAAAAAGCAGGACAACTAAGCACAACCAAGCAGTGTTTCCTCTGCTCGAGCCCTGTTACTTGCATCCACCTTAGAGAACTGACCTTCCATTTGTTTTAGTGAATGTGCTACCAACGTAGACACCTAGGAAATTCAAATCAGTTTTAACACCACAAAAAAGCAATCAAGTGGCTTCTGACAGCCTCAGGCATATGGTGGTATTGTGTGTAGGGTGGGACGAAACGGGTGGTCAGAGAAACAAAAACACACTTTTAAGGCTGAAAGTTGGGCTAGTTGGCATTGACAGAGAACCATTTTACCAGCGAAAAAGGACAGTGACCTAGAGGGAAGCAAACAGGACAATCGCTAGACTTCAACTGAGCAGCTCTACTTGGGACACGTAATATAGATAACGCTAACAGACAAGGCTAAAAAGAAAAGAAAAGCTTTAGCCTTGTATGTTAGCATTATCACATATTACGTGTCCCGAGTAAAGCTGCTCAGTTGAAGTCTAGCGATTGTCCTGTTTATTTCCCTCTAGGTCACTGCCCTTTTTCGCTGGTAAAATGGTTCTAACACGCTGTTAAACATGCTCCTGACTAGAAAGACAATAGTGTGTTAATCCACTCTGTCTCTCACCATGAATGACAGCGGTCTGTCATGACCTTATAGAGCCACCTTGGCGTAACTGTACCCATCACATAATGTTTAAAACACGACCGGCATTTTTTTTTTTTTTTTTTGAGTAATGCACACCCATGAACGAAGAACGGAGGTCACTGACCAAGTCAAAAATTATTTTCGCCTTGGCCAGTGACCTCTGTTTTTCACTGCTGATGTGTTTTCACCTGATGCGTTTTTCACTGCTGATGTGCATTCCACCAAACACTGGACTGCACTGCATATTATTCTACGATTAGAGGGACAAAAAAAAAAAAAAACCCGACGCACGATTCCGAACTCGTCGACCTCCGTGTCCTCGTACGGCTGGTATCCCGGCTTGCCCTTGCGGTTCTCCACGTTGCGCTCGGCCTTCTCCGAGTCCACCAGGTTCACGTTCTCCAGCACGTCGTCCCCGTCGTCCAGGACGGCTGCAGTGTGAAGAACGGCAACAGCGTGGTGAGCCACACGCGACAATCTTTGTCCCACATCATTGGCATTTAGGCGCAAATTACAATAGGGCAAAGAAGAGGGACGACTGCGGTGCTGTCTCAATATGCAGAGGGATATTCAGGGATAATGGCCGCCCCACCGCAACACCCTTGTGAACTCCATACGGCATTTCTTGGTGCAAAGGGATGACACACAAAACACCCACAGCAGTACAAACCCTTTATGAACCTCTGAAGTGTAACCCCGCATTTAGCATACAGAAAAACAATATACTGACTTTTGTCAAACAACAAAAGCATTGTTTGAGGCAGCAGCTGAATGCAAGGGAGAATGGGATGTCTTAACATTTTAACGTCTTGAGAGCCTAGTAACCAAGCCTTCAGCTACTGACCGACAACTACCTGCCTAAAAATGTCCTCCCGTTCAGAATGGGCAGAGACCTGTACAGTCGGCCAAACCTTCAACTAACGTTCTGGAGTGGCGAATTTTCATGCATCAGCAGCGTATGGCGGAAGCCAAGTTGCAAACAGGCCCATCGTCTGCTAGGCTGTTCCTTCCTAAGAGCGTCATAACACTGAAAATTCGCAGCTCGCGCACGATAGTTAAGGATTTGGTCGACTGTACATCATGACAGCTTTGATGACAGTCGGTATATGCATTATTTACCCATCTCGCCCTGTTCTCAAACCTCACCCCCTCATCTCTTTCCTTATGTCGAGCGGTCAGTAAGCGTGCACACGTGCGCAGCGGTGGTGTGTATAGAAAAAGTTCATAAAAGAAGTCATGCCCGAGAGAAATTCCATTCGACATTGCTGCGTTTCTTGGCAAACAATTGCTTTTCATATGTATTGAAAGTATTTGCACTCAGAAACTTTCAGCACAAAGACTCACATTCAATTCACAGTAAATAACTCCGATACTCATACCCTTGTACTGCCAAACTTTTGCGGGATGCAAGTTTTAACAGTCCTCCTTTTCATTTGACGACTTAATAACATTACAGTATATACAGGGGTGAGACAGCTGAATCAGATTTGGGAGCAGTTTTCGGAGCAGCGAAATCTCGATTTTGGAGCAGAAGGACCTTGATTTGGAGCAGGTGATGAGATTTATTATGTCACCTTAGGAGCCTAAAAATCAAATTTTTGCAACTCGGGGGGAAGGGGGGGAGTGCAATTTTCATGGGTTTTTGAACGTACACAACACTGAAACAGCCATTCAATGAAGTTTTTTCACTAGAGTATTACAAGGCACAAACTGCATACCTTTTTACAAGCCATTTATAAATTCTTAGGCGCTATGCATAGATAGCATGGAGTGCCGTTGAAAACATCGAATCGAAAAACTAAGCAATCCTAAGGCATTTTAATTATCATGTGAATGCTGAAATTATTATTTTTGTAATCTGACTTGGCTTTACACACAATTGTAGAGGCATGGCAAAAGTTGCGCAAAGCGAGCTGAAAATTTTAGATTTCAATCCCCAAGGTGCGCATTCACTACGATCGCAATTTGAATAACGTCCGTAGTTTAACCTCCCTCTTGACATTAAATTTCACTTCAGATAGATAAACCATTATATTATACTAGCGTGCAATAATAGCCCGTCCCGCTATCGGACTGCTTGAACGTTTTGCGGCGATGTAGCCTGCGCCGCCATCTGCAGTGTCGATCGTCCCATTTCCGCCACTCGCAAGCTTGCTGTCAAAGGCAGCAATTGCGTTTTATAACACCGCAATGAGTCCGAAATTTCACTTCAAGCACGCACCGCGCTCTCACTCGAGGCCGAAAGACGGCGAATTCACGGGCCCCACGTTGTTTTTGATGAACTCCCGTTCTTCGAGTCACGCAACTTCCTCAACAGATCAAACGACTAAATAAAACCCAAACCCCCATAACCAAAACCACAGTAGAAATCAGAGAAGAGCACTCTACTCTGCCTGAACCACGAGCAACTCCTTCGCCCTGACGGCCCATGTTTGCCAATATTCAACACCCAAGATGGCGGCACCCAGTAATGTCTTCCGGAGAATACGGCGCTCCGAAAATTGCCGTCTTTACAATCAATTTCACCAGTAGTTTGTCGCCCTGAGTACACATACGGTATTTTTCTACAGGACTTTGCAATTGTTTCCATGGGAAACTTTTAAAAATCTCCCAGAATATAACATGTGCAACCCGACATGGTGACCTCGAAAAAACTATCTTGGGGACAATTTATGGCGGGTTTTATTGAATGATCAATCGATTAAACCTTTACCAATAGGATCACCTTGGGGGTGCTGGAAAATTATGCCGTCAGTAAGCATTTTTCCCCACTGAAACTGGCGGGAGTTGGCTGTCAGACTGTTTTGGAGCAGTTTGGCGCATTTTTGGCAATTTTCGAGCTTTTTGGAGCAGCCTGGCGCAGGAAAGGCAGATTTGTATCAAAAGTGCGCAATATGCGCAGCTGTCTCCCCCCTGTATATAAGTACAATCCTCGTAATCGGGAACATGGTTACCTTGGTCCTTCAGCGTCAGAATGATGGATTGCCCCTCCTTGAACCGGTCCATGCTGTGCAGCACTTCGATGCCCTTCAGGTGCTTGGCAGTGTATTGCTGCAGGAGGAAGAAGAAGAAGAAGGCAACAGAAGCACGGCTCATATACCACAACACTTGAGGAATTACTGCTTCAATAGCAAATTGTATGACTGTGATCACTTCAAGAACCATTTCAACTTTGTGATGGAGCTCTCGCTCTTCTCCGCAATGCCTTTGAGCAGTATTGCAAGCGTAATGGCATTTTAACAAGTAAAAAAGAACATGAAACGGGAGCAGGGCCCACCTTGGTGGGTCTCAGCTCCTCCTCCACAATCTTGCCCACGCCAAACTCGGCGTCCATCTCCTCCAAGAGCTTTGCCTGAAAGGGCAAAAGAAAAAGAAGAAGAAGAAGATGCAAAACTGTCAGCCACACATCTCACAGGGACTCGCAGCACTAAGGCCGATTTTCAGGCAGACAGTTTTGCCATTTATGCAACGTGTACAGAGCGCAAAACACGACAAAAAAGGTGCACCACAACACACCATCTCAAGCACTCTTATGGTTTGCATAAAAAGTTTACATCGTGTCTGGCCCATTTTGAAGGGCTCATGAAGGCAAGAGACAAAGTAGATAAGACAAAGCAGATTACAGATTAATGTGATTCTTGTATTTTCCAAATCGCACCAGTCTATCGGCTAACCTTTTCATTAAGAACTTCGCGGATAAGTGGCACCGTGGTGCAAGTCACACATTTCTGCTGTGCCTTGCACAATGCAACTGTACAGGTAATCCAGCATGTCTGCACTACCGCCGTCTAATACGCCCATGTAACAGCCTGCATTTCTTATCTTCTTGTGATGGGATTACCGTGGCAATGTTGATGTGCATGGGCTGCTGACAAATTACTTGCATAAATCTCAACAAAATTTGGGCCCCTGCCACGTGAAGAAAATAAACGACTCAGGCCAAATTGGCTCCACGGATTCGCGTTCCCTCCTCGTGGCTTTTTGGGCCTGAGCAACTCTTGCAAGGGCTTCAAAGCATTCACCTCTAAAATGCGAGATGTTGTGAATCACCACTGAAAAAATGTGATGCAATAAACTCGCTGTGAAGCTTCAAAAAGGTCCCCGAGAATCGACCCAAAAATTATCATCTGTGTCTTGTTTTGTGAAGAAGCATAGTAGCCAACCTTATATTATGCTCCATAACCGCTTTCCCAACAAACACGATAGCTCCAATTGTCATTTATTGGAGACATAGGAGCCAATATGCAGCCCCCATTTTTTGGCCTCTGTCACGTAAGCTATGGTGAGACAAACATTTTACACCTAAGTTGCAGCCTCCAAAACTTGGAGAGAGAGAGAGAGAGAGAAAAAAAAATAGTTGCGGCTTATACACAGAAAAGTGCAGTAGTCAACTAATACGCTGCAACAGGCCCCTACAACGCAATAATTCTGAGGCACTAATTTCTGTTAGGTAGGAAGTGTGAATCGATTGATTGTACGGTTTAACATGGTGATGCAACACAGGCAATGAGGCATAGTGGAGGGCTCCGGATTAATTTTGACCCCCTGGGGATCTTTTAACGTGTGCCGAAATCTCGAACACAGGGGCGTTTTTGCTTTTGGCCTCCATCAGAAAAGCGGCTGCCGCGGCCGGGAATCGAACCCGCGTCCTTGTGCTCAGCAAGAAGAAAGTGTGAATCCCAACCGCAGAGAGTAGTGGGCACGAATGGCTAGCTACACAAGAAACGCGCGTGACAGGAGCTCACCCTTTCCTTCGGCCCTTCTCTTCTCTTCCTCAATCCTGCGACTTCTCTTGACCCACTGCAGCGGGTCATCGATGTCGTCCTCAGCGTCGCCCAGGGTCTTCATCTCCCTGCAAATCCAGGGCAGTTTTCGGTGAGGGGGCAACCTATTACAACCCCATAGAACATGCAGTAGCGTGTTCTGTAGAACATGGTGTAGAACTCTATATAACAACTCTATAGAACTCTATAGAACAGACAGACAAGGGCGGTACTGATCTTCAACAGAACTTTGCTCAAGAAAATGCACACCCTGAAGTGCGGATATTACTGTCTCAACTGACAACTGACAGACCGTTAACTGTATTTTCTGTCTGACACTTAACAACTGACAGACAGCAAATACAGCCCAAGTGATAGAACCAGGGTTGAAAGGCACAGAATGGGAAGATTCCTGTGTGGTGAGCTTGTCCCTGGCGACATTAGACAACTGCCTGCTTTTCCACTTCAAAGAGACACGGACACCGCGCTAACGCACCTTTTTTGCAATCTTCCCATTTTCACAGCCCCTACAATATTTCTAGCTATAAAATTGGTGTGTATTGCAATAAGTGAGTAGCCTCCAGGACAGGTATTAGACCACAAGCATCGGTAGTGGTCTTTTTTTTTTTTATTCTTCTTGCATTCCCCACGAAGGTGGCCTGACTGCCAATGCTGAACTTATTTTTCCGGCCCAAAATACTTGCCAGAAGGGCTAGTCAATACAGATCCATCTGGAATTCAAGTACTGCCTCAGGACAAGGCAACTGAAGAAAATGCAAGCATATTGGGGCTAATGGTATCATTTTTCAACATGTAGCACCTGGTATGCTGCCTTGAGGTGCTATACGATAAACCAACACAAAGGGGATGAACGAAACGAGCTTATAAACGAACAAAAATGGGAGTGGACGCTTCCCTTCAGCAGTTTTCTGAGTAATCAAGGGCGAATAAAAAGCAGCCAAGGGAGTCCTGGGAAGATGAATTCCAGAGGTGCCTTCTTTGAAACATTTGGTTAGAATAAATCACCCAAACCGTTATTTCAGGTTTAGTAAAGCTTGCTCCTGGGCTAGTTGGTTTATAACAAAAGCAAAATAAGTCAGCGCTGAAAAGACATATCACCCGAAAGCACACAGACAGGACAGTTGCTTCTCATCTGTCTTTTGTGTGAAATGTTTCCTCAGCACTACGTTATTTAATGCCACTGCTGTCCCTCTCCCTTCCTGTGTAACATCTGTTCTGAGCTAATTAGCTCGGTCAGTTATCAGTTATTCCGCGGTTTAAGAGCAGTACGTAGTCAACTGTGCCCTGCCTCCCCCCTCCCCTCTGAGGAATCCCCCTCCGTACTTGTACTTCTCGGTGATCTTGCGCTTTTCGCGGTTGGCGGCGATCTTGTCCCTGAGCTTCTGGGCCTCCACCTTCTCCAGCATGTTCTCCGTCTTGACGAAGACCTCCTTGCGCTTCTCACTCCCCCCCGGCTGCTCCGTGTCCCCGTCCCCGGGCGGAGCGTCGCCCAGCCCTGCAGGGAGAGACAGGAATTCATTTCAGACGCAGCGAAACGAGAGAGTGAGGTTAGCCTCACTTCCAGCCCCCTCTCCTGCTTCACTTTTCGCATCAGTTGTATCAGGAGGAGAGTATACAAAGGAAAAGTTTGACATCCACCTGCAATGCAGCCATACGGCTACAAAGGAAAGCTGTACAGCTTTCTCAGAAAACTTCGCAGTTGAAGAAAAATTCGTCCCGGTCCAGCATTCGAGCCCAGGACCACCGCTTAACCGGAGCAGTCGCTCTAACAACTGAGCTAAGCAGGAGGCTAGCCGTTCGTAGCGCGAGAGCAAATTGATCAACAACTCGAAGTGATGGACAGGTGTTCTTCCTTCGTAGAAACTTACTTCACCTCAGGGGATTTCCCTAAATCTGGTCGATCATCAACAGAGGGTGTTCCTCACTTTAGAAATTTCCTCTCCATTCGCATCCTGACCGGAAGCTTCATAATTTTTCAGCTGGCTCTGAAAGTTTTGTCACAAGCTCTTGGTACTTTAACTAGAGCGGAAAGTTAAGCAAGTTCATACTGGGATAACTTGAGCGTAATTCCTAGTGCAAAAAAGATGAGATAAAAGGAGAAAGGATGCAAAATTTATTTCTTGCTGTGACACGCCAAAGGCTAGATAGAGTCTGTCCTGCACACATTTTTCTCCTCTGATTTCGTCTTGTTTGTCGCTAGGAAATATGCTCAAGTTATCTTGGTAGCCAGCTTGTCACGTCTATAAGCCACCAGCAAGCCACAAATATTGCAGTCATTCAGAAATAAAGCTTCCAGCTCAGAATCCACCACTCATAAGCACTACCAACAACAAAACATCCCAAAACAAGTGCACCACATTTGCTATTGTTTAAGGTGTTGGTGGCAGACGACATGACTTTTTAATGGCCTCACAATGTAATCAGCACCCAGTGACAATCTTTCTTCCTCGGGAAACGCTTCTTCCTCATTAAGGGGGGACACTGCTCTTAAAACAGCTTCCTTTAATTGTGAAGTAAACTCTGTGAAACTTGCCAGTCTTGCTACTTTTTTTTCCCACTGATTTCAAAATATGCCATTATTTTGTGAGTAAGTCAATTAGTTAGCAAGGTAATTATATATAATTAGTCATTTTCGGAGGAACAGTAGACAAAACAGTGTTGGTCATGAAACTGTAATCTTTATGCTTTCCAATACTATGAACCCTAGTGAGTGCAATAAGATAATCAATTTTTTGATGCACCGCATGGAACAATTTTACAGCTCATGAAACCTTGGTGGCACCAGTGGCAAGGAACCATTTCAAATCCCCATTTCAAAAAAAAAAAGTTTAAGAGCTGTAAAATTAGTTCCAAGATGTGCATCAAAAAACTGATTCTCTTATTGCACTCACCACGGTTCATAGTATTGGAAAATATAAAGGTTACAGTTTTGGGACTGACACTGTTTTGTCTATTGTTCCTCCAAAAATGACCACTTATCTCTAATTATCTCGGTAAATAATTGACCTACTCACAAAATATTGACATATTTGAAATCAGTGAAAAAAAAAAGCAGCAAGACTGACAAGTTTCGCAAAGTTTACTTGCAAATGAAAAGAATTTGTTTTAAGGGCAGCGTCCCAGCTTATCCAATGTCCAAGCTTATCCCACAATTTGGTTCAAGTTAGTTTTCAAGGGGTCATGGAGACAGACAACTTGTTTGACTCATTAAAAAGACCACTCTGTCTTGATAACCACGGTACCAACATAATCACAAATTTTAAACAAATAAGGAAAATATTTAGGGAAACATATCAAGCATTGCCGACTTGCCACAGCCACTTGCTGGCAATTTCTCTGACATCACAGAATCTTGTTTGTGCGATTGGTGGCCACCGAAAACATGACTCAGCAATTGTCGTAGGGCCTCCAGTTTCGTTTAATCGCATCACTTGAATGCTAACATGTTGTGTTTGAATGCTAACATGCTGTGAATATTTCTTCCATTTTCCTCAGTAAAAAGAAAACATCTTTTGAAGCTGGCGTGGAGATGAGTGAGGTACTGAAAGCCTAGTTCCTTTGAACTGAGCAAAGTTGTATTTCTTTTCATGGCCCTTTTAACGACAATCTGCTGCAACCCCACCCAGGTAGGCGGAAAGGCAGCAAGTAAGCGCAACCCAACAGTACCTGGGATTCCTCCTCCATCAACTTGCAAGGGCTTGAGGCCAAGCTTTGCTCGGAGCTTGCTGCAGAGAAGCACGGTTGTTAGCAAAACGCGCCACAGGCCTTCAGAACAATTTTGCAATGACTGTCGGAGAGTAACGCAAAACTCACTTGGTCTCCTCGATGCTGAGTGAAGACTTGTCTCGGTGCCCGCCATCACCTGAGGAGGAAAGGACAAAATCAGTGCGAATTTCAGGGCCTGTAACTGCTCGCAAACAAGACCCCGCAATAGCTTAAAGGAGCCATGAAGACAAAATACAAGTTGGGTTTATTAGAAAGACTGCTTAGTCCCGATACAATGATACAATATCATCGCCAATCTTCGAACAAAATAACGGAGATATTAAAGAAAACTGTTGCAGCAGTCGCGACCCCTAACCAATTTCCCGCAACTTTTCTATGACGTCACGGTACCTTGTTTGTGCAATTGGCGGCCGCCTAAATCGCGACGACGCATGACTGGGCGTGTGTAATGGGGACTCTAGTTCCATTTGCCCGTATCACTTGAATGCTAACGTGCAGTTAACGCGCCGAAAATTATGTTTTATTGTTGGCCCCTGTGACGTCATTCTTGCTCACAACACAAAATTTGGCGCAAAATTTGAAAGTTTTTAAATACTTCTTCCTTTTTTTTTTCGTTAAAAAGACATCTTTTGTGGCTCTAATGGAGCTGAGTGAGATACTGAATCCTCGTTCTTTCAAATTAAACGAAGTTGTATTTTCTCTTCATGGCTCCTTTAAGAAAAATAAACCTTGCTGCACCAAGGAAGGCATTTAAATGGTTTTGCTGAAAGCTTTGAAGCTTAATTATCAAAGGTCTGATGACCCGCCGAGGTGGCTCAGTGGCTAAGGCATTCGCTGCTGAGCCCAAGGACGTGGGTTCGATTCCCAGCCGCAGTGGCTGCTTTTCTTATGGAGGCGAAAATCATTAACGCCCTCTGGTTCGAGATTTCAGAGCTTGTTAAAGATCCCCAGATGGTGAAAATTCATCCAGAGCCCTCCGCTACAGCACGCTCGTCGCCTGTGCAGCGTCAGCATGTTAACCCTCATAATCATCATCAAAGGTCTGGTATCACAGTGACATTAGAGAATGGCAAGTCAAGAATGTTACAGCACATCGACAAATAAAAATGTTATTTTTTTAAGCACTTGTTTTCTGTTTGTTACTACCGCCTGCTTACAGCCCCGTCTCCATCACCCCTTCTACTATCTGAAAACACACAGTGATGCCTTCAGTAGCACAAAATGAATAAATACTTGCAGCTACATGAAGCCCTATCATTAATTGACACCGTTCTTTTCATGTTCCAAAGCACTGTGCTTCCGAATCGATACAAATGCAACAGCACCAAAGTTGTACACTGCACTGTTCTAGACCCATTCACAATTGTATCGCGTGAAACAAAGCCCATACTCACTGATATCACTCATTTAAGTGTGGCTTAAAACGAACAAGAGCGCTTTAAGCATTTTAGCTGGTCTTTAGTGTCCCTTTTACAAGTTTAGTTTTTCCGTTTCTGTCACAAGGTTTCATTAGGCGGCGTTAGAAAATATCTGGCAATGTTCTGTTCCTTATTTATTCCACTACCCATTCACACAAACGTTGGCTCTTCTAATCCTAAAGCTGTCAATGTTTCCCCCCAGCCCCCGCATTCCCTTCCAACACCCCTAGATCCACACACGTCATTTCAGGAGCACTGCTTGCAGTAGAAATTTGGATGATAAACGTCATTCCGGAAAGTTTAGCGTGGGCCACAAAGCACTAAATTTCACACCTGTATAACGTCTACGAGTGTCAGCCACAGTAACCTCGTCTCCTCCCCCCTTCCCCCTCCCTTTTTTACTTCCATCGACTTCTGTTCAATTTGGCGTTTGAACGATTGCGTTTGTCGCACGCCGTCAGCGGTTTACGGATAGAGCTTACAGAGGGTTGGTGGCTCTGTCTTACGCTTACGTTAGCACGCTCTGCCACATGATTTCGCAGGGTTTCACGGATAATGCAAAGAGCAAAGCAGGTTTTCGACCAAGCGCACACGCGAAAGCAGTATGTGCTTGGTAGTAGAACGTCCGGATAGAGCCCACAGGCGCACTCACTTTCCGATCCGCTGTGCTCTTGCTTCACCTTCGGCGAAACTTCGCGTTCCTCTTTGACGCGCACTTTCTCGGCGGGCTGCCCTTCTTCTTCTCCAGGGCCACGGGTGCGTTTTCGATCGCGGTGTCGGTGTTTCTCCTTCGTGGCGTCGCGCTCCCTCGATTTGGAGCGTGAACGACGCGCCTTTTTCTTGTCCTTGCTTTTGTCCTTACTCTTATCCTTTTCCCTGTCCTTCTCGCGATCCTTCTCCTTGTGCTTTTTTGACGAACCCATGGTCTTTTTTTGCTTTGCTCTCCACCAAGGAGAACTTTCAACAAGTGGTGCAGTGACTGACTGACTTTACAACGCTTGCAATGCGTTGAGCGCCATGTTTTGGTGATGCGCTGGCTACGGTGCTGCCTGTTTCCACAAAGATAGAACAAATAGCTGGAATGAACTACAAAAAATAATAACAGTACAACAATCTTTTTCAGACAATCAATTTATTTGTTTATAATTTTGCTTTATTAATAAACGCTAAACACAAAAATAGCTCATAGATTATGGCTTTGGCCATCGTCATCACCATAAATACGCGCGGAATTTTGAAGTACGCACCAACGTTACTAGAACCCTAGAACGTTGGTACGCACCACGTTCCAGCAGTCAGGAACGTGGACGAGCGTACTGGTCAACGTTACTGTACTGGTTGTACGACGTAAAGGAAACTGGTGGTGAAAAACGTGGGGTTCCGGTTACGCCAGTATTGTTTGCTGCAAGCCTACACGAGCACCGAACAGTGCAGATTATCCTTACAGAATCGTGACAAGGGCATGGGCTTCCACAGGATTTCTTTAATATTGGGACTAAAAGGATCTTCGGTATGCTAAAACGGCTACGGAAGAAACTAATTACGAATGGGCATTTAGATAATCTAATGTTTAAACTAAATAGGCATCTATTTTAATTGTTTTTTTTTCTCGAAAACGTAATCCAGTCAGGTTACAGCCCTTCGGCTCGATTCCAAAACGGGGCAGCTGCATACTTTTACTGCTACTTATCAAAATGCAATTTATCCCCACAAATTCTATGGGCTTCGTATCCCGTTATCCAAGCCGAAAGGCCAGAACTCCTTTTAGAATTCAAAGCATTCTCAGATTACGCAGCTTCACATAACTCACATGCGATGACAACGGCCGTTTCCACGCTGGCTTTATCAGCGCGAACCAGAGTTACGTCAGCGTAATTTGCCATAATACGTAGTACTTTGAATGACTAAGGTTACGGGGGGATGCTTAGAACATCCTAAGAGCGTGAAGGCGAAAGTGTAGTTGGACCTTCTGCTGAGCTGCTGTTGTACTTCCTGGGGAACTCCGCGGCCGCGCCCGTCCCCGCTTGGCCAGCTCCGCCGGCCCCTAGACAGCACCTTTGGAAGGTCGTTCCGTTCGCGCGCCATCGCCAAGAGCCACCTGTTTGCCCAGGTCGACACCTTCACTTATAAGGCGGCTCGTATAGCACGTGCGGCAGCGGCCTACCCTCCTCCCGTGCAGCTGTTTCCTTTTCCCGGCGCGCGCTGCGTCGCCCTTCCTCCGTGCCCTCACCCGACTCTCCTCCACTCTTCCGTTTCCCAGCTCGCGCTCTTATTTTCTATGTGATTCTGTGTACCTCGCAGCGATTTTTTGTACCTCACGCGTTCCAAAGAACATAGATCTAAGGCTTTCGTCTAAAGTATTTGTCCCACGCACAGAGAGGCTCCAGTTACAAGAAAATCAGCAGGGAAGACGCAGGGCATAATTGACGCGGCAACAAGAAGGTTGGGGTGAATGTCCTCGTTAGCTACAGCTTTTGTGCAGCCATTAGGGTAACAGATGCGCGCACGACACCGAAAAGCTATAATCCAATATTCTGCCCGCTTTGAAGCAGAAAACATAAAAAGGCAACTAAAACGACAAAAAGTTGTTTTAGAAATGAAGATATGTCAGTCGCTTCACGTCCGTCTGAACAGACCCATCTGGCCATTTGAGTATTGGTCTTCCCGCTTGCAGATTCCGCACATCAATTTGATGTTTGCATCCTGGAAAGCCCTATCGCGGGCTGCAGACAGGAGCTTCACTATCATCATCACAACGCCATTTCGCTATTCTTGGCCGACCTGCCGACTCCTGTCGGGCAGGAGGAAAACCTCTGTGAAGCCATGCTCAAGAGGACGACGCCTGCATCCCGCAGGAGACCATGGTTCGCCCCGACAGCCCCCCCGGGTCGACCGCAACAGTCCAGCGCAAGGCTCCTGGTATCGTCGCAACCGGCCCGTCGTTCAAGCAAGTTTTCTGGGGTTGCAGTCTCTGGTTCTTCGCTGAACGCGGTCACGGGTGCGGAACACCGTGCCAAGGTACGGTCGCCTTTGCAGACTCAGAGAGTTAACTCAGCTTATCCTTCCTTCAGCACTGCGTAACCTGTCTCACCTCAAGCCGTTTTCAAAGGGAATTGTAAGGATAGTCCTCGCATTTTACTGGGTCCCCCCTTGTTGTCGGCCAGGCGCCAGATGACACTGTACGTGTGGCAGCAGTTCGAAAATACGTGTACGTCCACGCCCACGCCTTGTTCAACAATATTCATACTAACAGGTATCTTCTCTTTCGCTGCGTAGAGCGCGCACCCCTCCCAATCCCATGTCTGCCATTGTGATTCAGCCCCCGATTCCCGATTCCACGAAAACCCTATGCAAGTTAGCACGGTCGAATTATTGCGTGGTTGTGTTCAACACTATCAGGAGCATACGAAGCAAGACTGCGATAAACGCTGCACCGTTGGTCAAGGCTTCGCTCCGATAGGTACAGTGTGGGTCAAGAAATGTCGTTTATGTTGAGAATAGAATGTCAGACTGTATTTGCTCCCTGTACGAGTAGGATAACGCCAAATACTTATCGGTTATCCGGCGGGGGGAAGTGGAATGCGTCAAAATTGTCCAAACGGACGCGGCCGATAGACACGTTCCACCCGCAGGCACGCACAGTTCATCGCCGCGTAAAAATATCGCTCCAAGTGTCTGTGGATCGGAACCTCGGTGTCCTCGGTCCCGAAATAAGTGCGCTATCACTGAATACCGCCACTTAGACATCACGAAATTCCATCGAACCACCCGAGAACCACATAATGGCTACCGCGCGCGCTGGTGGATTGGCCATCTTGTGAGGTGGGACATGTTCTTGCGGTGGATTGGCCGATAATCCAAAACCTGCTATTCGGAACAAGAACACACCCAAGGACAAAACCAAATCACTGATTTATTTTGACGTCGGTAGTAGTGATGGTGGTGATAGCAAACGGCCCCATATCATAGCTGAAGCGTAAGTGATAACAGCGTTAGCGACGAGTCTGCACGCGTCCCGGCAGCTGGGATTAACTAATGCGCTGGAAGGGGTCAGTTTATATCAATTTACTCTCGACCACAGCACCAGTCTTGACTATGACGTGTCACGTGCCCTCGCGAGAGATTGGCCAAGCTAAGGACATAGCCACCAGACCTCCTCAAGAGTCAGTAGTATTAACTCTATGTCCTCAAGATTCCAGCCGTCTGAGATTCAGATGACAAGCACGTTCAAGAAGACCAAGTATTTAAATTGTATTCAGCTTGAGCAGCTTGTGTCGCATTGTTACTCAGCAAAATCAAGTTTGTGGGATCTTACGTCGCTTAGACGCTTACATTGTCTAACGTTCGGCATCGGGTGGTGCCGTCAGAACAGTAAGCACGAGCGCCATGCGAGCGCGGACGTCGAGAAAAAAAATACTGGACAAATGGGCTACTGCTGCTGATGATGATGGGGTGTAAGTCAACCTAGGAAGAAGAGTGGGTCATAGGGTCTAGAATCCGTATTACATTTTCTTGCACTTCAAATGCTTTTTATGCCGCTTTAATTTCGTTTCTCTCACTGTTTACTTTGAATGCTTCCATTTTTTCTATGTGTTTACCTTTGTGTTTCGGGAGTCGTAGCGACGAGAATTGACTGTTTCTCTCGTTGAGCGCCCCCTGCCTGGCCAATCCCACAGTGGGTATGCGCCGTTTAACTCGTACTACCAGGTACAACCATCTAGATGTCTCTTCTTCATTATCGTCATCGGTTGCTTTTTCAGCCTTTCTGTCGCTGTTCACAGCGGGTATTGGCGCTTGCAAGACAGCGCAGACGCGCTCAATGTTTGGTAATAAACGTTCTTTTATTTTTCACCGTCCCGCTGTCACACACACACCGCCGTCGAAGTGCCGAGGAATCAGTAGCCGAGGCATTAATGAGCACGGCGTTACAAACTCGATTCTCGGCCGCGCGCTGCTGCGTTTATGAATGAGGCGAAAAACGCCCACGTTTCGAGACTTCCGCGCCCGTTGGAATCCCCCCAAGTGCTTATATTAGCCCCCCGGCACAGCCAACCCGTATTCCATACGTACCTTCGGCGTTTGCCGGCCGAGCATAAATCCACCACAGCCTGGGTTAATCCCTCAACATCGTCGGGGCTCGCACCGAGTCCGGGCACGCCCCGACGATGACGAAGGGCCGACTGTCTTGCGGTGGTCTCGAGGAATCGGATGGAGAACGTTCTGGATAGTGGCAGCCTTGTGACAGCGGAATCCGAGCGAGAAATGGACAGTCCAGGCCACCTCTTTCTCGGAAGCCTGGGGACCGCGGACGCGGCTCAGAACGAGTACAGCGTCGGCGACAGCGACGAATACGAGCTGACTTCGACCACCAGCGAGGTGTCGGACGCCTCCTCGATGGCTGAGGCCGACTGGGAGCCCATCAGTGAGGAAGGAGGCATGGCCTGGGTACATCGCCAGATGAATGCGGGCGCCGACCCGCGAGATCTGCTTGAGCGCATGCTGCCGGAGGGAGAGGCGGTTCCCTTGCACTTGGACCGGCTGAGCATGTGGCAAGTGGTGCTCAGCCTGGTGAATAAGGAGCAGCCCCTTGGGCGCATCAAGCTGCCGCACGTCAACACTCTGGACGATGTGGTCCAGCTGCTCCGCTCTTGCCGGCGAATCCTCGTGCTCACCGGCGCGGGCGTTTCCGTCTCGTGCGGAATCCCGGACTTCCGTTCCCCGAATGGCATTTATGCACGACTGAGCAAGGACTTCCCTACACTGCCAGATCCGCAGGCTATGTTCGACATCCATTTCTTTCGCAGAGACCCCCGACCATTCTTCAAGTTCGCCAAGGAAATCTACCCAGGGCAGTTCCAGCCATCTCCCAGCCACAGGTTCATAAAGATGCTTGAAGACAAGAAAAAACTGCTCAGGAACTACACCCAGAACATCGACACTCTAGAAGAAGCTTGCGGCATCCGCAACGTCATCACGTGCCACGGGTCTTTTGCGACAGCATCTTGCACGCGATGTCGCTATCAGGTTGACTGCGACGCAGTCAAGGAGGACATCTTCAGGCAGGTAATCCCGTTGTGCCCAAAGTGCCGCCCCGAAGACGTCGAAACAAGCGGGGAGATGGCCGTCATGAAGCCGGACATAGTGTTCTTCGGCGAGGACCTCTCCCAGGAGTACTACGAGACCGTGGAGCTGGACAGAGCACAGTGCGACCTCGTCATCGTCATGGGTTCCTCACTTAAAGTCCACCCGGTCGCCCGGATTCCAACTGACATCCCCCCGGAGGTGCCCCAGGTGCTGATCAACCGAGAGCCGCTGAAGCACCTCACCTTCGATGTCGAACTCTTGGGCGATTCTGACGTCATCGTCAAGGAACTCTGCGAGAGGCTGAACTGGGACGTCCCTCACAATGAAGAGCGGGTGGCACCAGCTAAACCAACTCACAAGCCTTCCTCCCCGCAGCCAGTCAACTTCAGAAGTCCACGAGGCTGCAGAGCACGACGCAGCAACACCTGGAAACGTTGACGAAGACATTTCCACGAAGCAGCGCTGTGACGGAAGATGAGTTCACACCAGACATCGCCTGCGCGGACATGGCTTCCGTGGTAGACTTCCAGAACTTCTCACCCAACTCACCGTGGCAGCCAAGAGTCCGAGAAAGCATCGCATCCAGGTTGCCAGAGGGTCACTACTTTTTCCTTCCTCCCTCCACGCACGTCTTCGCTGGTGCGGAAGTCTACATGGACTCTGAGGATTCCAACAGCAGCTCAGACACCTCCTTCCCTGCCGAGGAAGAAGAGGATCCCGGGTCGGACTTGGAGCTGTCGTCGTCCAACTCGGATGAGGACGAGAGCCTTGCTCAGGCCTTTGCACTGGGGCGCCCGCCATACGGAAACACCATGGACTGCGATCATGCCGAGCAAGACCTTGCTCCAGTCATCACTCTGCCGATTTCAGGAGGTGAGCCCACTTTAAGTACCCATAGGAACAATCCTCAAACCATGCCAAAAGTACCATTTTCCCACCGCCAGCATCGCGTCTCCCACTGCCCCCTCACCTAATGGCAGTGCACATGGCTATTGGCAAGTTTCAATTTTGGATCCAGGTATCTTTCTTGTGGTCCAAGAAAACGCAGTTTATTGTCTGTCTAGCGGCGTGATCTTTAATTACCACACTTGGTGACGAGCACAGGAATGTCTGCCTGCTGGTTTCCGTTTCATTTCTGCCTGTAGTTTCTCCTTGGAAAAAAGAAAACACTTGGGCAGGATTACAGAAAGGTGTAGCTGTCATTTAAGCTCGCCAACATGTGTAGCACTTCCCTTTCTTTGACAACACGAAACACCTCAACTCTCTCCACTAAGTACCGCTACAAAGACCCCGCACGCCGTCAAGTTGCCATGCTCGTGCCGGTGTGCTCGTGAGAACAACAAAAACGCTCATAATTACGGTTGTCATTGTGGAAGTCTTACAGAGCCATTTTGTTTCCTTGCAGAGACTTTCTGCTACCCTGGCCTCGACCATGATGAGCACGCCTTTCGACACTTCTGAACATGCAGTGTGGCATGTCCGGGCGACATTTGCGACTGCTGCCGTTCCCGCTGTACAGCCCCCTCCTCCCTGTGGGTTGATGTGAAGAGTGGTCACTGAATAAAAAAAAAAGTCTTGGCCCCACGGCTTGCTGTCGGTCACGGAGGGTAAAATAAGGGAGTTCATAGGCGTACAATATCTTTCTGCGGGTAGTATACGACGCCGAGGGGGAGGAGCAAACGTTTATTTCGCATAGTTACAGCAGATGGGCGGCCGCCTTAGTCCAGGTAGCCGCGTGCTGTCGCTGCTCGGGTGGCCCGCTGGATCAGGTTTTGCTGGTCCTGCAGGTCCGAGCTGGTCAGCGCACATTCCCACTGCTCGGGAGTAGGTGAGGGGAGTGGGGAGGGGTGGTGTGGTGTGGGTAGAAGAATACGAGGTGGGGGGTTGTGGCTGGGGTGTGGCAGTCAGGGCCGTTGTAGGTGAAACGGCTGGGGGAGAAATGAGACCGGATGGTGCCGTTGTAGAATGTATACTTGTTTGGAGACGTCGCCAGGTGCGGGATTCTCCGTTGGCAAGTGTAGGATGTGGAGGAGGGTATTCTCGGCGGGTGTGGCGATAGTGCGCTAAGATATCGGAGTAGGTGACTGGCAGTGGGTGTAGCCTGTTTGTCATGGTGTCCAACTCGCCCGGCCTCGTCGGGAGTGCCCGGTAGTGGCGTTCGCGGGCCGCAGCGTGGGCTGCTTCGTTCCCGGGGAAGGAGGCCTGACCTGGGATCGAGACGATGATTACGTTAGGTGGTGATGCTAGTATCCCCACCTAACGTAATCATTGTCTCGTCGGCTTGTAGAAGCTTGCGGGCAGGTGGGGAATTCTTCCAGCAAGGTATCTTCGACAAGCTTGCTGCGAGTCGGTGATAATCGTGAGTTGCTGTATGCACTGCTAGGGCTATTGCCTTAGCTCCCACTGAAGATGGGGATAGGTGGCTGTAAGTGCAGCAGTGTAGACGGTGCCGTTGCTGTCGGTGACCGCTAGGGTTGTATGGGAAGCGATGTCGGTGTAGCGGGTGTCGTTGTCCGATGAGTACATCTATAGGTAGCGAACACGAGCCTTGCGACGTCCTTTGTTGTACTCGGGATGCATATGTCGTGGTATTGGGGTGACTTTTGATGGTGGCCCGAATGTGATGTGGTATCGGCTGTAGTGCTTCATGCATGGTTCTGGCCGGCCTAAATTCTGGAGGACTGTGCGGCCTGTTGGGGTGAGCGTAAGGCGAGAGAGTTGGCCGGTTCTTTGAGTATTACCTAATTTTCAATATTCTGCTTTAACATATCAATATAGCCATGCGAATTGTGTGAACAGCGCGGAAGAAAAAGGCTGAAATGCGGAGGGAACAGAGGGGGAGTGTGCACTGCTCGGAAAATTTCGGGCCTTCCCCTGGCTACGTTCTTGATGGACACGGTAGTCCATCCCCACAGACCGGAGGCAGAAAAGGGGCAGCGTGCCCCTCTGGTCAGTCGCGTACGCAGGATCTGATTTAAGGGAGGGAGGCAAAAAGGGAAAGGAGGAGTATGAGAGGAGTAAAAAAGTTAAAAATAACAAGAAAAATAAAAACTCAAAGCAAAGAATTTGCACAAATCAAAGCTATCAAGACTTCGACATGACGCCGTACGCCACGTAACTTTCCGAGTGTTTTGGTAATTTTTTTTCCTCCACTGAAACTCCAAATGAGAGAGAAACGACAATCCACACACGGACATTTATCGCGTCTTTATTTGTTATCGCCCCCCCCCCCGAAAAAAAGAGAGGAAATTTTGGGGTGTAGGAAGGAAGGAACAGTACAGGCAAGTCAGGGGGAGGGGGATAGATAGATAGATAGATAGATAGATAGATAGATAGATAGATAGATAGATAGATAGATAGATAGATAGATAGATAGATAGATAGATAAGAGAGAGAGAGAGAGATCACTTTATTCGGCAGCTCCAGTCCGAGCCGCGGAGTTATCAGTCCCCGGAGGAAGGGGGTGCTCCACGGTCCTCCGACGGTGGTGGGCTTGGCGGAGAGAGGTTAACCATTGAAGTGTTCGGTTGGCTACACCGGGCAGGGGTGTGGCGCCCTCGCCACTCCCCACCCCCACCCCCCCACCCCTCCCGCGCACGCAGTGCTCCTCATAACAGCCATCATAACAATGTTCGGACGGCGTAAATTTATGGCGCAGCCCTTTGGCGGCCGTCTCTGGGCTGAGCCGCGTCGTCGTCGTAACCGAGTGAATGATGGCAAGACTGAAGAGTGAAAGCAAGCAAAGGAGGAGAGTGTCGAGAAATTGGGAGGGGAGGGTTGTTCACCGTGGCGGAGTGAGGCTCCCCGGAAGTGTGCAGTGGGGGAGGGGGGGGCGGCAGTATGCTGTGCCCGCACGAGACGCTCGTTTGCACGACGCTCACGAAAACGTGAGGGGGCGTGCGCGTGACGATGGTGTGCATTCCCTGCCGAAGGCGCGGGTCGCGGTCCCTTCCTGAGACGCACTTTGCGCCCCCGACGCAGAGGCTCATCATCGCTGCCGTCGAGACTCGAGAGAACCCACGAGTGAGTGCTGCCTCAGCGCACTGCTGCTGCGCCCAAATATCGCATTAGGGAGTATCGTAATCACCAGCCAATTTTTTTAGTATTTCTTGGTTTACCTTAGCGCGGAAAAGTTTTGGCATTCTGTCTGTCTGTCTGTATGTATTCTCACTCGAACCATCCAGTAATGCTGTTACTGGTAAGCCCATGGGCGTCGGCATGATTTATGTTGAGTGTGGCAAACCTGTTTCATGGGTTGGGGGGAGAGAAAGGGGACGGGGGGAGGGAGCGAGTGCCCTTTTTGCACACCCTGCCAACGCCCATGGGTAAGCCTGCTCACTGCAGTTAAAACCCGATCCAACGAAGTCACTGGGAACCGCGAATTATTTCGTTAAATCGAGAACTTTCTAAAATCGAGACTCTCATTTTACAATCGGTTGATTCCACAAATTAGATGTCTAAAGGCAGGCGAATCCCAGTAGCAGCTGCCATGACATCGTTATTGCGGCGGCCGCGGCGGTCGCCTGCGATGATTTAGCAATGCGCTAAAAGTCCGCGTGAAAATAATAGCTTGCCCTGAAGTCAGCGCACCCCAGCAGACGCGCGAAACACAGCGCTTTTTGTTGTGCCACTTTCCCGACACGTGGCATCTCCTTGAGACCGCTACACTCCGTCGAATCCACCCTTCATTATACCCTTCCCCAGGATTCCCTGCATGTGGCGCCCTATCCACCCTTCCCCACATCATCTGGGCGTGCCCTAAAGATCCTGTGATGTGATGAGAAGTGGGAGGAGGCGCTGGGGAGCTCAGACCTAGAGGTGTCAACCTCCTTGGTCAGCAGAGCTGCCGATGTCGCCGCCATGCACAAGCCAGCGGCCACAATCGCTTCCTGAGCCACATGAATCTCAATAAAAATGTTTCCTCTCTCTATATTTCTCTGGCGGCTGAGGGAACGTTCTTGGCATATCATATCAGTGAACCACGTATACAGCTAGGCTCCCTTCAGGTGGCCTTGAAGTTGCTTTTCTTCGACGCTCAAGGTGCCATGGGTGATGGCCTCCTTTCCTTTCAAGATTGTTAATTCGTGCTGACCGGGATACCATGGTCTCCGACTGAGGTCAGGAGACAATTGAGTTTATATCGGCTCCGTAAAAACGACACCAGATGCCTCGTTTTTTTTTCTTCTGGCGTGGTGCAATAATCTTCGTGGCGTTCTGACGAAACACATTCGAAATTGCTCCCTTTTAAGTGTGTCGGTTTCTCGAAATACGTCGTTAAATCAGGAATGGCGCCGAATCTATTTAGTTCGAGTTCATAAAAGCATTGAGTCGAATGGACTGCACCTCAGGGGGAATCCGAATTTGTTAGTTAGATCGGGAAATTCGTAAAGGTTTTGTTAGGTCGGGTTTGGCTGTATTGGGTTAGTACTGACTCCCTGGGAATGTGTGCGGATTGCTGAGAGAACGAAGGGAGGAGGAAAACTGAGCGGAATAGAGAAGGGAGATGGAAAGGAGGATTGGAAGAAGAGTGAAGCGGAGAGGGGAAGAACTCGGAAGGGAGTGGAGGGGCAGTAGTGCGATTGGGGCAGCGAAACGTGTGGGTAAGAGGGATGGCAAGGAGAATGGACCTTTTTCCAGTAGCGTGCCCTCTTGCAGTGGCCGCCCGAACCACGCTTGGGGATTATATAAGAACATGCCTCCTTATTTCCACCTGCCTTGCGCAGTTGGCTAAGCCATTCCGGCGCCACGCGTGGTTTTGGTGGCGGAGAAATTTTTCAATGGCAGCCGTAGCGCCCACCTGTCGGCCGGTTTCAAGACTCAGAAAACAAGGGAGCACTTAGCTGTCGCGGCGTTCGCAACTGGCTAATCCAATATGGCGTCGTCTTGGGTAGCCTTTGGCCCCATGGAGGACCCTCCATGTTTGGCCCCCATTATTGGCAGATCGGTCACTGGGAGCGAGAGTAGCGCATGCGCAGAGCGCTGCTAGTAAAATGTCCATTGCATGCTGTTGATGGAATTAGAGGAGGGATGAGAAGATAGGATCGAGGTGGTGTTCGAATATGGGTGCAGCGGAAGAAGGGAGGGCAGAGAGATAAAAATGTGCTTCGAATGTGGAACAGGGGGAGGAAAAAGAGTGGAGAAAAAATAACTAAATACAGGTTCACCATGTGTGAAATCTGCTAAACAGTGGGCGCACGCCTGAGAACGGCAGCGCCATCGACGCGCAAATTCTACGATTCGCTAAAAGGTAGCGGCGGGAGGCTTCCTCCCCTAGCGGGAGGGAGAAGAACCCGCTCCTGCGGTTTTAGCATAGCGGGGAGAAGAACCCGCTCCTGCGATAATAGAGAGTTTAGCAGCGCCCGCTACCGCCGCGTAGGTTAGCGGACGGAGCAGCGCTATGTTTTAGTTTAGCTCAAAGCTACGGCGGCGGGTTACCGGGACCCGACTGCGCATGCGCGCGCGGGGATGTCGAGGAGGTTGCCCCTCAGCGGAGCGAATGTGCGGGCATGGCGAGGGCCGGCCCGCGGAACTAATCCACCCTACCGGAACGAATGTTCACCATGCCCAGTCGGCCCCGCTATCCGCTGCCGCAGCGTTAGCGGACGCTACCCGCTATGATAGAACCATCTATTACTGCGCCCTCTGTCTCTGAGTCTGGGAACCTAGTGTTCCTCTATATATCTGCCGCATGGAGCTATACTCCATAGAAGCCTGCTCCTACCGAGTGACGCACGACCTACAGCAGACGGACGAAAAGGCTAGACCTA
This sequence comes from Haemaphysalis longicornis, assembly GCA_013339765.2. Taxonomy (NCBI): domain Eukaryota; kingdom Metazoa; phylum Arthropoda; class Arachnida; order Ixodida; family Ixodidae; genus Haemaphysalis; species Haemaphysalis longicornis. The sequence goes on along the minus strand of CM023452.1, from coordinate 171,710,369 downwards.
CAACCAACGTTATTAGAACCCTACAACAGCTACTCTGTTGAGAGTGCGGCGGGAAGTGGACGGACGGGGGGATATTGGCGGAGAAGCGTGAATTTGCCCTGCTGCGCCACCATTTACAAGCCTTCAAGGTTACAGCCCCGCCCGAGCGCAATTCCAAACGCAGGCTGCAGAAATATACCAGGGGGCAACGAATAGATCCTGCAGAAGTCGTCCCCTTTTTTTTTAAAGACGACAGTCTCTCGGTGCTACTTAAACCCGAAATTTTGGTCTGTATGTCTGTCTGTCCTCATCGATTTAGCCTTTTGGCCGAAAGTTAACCGAATACTTGATCCGCGAACTTCACTGGCGAGTTTACCTGCCGGAGTTTCAGCATCGCAATACCCCTGTTTTTTCGGCTCAGTATAAACTAATTGCCTGATTGCCTGCAAACAGTGTTCGCTCTCATTTAACAGATAGAGAGCGAGAAAATGGTACGGTACAGCGTTGGAGCATGGGAGCTTAGGCGCGGTCTCCAGAAGTTAGAGCTGGCAAATGTACTGCAAACCCTCGTTACACCGCAGTACTCGGGAAAAAAGCATGTGTACTTCGGTATAAGTGGAAGTTCGTTTAAAAGCAAGCATGATGTGCTTCCTGGCCTCTAGAGTGGAGGCCATCAAACAACATCGAATGAAGCTATACTCGGTTACAACACAAGAACGGCACCACCTCATGTAGTGTATCACTCCGCCAAAGCGCCGGACCCGTGACGTCAGTGCGCGCGCGTTTTGAAAGGGGTTTGCTATGAATGCGTGATATCGTCTGCCTTGTCTCACGCAGTTTGTTTGTCGTCACTGGAGTCGGTTATAAGCATATTAAGTCCACAAAATCACGGGAACGGCTCACGCCATGTTCAAAATATTCCCAGTAACGCCCTACTTGCGCGCGCGGAGAAACATCCGGCTACGGTGATAAGGCACAGCGGCAACTTCCGGTTTAAAGGGGCTTATGACAACGTAAACAGAGAACGGCTGTGGAGAATGCTGAAACTCCAGGGATTAGATGACGAGTTAGTACAGTTCCTTATAGCAATCTATAAAGACAATAGAGTGCACCTTACTTGGGAAGGACAGAAATGCGCCCAGCAGGTCAACATCCATCGGGGACTGAAACAGGGATGCCCTTTGAGCCCATACTGTTCATGCTTACATGGCAGGGTTATAAAAGAAACTGGAAGAAAGTCAAGTAGGGTTTAGCCTAACCCATATGCTGCAAGGCGAAGTGGTACAACAGCATATTCCGGGAATATTATACGCAGACGACATTGTTCTTTTAGCTGATAACCAACCGATATGCAGCGGCTAATAAATATTAGCGGCCAGGAAGCCACTGACCTCGGGTTAAATTTCAGTACAGAAAAATCAGGAATAATGGTTTTCATGACGCTACCACCGACGTAGTGTCTATCCAGCAAGGCGAATTACCTAGAGTGAAGGAATATAAATATTTGGGAGTGTGGATAAACGAAGGGGATAACTACTATTAGAACTCACGAGGAGCAACTTAAGGTTAAGGGAAAGCGAAACGCAGCTATAATGAAGCATAGAGCTCTGTGGGGTATAACAAACCAATATTGTCACGAAGCCAGGACGACGCAGTTGTTTCGGAAAAAGAAACAAGTTTATTGGAGCGAACTTGTGCTCCCCTAACAACTCAAAAGAATACACAGGCGGGCGAAACAGCGGTCAACAAAGTGACGTGCGTCGGCGAACTCGCAGAATCGAATGCCCCGGCGTCTGCTCTGCCGGCTTTTATCTTTCGGCGCGCGTGGTTCTCGAACCGTCGATTCGCATCGAGAACATTCTCGATCCAAGAAGATTATTCCGGGCTGTTCACGTTAGATCGGATGCTCTCCCTATCAGAACAGATAAACACATGCCGGCATCGGCACAGAAAGAAAGAATGGAACCCACGCGCTTCCCTTGGCACAGAGATAACACAGACCGGCGCAGCCGGGCGGTAAAAGCAAAACACAAATAAACAAACCTAATGCATGGTTCGCGGCAATATGAAGTAGTAAGAGGAATGTGGAAAGGAGTAATGGTTCCGGGTCTCACGTTTGCGAATGCTGTACTCTGCTTAAAATCAGACGTTCTATCAGGCCTTGAAGTAAACCAGAGAACGGTAGAACCTTATCTAGTGACACTAAGTAGGACGTTTGGCCTTAGGCGCGCATGGAAAAACAACTAACGAAGCAGTTCAGGGAGATATGTGCAGGCGTCGTTTGAAGTTAGAGAAGCTCAGAGTAAAATATGCTTTCAGATGAGGTTGAGGGCAATGGATCAACGAAGTGGGCAGCGAAGCGTGGACACGCAGTGGTTAAGTAGAAGACTAGAGGTAACGATGATACATACGGAAAGAACAGTGAAGAATCCAAAACAACCAAGGAACCAAAAAAGAGGCAAGGCAGATTGAAACGAATAAATGGAGGCAAAAAATGGAAGCTAAAACGTCGTTAGAGATGTACAGGGCTGAGAAAATGAACATCAGGAAAGGAAAATTCTACGATAATTCCCAGGGCAGTGCTTTGCTTTTTGAGGCTAGAGGCAGGTTGCTTGCGAACTACGAGTTTTGTGGGAAAGTATTCACAAAATGATGGGGTATGTGTGGTCTGCGGAAAGCACACAGAAACTATGCGGCACATAGTGTTAGAATGTGAGGGTATCCATCCAAATCTACATGGAGGGAATATTGGGCTTCCAGAAAGCCCTAGGATTTAAGGGTATCAGAGAGGAAGTTAACTTCGAGGCTGTCGAGGGGACGAAAAGATTAGAAAATGCTGGTGGACGAAAAGACAGAGAGGGGAATATTGCCTAGGACAGTTACCACCTGTAACGGGGAAAAGAAAGTATTCGGGCATAATAAGCTTTAGTGCCTGCCCTAAGCAGCGCTAGTATTAAACCAAGAGGTAAAACATGGTTATATTAGTCCTTTTTGGTAAGATGACATGTCATCACCCCGCTTCAAAGGGGAAACCAATAGCAATCATCATCATCATCATCATCGGCGTCGTTCTTAAGTTGTCACCGAGTATAGAAATGGAAAGCAGTGTTTTTTCTTTACTGCTGCTTTTTTTTATTCCTTTCCGGATCTGAGCGGTGATGTAACACGCGACGAAGGGCCATTTGTTTCGAATCAAGGGAGGCAGACGAGACAAGGCTCACAAGACCCCCCCCCCCCCCCGCCCCGCCCCCTTTTTTTTTTTTTACCTTCGGTGCACCTGCCTTCACTGTAAGCACACAGTTGGTATTGTCTCAAGAAAGTACAATGATTACAGGCAGGATTTATTCCGATCATTGCCTTCGAACGGGCACTGCTTAATCACTCTCAAGTTATTATCTCGATATGTGTGCAACGCCTACGGTGATATGGGAGGCCAGAAAGCCGGCCTGCCAGGCCTCTGGTGAAACTGGCACTAGTAGGCAAAGGCCTCTTCTGTGCCAAAAAATTTATACCGGGAGCTCTCTGTGATGGCTGGTGTTTGCACCCCTGCACGTATTTCTGGGAGTCCGCAAAA